>JAVLUX010000038.1:1857500-1887500 GCA_032164185.1 Moxostoma hubbsi | reverse complement strand
TGCGGTTTAGTAACTGCATAAGAATGTTTTGTGATTTCAATCTTATTTCAATCAATCGTGCAGCATTCATGAATGCCATACTTATGTCTCAGAGGTCAAAGAGTTTTAAATGTTTCCTGGTTGGACTGGTGCACACCTTGAGAGGTTGGGCGGTGGATGACAATCAGATCGGAACTAGCGTTTGCCATTGTAAAGCAGTTCATGCTCACGGGCAAGGAAGAGGCGAGAAACCGGCTTAACGTATAAATTATAGTTTTAATGTGAAACTCAAAAAACAAACACATAGGACAACGGACATGTCCATGAACGATCTCTCTCTCACGCACATCATCCGTGGTCGGCCTTTAACCCTCTTGGAGGCTTGATTAGCCTAATACGGGACCGGGCGTGTTGAATCACGACCTGGCCCCGCCCTCCACCGTGCCACATTCCTCCCTCGTTCTTTCAGGCTGGGGACCCCCGGCCTGACGTACATCCCCTGGGGGGGGGCGCCTCCCGCGCGGTCTGCCGGCGGGTCATCCCCATCAACCTGGACGAGGGAGGGGGCAAGGGGAGGGAAACAACAATAATTAAAAATGTGGGGGGGGGGGGTCCTTCCTGCACTGAGCAGTACCTCCCCTCCCACAAAACACCATAATTTAAAAAAGAGGGAAAAGGCCAATGCAGAGCGGCAGCGAGAGAGAGATAAAAAAAAAAAACGGTTCTCTGATACGCCGTAGCTTGTTCCTCAGCCACTCCTCCACCCTTTACCGGATGACAGCCGCGCCTCTCCAGGCAGATCTGAGGCAGTCCTCCAGCCCCTGGCGGACGGAACGTCCCGCCGCATTCTCTGACACATAACACATAATACGGGACCGGGCATGTTGAATCACGACCCGGCCCTGCCCTCCACCGTGCCACAGTCATCTTTGTGTGCAGTATGCATCAGACATTGAGTGAACAGACCGTGTGCGTGCCTTCTGAAGTTCTGCTCTTTAACTGAGACTAAAACACAGTGCATTAAGAGCTTGTCTGTTCTTTTAAAAGATGGCTGTGGTCACAGTTAAACCTCTCGTGTACCTTGTAACAAAGGTTTGTCATTTCTGGGCAATGGAGGACTCGGGAGGCAGCGAACTGTCAACGTGAGTGTTTTATTACACCTTCAGCATCACAAATCTAACAAAAAAGAGCTCTTAGTGGCCGAGTCTTTAAGGGGTCACTCTGTAATATGATGGGCACATGCAGCAGCACACTTTGCTGTCTCTCTCTGCCCCTCTGATGCCTTCGTGCCCTTTTCAGGTCTCCCTCCGCCATCGCTATAACAAGAAACAGGTGTTAGGGATAATGACAGCCCAGATGACGAGCCTCACCGCTCTCTCTTTCCCGCTGACTCCATTCGTCAGCTTATCTACATGTCTTCTGACCCTGCAGTCCTGCAAATTTTGACTTTCCTCTGTGTTGTTTTGTATCGGACACAGTTGGATGGCCAGCGTTGCGAGAATCTGTTTGTTATCTGGGAATCACATTACCGCTCTCTTCTCTATCTTCTCTAGATATGCATGTGGCTGTGTGCTGGGACGTTTTTTTCTCCATGTCCCTCTCAACGGCTGTAATGTGTTCTGCACATGTAGGGAAGGGAATGGGAATTTCATGGGTCCTTTAGATTCGCCTGTCAGGCTGATCTACTGTTCTTCTGCATTTCTCTGTTTTTATGACACGGGGGCGACTGTGGCTCTAGTGGTAGAGCGGGTTGGCCACTAATCGCAGGGTTGGTGGTTTGATTCCTGGCCCACATGACTCCACATGCCAAAGTGTCCTTGGGCAAGACACTGAACCCCAAGTTGCTCCCAATGGCAGCTCTGCTGGCATTGGTGTATGAGTGTGTGTGTGAGGGGTGATTGGGACACTGTGTAAAGCACTTTGGTAACCTCTAAGGTTAAAAAAAGCGCTATATAAGTGCAGATCATTTACCATTTTTACCATGATGGTTTGGGTGATGTGGACTACCAGCCGTTCTCATTGGCTGACTCACCCAGCGGTTTGATATGGACACCAACAGTTCTCATGGGGGTACGTGTGTCTGTACAGTGTTTTGGTTCTTCGTCTCTGGGTCATACAGATGCTGAATGGAGCCGACTACGCTGTGACATCACTCAAATAGTACAACCACTCTTTCTAAAAATGGATCACAATAACGGCCATGAGCCGTCCATCCATGGAGTCGGTCTGTTCCTTGATCTGCTCACCATCAACTTTCACTGAAGCAGCAACCACAGCCTCCCAAATGCGTTCAAAGAGGTGTATTCTCTTCCTTCTTGTTTGAGAAGGGCCCACAAGTTCTCAGTAGGATTTAAGTCAGGTGAGGAAGTGGATCAAGTCATTATTTGGGCATCTATGAGGCCCTTGCTGGCTCGCCAATCAGTGGAGTACTTGGATGCATGTGATGGAGCATTGTCCTGCATAAAGATCACGGCCTTGCTGAGGACTTCCTGTACCACTGCTTGAAGAAAGTACTTTCCAGAAACTGACAGTAGGTTTGAGAGTTGAGTTTCAGTCCATCTTCAACTCTAAAAGGTCCGACGGTCTCATCCTTAATGATAGCAGCCCATACCAGTACCCCTCCACCACCTTGCTGGCACCTGACCTGAAGTGGTGCCCATTAGTGATCCAGCCACGTGCCCGTCCATCAAGAGTCACTCTCATTTCATCCGTCCTCATGTATTTCTTTGCCCAATCTTGACGCTTCAGCTTGTGAATATATTCAGTGGTTGTCATGTTTCAGCCGCCTTGACCGTGCCCATGTCTCTGAGCACTTGGTACCTCATACTTCTGGGCACTCCAGGTAGGTTGCAGTTCTGGAATATGGTGGCACTGGAGGATAATGGGTTCCTGGTGGCTTCACGTTTAATTCTTCTCAAGTCTTTTGCAGTTAATTGGCACCTTTTCTTCTTCATGCGTTTTTTGCGCCAAAACGTTTGATTATCCGGTGGTCACGCCTCAATATTTTAGCTATTTCAAGAGTGTTGCATCCGTCTGTAGACATTTTACAATATCTGACTTTTCAGTGTCAGTTAAATCTCTTATTGGCCCATTATACCTGAGCTACCTAATAACGATGCACACCTTGATATAAGGCGTTAGCCACTTTCGCCACACCCCTCCCTCATTATACAAATACACACTACCTGAAAATGATTGAATCCAATTAGCATTCAAGTTTATATGGATTGGATTTGGAAAACGTGCATGGAAATACTGATAAGATCAGAATACGCCTCATAATCGTGCATGAAGTGTAGACAAGGATGTTGGCAGGGCTGGACTGGGAAGAGAAATCGGCCCTGGATTTTACATGGCAACTGGCCCAGAAGTTGAGCGGCATTTTTTGGTCCGTTCTGCATACCGCGGCGGCTCATTTTAGCTTATCGCGGCCAATTCGGCCCGTTTCGTGGATGACCCACCGGACCCCTCGGTTCTCCTGATAGCCAGTCCTCTCCTGATGGCCAGTCCTCCCCTGATCGGCCCCAAAGTGCGTCGGCCCACCGGGAAAATGCCCGCTGTGCCAGATTACCAGTACAGCCCTGGATGTTGGTATATTTGGGATTTTGTTATTCTAGTAATTGGACAATTGCGATAATGCCCAAATATTGTCAAATTCATTGGCTTGGTCAATATATTGGTCTGTCACTATCACAAGTCTATATCTACAATATGAAAAGAAGCACAAGTCCGTGTTTAAGCCACGATCGCAGCAGGGTAAGAAAGTGACGCCCACCTGCTGTACGAGCAGCCGAGATGGCAGCCAGGACGGAAGCATCCGGATCTGGGACAGGAACATAAGCGTAAGTTTGTCTTTTCCTCACATGTCACATCCTCTAATGCAGGGCAACGTTTTTACAGCACTCTGTTTGTTGGATGGAGTGAACTCATCCTCAGGCTGTCTGGAGATGGAGGTTATCTTTATGTCTCATCTTAAGCCAGTGTACGACATGAACAGGAAGTGCCCAAATCTGTGAGGGGCAATAAAGTGCTGCTGTCCAGTGTCATGCCAAACCTGTCATACAGACACAAGCAGTCACTGGACGTTTGACCATCCAGGATGAGCAGGGGTCAGAGGTCGTCAGAGCCGTGACAATGAACAGATGTTGAGTTTTGTGTAGGTTAAGTGGGATGGTGGAGTTTACAACATACAAGCAGTGTGGGTGTCCGGCTGTCTAGTGTCAGTCTGACGTGGATGGATCGGGCAGACTTTTAGGGTTCATTCACACTGGACTGCTCCGAGAACAGATTTGTTGCTGTTTGTTTGGTCAGGGCATTGCAGTGGTGTGTGGTCTGTCGGATTGTGCCGCTCATTTTGGGTTGAGAGTCTTTGAACTCAGAAGAGCGAAAAGCTACTCGGATTTTAAAGTAGTGACACTACAGTCAAGATACACCTTAAAAAAAACAGATTAGCTACAAGTTACACTGTTTACACTGTTGTTTTTGGAACACACCCAACCTGAATAGCTATATTATATTATACAGGGCTGGACAATAAGGACTGCCCGATGGCCCCGGGGTCAGTGTGAGAGAGATTCGGGCCAGTGCTGCATTTACAATATTAGTGCAAGCGAGAGAGCACAACAATTACATGAAGCGAATGGTCTTCTAACTGAGGAGCGAGCGTGTAAATAAATATATTTATCACGCAAAGATGCACAAATGCATAATATACTGGACGCGCCATGGCACAGTCGCGTGCATGCACAAGATGGTGTAGACACCGAGCGCACTCTCCCAGCACTGTCTTAGCAGCAGCTATTACTAATGTGAAACAAAATAGCCAGAAAAAATCCAACTTAATGAATTTCGTAGCGGGATTGCACGTCTTGCACAACATTTTAAGTGTCCCCGAACATTCTGTGTTCACAGTGCGCAAAATCCCCACATCTCCGTGCAGTGTAGTCTGTTTTACATGCATGTGCTCTCTTAAAGGGACAGAGCGCTAGTTTTATTCCCACTGTAAAAAAACAAACAAATGAGCACATCTGTTACTCAGTGACTAAATCTTTGATCCTGTGTGTGAAATACTCTACACATGTGCAAAAGTTGCATGACTAAACATGTGACCGAAAACCCATCATCTCCTCCAAAGAACTCTTGTCTTAAAAGCACACGTGTAAATGGCAGGACGGCCATTTTGTATTTATGAATTTGTATCTGTAAAGTGCATATATGTGATTTTTCTCCCCAATTTGGAACGCCCAATTCCCAATGCGCTCCAAAGTCCTCGTGGTGGCGTAGTGACTCGCCTCAATCCGGGTGTCGGAGGACGAATCTCAGTTGCCTCCGCGTCTGAGACCGTCAATCCGCACATCTTATCCTGTGACTTGTTGAGTGCGTTACCGTGGAGACGTAGCGCATGTGGAGGCTTCACGCTATTCTCCACGGCATCCACGCACAACTCACCACACACCCCACCGAGAGCGAGAATTATAGTGACCACGAGGAGGTTGCCCCATGTGACTCTACCCACCCTAGCAACCGGGCCAATTTGGTTGCTAAGGAGACCTGACTGGAATCACTCTCCACACGCCCCATTGAGAGCGAGAACCACATTATAGCGACCACGAGGAGGTTGCCCCATGTGACTCTACCCACCCTAGCAACTGGGCCAATTTGGTTGCTAAGGAGACCTGACTGGAGTCACTCACCACACGCCCCACCGAGAGTGAGAACCACATTATAGTGACCACGAGGAGGTTACCCCATGTGACTCTACCCACCCTAGCAACTGGGCCAATTTGGTTGCTAAGGAGACCTGACTAGAGTCACTCTCCACACACCCCATTGAGAGCGAGAACCACATTATAGCAACCACGAGGAGGTTACCCCATGTGACTCTACCCACCCTAGCAACCGGGCCAATTTGGTTGCTAAGGAGACCTGACTGGAGTCACTCAGCACATTCACGTCTTATTTTAAAGCTCAAAGATTAAACACATAAGTCCTTATTTCTCACGAAGGGAGACAAAAGGAAAATATTACATGTGTGTGTTTAAAAACCCGTTTTGTCGTCGTGCTCTGTCTCACTGCCTGTCATTAACAATGCATGTATGAACCCGCAACGACCAAGAACATTATTATTATTTTGAGATAACCATGGTTAGATCAAATAACCACGATTTAGACGATTGTATAATAATCGTGACTTGCCTAGTTGCACCGCGCATCACCGTTTTTTCAGCCTTGTGCATTAACGCGCCATTTTTAAGACACCGCGTTGAGTTGAAAGAACTTCGTTTAAGAACACGTCTGGTCAGAACGCCCCTAATTCATGTAACTGAATTGAAAACACATTGATTAACAGCATTAATTATTGAACCATCGAGAAAAGCTGATTTGATTCATTTTAGGAGAGTTGAATTCCCACCATGCCTGTTTCTCCGATCGAAGTTTGTTTACTCTCATGTTTACTTTTGGGTGGTCAAGTATGGGACGTTTTTCTGTAGCCATTTGGACGTTACGCAACACGACTCTTCGTATGATTGAAAGAGTAAGTAACGTCCAGGAGGTTTGATTATTGCCATTTTTGTTTTGTTCCATCAGTAAGCAATTTATTCAATATTACATGAATTAAAGCGAGCTTCCTTCTGCCTGAGACAAACTCCAAACTCAGCTGTGTATTTTGGCTGCTGCGATGAGTTCTCGCTCACAGTCATGGTTTGTGTTTTCATGACAGGCTTCTGTGCTGTCGTTGCAGTCGGGAGTGTGTAAATGAGCTGCATGAGGCTGATAAGTGTGTCTGGGAATCATATTTCCATCAGAAAAAGATTGTAACACGGTCACATCTCTGTTGAGATTTCTGTAATGAATTACTGTAAACTGGACAAAATGCTATTTTTTACATTTTATTTTTAGGAATGCACCAATATGGAGGAAGTGAGGGACAGGTAAACGGTCCACGTAAATCATTCTAACAAACAAAGGACTGCTTTTCAGCACACCAATGAACACACACACACACACACACACACACACTGGACTGCTGCGTGCATCTCTCTCTCACCTCTGGCGGTCTGGATTGCCCTGTTATCCCTCTCCAATCTCACTATTAATGAATGAGTTTCATTCTGTGTCATTTGAGTCATCATTGAGTCTGTGTCGTGTATTTGGCGCCATCTCCTGGTGGTCATATGTAACATTGTGCTTCATGTGGATTATCTAATGATCTATACATCTGATTATCTTGTGTGTGGACTCGATTGAAAGATAATCACCTCATTCAGTTTCATTCTGTGTCATCTGAGTCATCATTGAGTCTGTGTCATGTATTTGGCACCATCTCCTGGTGGTCATATGTAACATTGTGCTTCATGTGGATTATCTAATGATCTATACATCTGATTATCTTGTGTGTGGACTCGATTGAAAGATAATCACCTCATTCAGTTTCATTCTGTGTCATTTGAGTCATCATTGAGTCTGTGTCATGTATTTGGCGCCATCTTCTGGTGGTCATATGTAACATTGTGCTTCATGTGGATTATCTAATGATCTATACATCTGATTATCTTGTGTGTGGACTCGTTTGAAAGATAATCACCTCCTCTAAATAATGATATGTGATGTGTGAAAATAGTGTATTGTCTGTTTGTTTCACACTAACATGAGTGAGAGTCGAACGAAACCTATTTTGTGTTAAAGACTGTAGTTATTCATATTTTATTATTATTTTTTCTTTCTTGTGTGCTTAAAGGGTTAACTGATTGGCCGATACCTATATTTCTTTTTTCATATCTGCGTTTTCATGCTTATAACCGATATTTGGTTGGTTTTTAATTTGGTCCATAATAGGCTGATAAATATCGGCTGCCGATACATCGGTGTGTCACTAATATTTGTACTGACAACATTAACTCTGCCTTCCTGTTATTGCTCATTTTAAACAAAAGTCAAGAAAACAAGATGAGGACATGTTCAGTCGGCTTGTCGTAAGCCATTATTGAGGGTCTGAGGGGTGTGTGGGTTTAATTGGTAGCAAGAATGTGAAGATAACACAGAACATGTGGCCCGTGCATTACACCTCCCATAAAACTCCCATCAGCCCCTCTGCTGGACAGGCCTCACTGAGTGTGAATATGTGTGCGAGACATTGTTACAGTAAAGACTGTGAATAGCAGCAGGTCAAAGGTCAGTCTCGGTATGCAACCATCCACAACAAAACAAGACGTCTGCTAAACGACCATTGCATTACCGCCCCAGTCCTGCCAGCGTGATATCCCTAAACATCAAAACATTTCGAGTAACTGTTCACCCCAAAATGAAACGTCTGTCATTGTTTACTCACCCTCACGTTGTTTCAAACCCGTATGACTTTCTTTCTGTGGAAAACAAAAGGAGATGCTAGTCAGATTGTAAGCTTGTATAGGTTGGTTTGGCATGCTGAGTGAGTCGTGAGCACCTGTTTAATGGATTCCTGGAATGTGTAGTACATGTATCCATATCCTGTGACACAGTTTACCTCAGAAGACGAGTTTAATCCTGTTGCATGAACATGCAAACGTGTGTGTGCGTGTGTGTGTGTGTGTGTGCGTGTGCGTGAGAGAGTTTGTGTGTGCATGTGTGTGTGTGTGTGTGTGTGTGCGCGTGCATGCGTGTGTGTGCGTGTGTGTGTGCGTGCATGTGTGCGCATGAGTGTGTGTGTGCGTGCGTATGTGTGTGTGTGTGTGTGTGTGTGCGCGTGTGCATGTGTGTGTGTGTGTGTGCGCATGTGTGTGTGTGTGTGTGTGTCAGTTTGCTGTCATCAGCTGGCAAACAACAGATGACTTGTGATGCCAACAATGACCAAAAGATGGCTGCAGAGCTCCATTTATTGATTCCCTGGTTCACATGTGTGTGAGTGAGTGTGTGTGTTTTATTTATTTTTTGACAAATGTAAAAAAAAAATCTGTGTTATAGTCTCACCAGTTCATTTGTGTGTGTGTGTGTGTGTGTGCGCGTGTGTGTGTGTGCGCGCGTGCGTGTTGAGCAGTGTGACTGATTTATTGTTTTATTTATTTTTTGACAAATGTAAATGTTATAGTCTCACCAGTTCATTTGTGTGTGTGTGTGTGTGTGTGTGTGTGTGTATGTTTTGCACTGAGGATGTTTTAGAGTCTCACCCTGTAATTTCTGTATGTTTTTTCTGCATTGTGGCTGATTTATTGTTTGTATTTGACAGATAAAAAAAAAAAAAAGCTCAGTTTTTTGGTCTTTCCCGTTCATTTTCAATGGTTGGTCACATTTGACCACAAATAACAAAGGTGTACCTAATTTTTTTTTTTTTTTTTAAGTCCGCTTAGACTTATCGAATCAAGCCCAATTTTTTTTAGTATACTCAGATGGAAAATGGAGGAAATGTCCCCAAGTCAAAAATGACCGAACAACATAGGAGGGTTATCTTGCAGTGTTATTTTTGTAATTTATATTCATCACCAGTATGTTTAAATGATAATTGTATAATTATGTTAATGATGCATATTTTCCGTCTGGTCTTCGTTATTGTTGACACGACCTTTCGTCAGTAATTTCGTACTGGCACACAAATGGTCAAACAACAATAGAGTTTCCGAATGTAAACTTTGTTGGAAATCTTACGCTAAAAACGGTGTTCACAGTCTATAAGTTGCTTTTGTTTAAATAGCAGAGGACTTAACACACGTGCCTCACATTCACTGACAATGTCTACAAGTTAATGGAAACATTATGGATATGAAACTCGCCAAAAACGATTGAAACCATCTTGGTTTTTGGCAATAAGGTCCATCATAGATTGACAGTTATGATAAAGATGTCAAATTACTCAAACAGATTACAAAAAGAACGTATTGAAGTCAAGACATTAATGCGTATTTATGTTTCAAAGATATAATACGTCACATGACACAGTGTGTGAACAGATGACTCCACGCCAGTCACGGCTGCCAAGTGTCGGCTCGTACCCCCAGCTGCTGCTCTTGTGTTTCTCTGCAGCAGCCAGTGCAGAAAGATCCGAGAAAAGCCTGTAATTTATTACTGCTTGTTCTGTCAGACTAAATATTTACCCAGCATTCCCCAGCAGCTTACAATAACAGGCCATTCCTCAAGGGTCCATCACAGGATCCGTGACCTATCGCTGGGACACGACCAGTGGTTCTGCCAACTCTGTGGCCTTTGAGGACGAGGAGAAAATATCTCTCACACTCGGCTTTTCATAAACTTTGAGGTCCACAAATAGCCTGTTGTAAAACCATTACAAACAGCCAATGGTGGGTGTGTACGAAAAGCTGGAAACTAATCCGATGAGTTTAGCCATAAAAAGGTAGAATAAAGAAAATTGGATTTCGGGTTGGTCTGGGTGGTGTGCTGGTCTATATCCCATGTTACATTGGAATATACTGTTTGCACTGTGCCAAATATATACGTTTAAAACATCACTGTGTAATTTCCAATCGTCTCAAATTCTCTATTGTGTTTAATAGAATTCTGTGTTGGAAATGACGATGATGGGGCGCTGAACACCGTAACAAGTTGGCTTTATTCGATTGAGTAAACTCATTCCCTCAGTTGAATTGAGTAATGGCCAGGACTGGACTGGGAAGGGAAATCGGCCCGGGATTTTACATGGTAACTGGCTCAACTTGTTGAGAGGGTGCGGGGTTGGAGTTTGTTTGAGTCTGCGTATCGCGGCGACATTTTGTGGTCCGTTCTGCATAACGCGGTGGTTCATTTTAGCTTATCGCGGCCCGTTTCGCGACCATCCCGCTCGGTTCTCCTGATGGCTGGTCCGTCCTTGATTGGCCCCAAAGTGCGTCGACCCACCGGCCCGCTTGGTTCTCCCGATGGTTAATGCGCCCTTGATTGGCCCCAAAGTGTGTCGACCCATCGGCCCGCTCGGTTCTCCCGATGGTTAATGCGCCCTTGATTGGCCCCAAAGTGTGTCGACCCACCGGCCCGCTTGGTTCTCCCGATGGCCAGTCCGCCCCTGATCGGCCCCAAAGTGTGTCGACCCACCGGCCCGCTTGGTTCTCCCGATGGCCAGTCCGCCCCTGATCGGCCCCAAAGTGTGTCGACCCACCGGCCCGCTCGGTTCTCCCGATGGTTAATGCGCCCTTGATTGGCCCCAAAGTGTGTCGACCCACCGGCCCGCTTGGTTCTCCCGATGGTTAATCCGCCCCTGATCGGCCCCAAAGTGTGTCGACCCACCGGCCCGCTCGGTTCTCCCGATGGTTAATGCGCCCTTGATTGGCCCCAAAGTGTGTCGACCCACAGGCCCGCTTGGTTCTCCCGATGGTTAATGCGCCATTGATCGGCCCCAAAGTGTGTCGACCCACCGGCCCGCTCGGTTCTCCCGATGGTTAATGCGCCCTTGATTGGCCCCAAAGTGTGTCGACCCACAGGCCCGCTTGGTTCTCCCGATGGCCAGTCCGCCCCTGATCGGCCCCAAAGTGTGTCGACCCACCGGCCCACTCGGTTCTCCCGATGGTCAGTCCGCCCCTGATCAGCCCCAAAGTGTGTCGACCCACAGGCCCGCTTGGTTCTCCCGATGGCCAGTCCGCCCCTGATCGGCCCCAAAGTGTGTCGACCCACCGGCCCGCTCGGTTCTCCCGATGGCCAGTCCGCCCCTGATCGGCCCCAAAGTGTGTCGACCCACCACCCCGCTCGGTTCTCCCGATGTTTGTCTTGTTTACATCCTGGATTCATGACACAGATGTGCTAGTATGCTATATGCGGCCATAATATGCGCTGATTATACTCCGTTATTGTAATTTACTCTGATGAGCCAAAACATTATGACTAATATGCTGTTGGTCCTCCACATAAAGCCAAAACAGTGCAGATGCATGGACTCTACAAGACCCCTGAAGCTGTGGTATTGACATCTGGCCTTGTTTGGAGAATATTTGGAACAAAAGAATAACGATAAGAGAGGCGTACCTTATTATGGGCAAATGTGGCTTTCACTGCAGATGGCACATGAGTGAATGGGCACTTAACAGTATTTGAATAGATTTCTTTCATGGATATCATATGTGAACCATTGTACAGATGTTGGTAAGAACGTTAAACGCCGGTGTGTTCATGTTGACTGATCTTGACTGACTGAACAATGTAAACAGAATCAGCGGTCAGCCTCAAAGTAGGTGGAGCTTCAGGTCACACCTACCAGTGATGTGGACCAGTGGCAGTAAGTGTTACCCAGACGAGCTGCAACGAACCACCAAAATGAAATCAAAAACACCTTTTTGGCCAGATTTATTGTTTATGACATCAGCTAACATTTTCATTTTATGTAAACACTTTTTTTGGCATAATTTGTCAAAATTAAGTAAAAAAATTTTTTATTTAAAGCTCTATTAGAGGCAAATTGTTTGGTGTGTTGGAAATGACGCCCAAACTCGGGGTCTTAATTTTTTGTAAAATTGATAGAAATCATTTTCACACAATAAAGTCAAATGATTTGTTTCACTCTTTGTTTAGATAATAAGAGTTTAAAACATGCAGTAATTTTTTGCGTTATAATGGATTTTCATTCTGCGTCTGGGATGAGAAAAAAAACGGTCAGATCTAAATATAAAAGACATTAAAAAAGTACCAAAAAATAAATGACAGAGACCTTGTAAATAGTTTCTAATTCAGTTTTATTGTGATCTTCATATAAAGAAAAAAAGTTCAAATCTGTTGGGGACATGAAAATGCCCAACGTTTAAGAAACACCCTACAGTTATTGCGAAATTCCATTTGGAGATGTGGTGTAGAAATGACACACTGTACCTTTAAGGGTTGTTGTTATGGTGCGTTCACATACAACGCGAAGAAAAATTTCGCCTCGCATTGCTCACGCGAGTTTGACCGCTGGATTATAAATATGTGTTTAAACTGGCGTTCTCGCGAGTAACGCGAACCCGCGAGTATTCCCGCTTCTCTTCCGGAAAAGGACAGGAGGCGGGGCTTCTACGACTTGGTTCATAGTAAAGTTCAACCAATAGCTGGAATCAAGTAGACGTGCATATTTCCAGAACTTACCAGGTCGTCCAACTTCCTCGCTCACTTTCCTCCAAGCGATGTCTTTATTCGTCCGGTCTCTGTACACGTATGACATAGTACATGTATGACGCTGTGTCGTACAATTCCGGGTGTCCCCACACCGCTACAACAATCGTTTCATCCATTTTTCCAGATTTCTTCTGCTACTACGTCAGTACGTCAGTGACATCCAGACAATCTCAATGCTGATAGGCGTTCGCAACAACGTGTCATGCGAACTTTCCGCTCGAGTTGAAAAATGTTAACTTGCGCGAATACGCATATGAAGCGATTTCGCATGTTCGAGTCGCGCCATTCGCTGCGTTCGCGCCTATTCGCATCTTTGCATTGACTTTGTATGTAATCGCGCCATGCGAAACGCTCGCTTCGCGTTGTGTGTGAACGCACCATTAGGCGCAATGCGACGCAAGGTGACTTGTGAAGTATTTACTTCACTGGATTATCCAAAAATAGATATCACCTCATGTTTATTTCATAAATAAACAATTTCGTTAAATAATTATATTGTGGTATATGTGTTACTAAGATATACAATTACTTACAGTTATGTAAGATTTTGGTCATACCAACATCCCTGTTCTCAAGTTAATCAAATCCCCAAACTGGGTCAGATCTGATTGTCTTTACTCATAAACGGAGAATGCGGCCAGACGTGATCAATTTATGTCCAGACGCTGATAGTGTCTGTGGTCTGCAGTGGAGATATTGGGGTGGACAGATGCCCTCCTGATGGATCTCATTGATCATCGGGTGGAAGTATAAATGATTCCATGTAGGGTTTGAACATTGATTACTGGGTCATGAACTCTTTTCAGTTTGACCCATGTCTTGCGGTCTTCAAAGCGCACAGGTGATGTTATCTTCTGCCTGACGTTCACCCACATTACATCATCGTATTTGAGAGTGCCATCATTTGTCTGTTCAAACTACATCAGCTCTAACTCTTCGTGAAAAACCAATAAAAACAAGAGATGTCGGACCACTTGATAACAAATTATGATAGCAAAGGTGTCGGCCTCAATATAGACATTTTACATGGATACCAGCTAAAACCAGCCTAAACCGGTTGACTGGTCTCCAAGTCTGGTCTGGCTGGACATTGGCATGTTTTAGAAGGTTTTAATTGTACATAAGAACTAATTACACATGCAAACACAACAATGACTAAAGGTTTGCACAGCATGCAGACATGATTTTAGTCATGAGATTTCACAGAATGAGTTTCATTCTGTGTCATTTGAGTCATCATTGAGTCTGTGTCGTGTATTTGGCGCCATCTCCTGGTGGTCATATGTAACATTGTGCTTCATGTGGATTATCTAATGATCTATACATCTGATTATCTTGTGTGTGGACTCGTTTGAAAGATAATCATCTCATTCAGTTTCATTCTGTGCCATTTGAGTCATCATTGAGTCTGTGTCATGTATTTGGCGCCATCTCCTGGTGGTCATATGTAACATTGTGCTTCATGTGGATTATCTAATGATCTATACATCTGATTATCTTGTGTGTGGACTCGTTTGAAAGATAATCACCTCATTCAGTTTCATTCTGTGTCATTTGAGCCATCATTGAGTCATCATTGTGGATTATCTAATGATCTATACATCTGATTATCTTGTGTGTGGACTCGTTTGAAAGATAATCACTGACTCTAAATAATGATATGTGAGATTTTATATTTTTTTGTGAAGTTATAAGCGAAAATGCTATATTTTTGTCTGAGTAAAACAAATAGGCTGTGTGGCACGGTGGAGGGCGGGACCGGCGCGTGATTACGCACGCCCGGTCCCGTATTAGGCTAATTACGGCATCAAGAGGGATAAAGGCCACTCGCAGACGGCGATCGAGAGAGAGAGCTCAATTACGGACGTCCGTCTTATTATGTGTTTGTCTTTTGAGTTCTCCATTAAACCTTTAAGTTATATGTTAAGCCGGTTTCTCGCCTCTTCCTTCCCGGGCTTTCGGCACCAATGTAAAACAGATCATTTTCATGGGCAAGGAAGAGGCGAGAAACCGGCTTAACATATAACTTAAAGATCGCCGTCTGCGAGTGGCCTTTATCCCTCTTGACGGCTTAATTAGCCTAATACGGGACTGGGCGTGCGTAATCACGCGCCGGTCCCGCCCTCCACCGTGCCACAGGCTGGTTGTATTTTACTCTTTGAGAGCTTTCCAACAACATATGACTAGTTCAAAAACTGTAGTTATTAATATTTTGACGATTATATCGGACGGCCCGTCCAATATTAAAGGGTTAAAGGTTTTACCATGAATATTTGAGTGCTTTAAAGCATTATACATAATTCATGAGAACACACAATTGATCATGAGGTTAATTCAAAGGCCTTATATATGCATTACAATGCACTGAGAATACATTAATATACAGGCATGCTACATGTCTTTGTTAGGATATTCGGGTCCTTTTCCCCTCATTTGCTAATTGATTTGCTTCCTCTGTTAAAATTTTGTCTCCCTGTATCTCTCTCTCTCTCTCACACACACACACACACTTACACACACACACACACAAACTTACACACTCATACACGCACACATACACACACAAACACACACACACACAAACAGTTACACACTCATACACACACACACACACACTCACACACACAAAAACTCACATACACACACTCATACACACACACAAACACTCACATACACACAAACACTCACGTTAACACACTCATACACACACACACTCAAACACTTACACACTCATACACACACACAAACACACACACAAACTCTGAAACTCTACACACACACACACACACACACACTCTGAAACACTACACACACACACACTCTGAAACTCTACACACTCACACACACACACACACTGAAACTCTACACACACACACTGAAACTCTACACACACACACACACTCTGAAACTCTACACACACACACACACACACACACACACACACACTGAAACTCTACACACTCACACACACACTCTGAAACTCTACAAACACACACACTCTGAAACTCTACACACACTCACTCACACACACACACTCACACTCACACACTCACGTGCACACACACACACACACATTTATGTTCAGGAAACTTCCTGTCAGCCTCTCTACAGGAAGTCACACAGGATTGTCCTCATGTCTCACTTTTGAAGGCTGTATCACTGGACACTGGGAGATTACAGAACTCACAAGGGTTTGGTTACTTCCTCGAAATGGAGCGATTAAAGTCGTTCTCCAAGTGTTCGTGACTTCAGCGTGGTACTGTTGCATAATAAAGGGACATCCGTTCACACACGCATCGAAGCACTTTATGTAGAATGACGTCTTGTGCGTCATGAGTCATCAGTATTTCTGATCTGTTTCCCGTAAATAAAAGACTGTAAATTCTCAAGTCGTGTATCTGATAATGATTTATACGAGTACACTAACTTATAGATCGACTAAAACTCCAATTTAGTTTTTTGGGGGTTTTATAAAGACTGCTCGGAAACATCACTCGAACACAGCAGATGATCCTATTCACATATTTAGACAAAATTAAACATGTTCAATAAAAGCACATTATTTGTTTGTCATTATTTGACAAGCAGCTTGTGTTTATCTATTATTAGGACCTCTGTGAAGATCAGATTTTATTAATAATTAATGCAGAAATGTGGGTAATTCCAAAGGGTTCACATACTTTTTCTTGCCACAGTATTTCTCCTAAGCATACAGAATATTCCACACTATGATGTCATTGTTTTATTTCAAATACTATCCAAATGAACATCAACTAATTTTAGGTGATATTTAGTAAATTAGGCCTAAAAATTAAATTTTAAGAAATATTTTATGTTGCAATAAAGAAATGGAGGAATTCATGAGTGGGGCATTTTTATGTTGGGATGATCGTTTATAAAAAAAAAAATCGAAGAAAATTTTCGCCTCGCGAGTTTGACCGTTGGATTATAAACGTGTGTTTAAACTGGCGTTCACGGGAGTAACGTGAACCCGCGAGTTTGACCGTTGGACTATAAATGTGTGTTTAAACTGGCATTCGCGCAAGTAACATGAACCCGCGAGTTTGACCGTTGGATTATAAACGTGTGTTTAAACTGGCGTTCGCGCGAGTAACGTGAACCCGCGAGTTTGACCGTTGGATTATAAACGTGTGTTTAAACTGGCGTTCGCGCGAGTTTGACCGTTGGATTATAAACGTGTGTTTAAACTGGCGTTCGGGCGAGTAACGTGAACCCGCAAGTTTGACCGTTGGATTATAAGCGTGTGTTTAAAATGGCGTTCGCGCGAGTTTGACCGTTGGAACGTGTGTTTAAACTGGCGTTCGCGCCAGTAACGTGAACCCGCGAGTTTGACGGTTGGATTATAAACGTGTGTTTAAACTGGCGTTCGCGCGAGTTTGACCTTTGGAACGTGTGTTTAAACTGGCGTTCACGCGAGTTTGACCGTTGGAACGTGTGTTTGAACTGGCGTTCGCGCGAGTAACGTGAACCCGCGAGTTTGACCGTTGGATTATAAACGTGTGTTTAAACTAGCGTTCGCGCGAGTAAGGTGAACCCGCGAGAATTCCCGCTTCTCGTCCGGAAAAGGTTAGTGACATCCGGACAATCTCAATGCTGATAGGCGTTCACGACAACACGTCATGTGGGTTTTTCGCTTGAGTTGAAAAATGTCAATTCGCGGGGTTCCGGCAAGATGGCGGAGTGAATTGCTGCAATGTAACGAGCTCTCGGCATCAAATCGAATTTAATGCACATATTGGCCACCAGTTTCTGCAAATGCAGTTGGAATAATTTACTAGTAAAGCTTAACACAAACTCTCAGCGAAAGACTAAACTAACACACCTATAATGCCTAGAAAGTCCGGACAGAAGCGTCTTAACGACTCCATGCCCAACGAGGAGGGGGCTAGCTGCGTAGCTAGCGACCACGATTATACCAACGACGGAATGGATTGCAACCAGCAAACTAGCCTTGCAGAAGAATTCCCTCCCTTGCCCATAACGCCAAGTAAGCCTCCGCTCCCTAAGAAACCAAATTTTTCTAGAGAAGCCGGGCTCGGCTCAGACGAGGCAGTGCGCTCCTTGGCGGATCTTATTAACAGCAGGAGCGACACCCTTGAAAAAATGGTGGAATCTGTTCGCGGCGACATTAAAGTCCTAAATGCAAAGGTGGTTTACATTGAGAAGAGGGTGCAAAGGAACGAGGAGTCTGCTTTGAAAACCATGAATCGGGTCAGTGAACTTGAACGATACAGCCGCCGGTGGAACCTGCGGCTCCATGGGCTGACAGAGGACAGGGAGGAGGATGTGCGGGCTCGAGTAATCAGTGTTTGTCAGGCGATTCTACCGGAGGAAAAGGAAAGGCTCCCTGCTGTTATAGACGTCGCGCACCGGGTGGGAAAACTTCAACAAGATCAGACGAAACCTAGAGGCGTTATTATGAGATTTATCTCTCGAAGATACAGGGATGCTGCTTGGAAAGCAGCAAAAAAAAACTCCTTTCTCCAAAACAACGGTCTTCGCTTCTCAGAGGACTTAACCCAAGAGGACAGAGAGAACAGACAAAAACTGTGGCCGCACATAAAGAAAGCTCGGGATGAAGGAAAAACGGCCTATTTCGTGGGAGGAAAAGGATTCGTGAACGAGTCGGAAATTCATCTGTGATCTGTCAAGCTTAGATCCTAGGGTTAAGAAGTGCCTTGTGATCCGGTCATTCCAGGTTGTTTAACGTTACTCTGATTTTTTTTTTTATTATTATTATTTTTTTTTTTATCTCAGGGTGGAGTTTTGTGTTACTTGGATGGCAGGTGTAGTTCCTGATGGTTAAAAAGGTATAATGTTTATACGTTTCTTACTTTTACGATTATATGATTGAACATTATTCTTTTTTGTGTACATTATTCTTTTTTGAGAGTGATGTCAAGTTTACATCATGGTGCTGAGTTATAATACTAAATAGGATGTCGATCTCGATCTCTATTTAACCAAGGTTTTCAAAGGTCAAGTTCTTTATCTTTCATAGTTCTTGTTTTTGTTCCTATTAATGTTCTCAATTGTCTCACTAAATGCCAGGGGTCTTCGTAATAGTGTTAAGAGAAAAGCATTATTTTTGTTCGCAAAACAATTCAAATCAGACTTTACCTACTTTCAAGAATCTCACTCTAATGAGGACGATTCTAACTTTTGGAGGTCTCAATGGGGAAATACTATATGGCTCTCCCACGGAACAGAGCGGTCAGCTGGGGTAGCCTCTTTAATTAACAGGTTTAATGGAAATGTCTTGACCACACAATGTGACCCAGATGGTCATTTTATTTGCCAAATTATTGAACAAAATGACTCAACCTACTTAGTTTCTAATATTTATGGGTACAATACAAAGAAAGAAAATATTAACCTTTTGTTGTCAATTGAAAACATTTTTACAGATTGGTTGGTTAGATTCCCAAATGCATTTATATTGTTAGGAGGTGATTTTAACATTATTCTAGACGGGTCTATAGATAAAAGTCCTCCATCTCAGCATAACTGTTCAGATTCATACTTGACTGACTTCATAAGAAGATTTATGTAATGTGCACTTTCTGTTCTATGAGTGTTGAAACAGTAACCCATTTGTTTTGGCAATGCCCTTTTGTCCAAAATCTCTGGTCTGACATTTGTAATTTTATTGCAGAAAAAATTGAGAAAAATTTCAAATTATTTTGGAAGGATGTCCTTTTTGGCCTTTATGACCTCAACAGTACTAAGACTAAGCCTAATGAAACTTTTATTATTAATCTGATTATTCTCTTGGCAAAATTCTACATTCATAAATGTAAGTTTGCGCATTCCATAATATCTTTTATTGCTTTTAACAATGAGGTCAAGCAATATGTCAACACGATTAAGCTTTCTCTTAATCAAAAGGCAACAAAAACTGTGAATGTATGTAAACAATTTGATATATTTTTGTAAGTCTGTACTACCCCAGGCAAAATGTGATGTAAGTCTTTGTATATGTTTTATGTTAAACACCCGCAATATTGGAAACTGCACAGTGTATTTTTTTTTTTTTATAATGGAGAGGAATGTTCATGTAAACTGTGGAATTGTTGAATAAAAAAAAAAAAAAAAAAATGTCAATTCGCGCGAATACGCGATTTGAAGCGATTTCGCATGTTCGAGTCGCGCCATTCGCGCCACCTGTGCGAATTTGCGTCTATTCACATCTTTTGCATTGACTTGTTTGTAATCGCGCCGTGCGAAACGCTCGCTTGACGTTGTATGTGAACGCACCATAAGAGTGCAAATTTGGTTTCCTTTGTTTGTTTGAAAACTTGGGATGCAGGCATTTCAAAGTAAGAGTCCCGGTCTGTTTTTTGGGCTCCTTTTGTTTTTTTTTTGGTGGATATTTTGATTTTGGCTGCACAATGAACTGGATCTTGTATTTCATTTATTATGGACATTTTGTGGCCTTATGGTGCGTTCACGTGCTATGGTAAATATGATATTTTCCACTTGTGAACTGGTATTTACCAGTGTGTTGCGTTCAAGTGCTTTTGTTGTCGTAATGTGGTAAAAAGATGGAGATACACACACACACACACACACACACACACACAATTGCAATCTTGACATCGCAGCCTGTTCATTATGCTGCGTTCACACCAAACGCGAATAGAGCGTAATTTATCGCTATTTAGAGTTTTATTTATTTTTATAACGTGTATTCTCCGTGTAAATTCGTGCACCGGACCGCGCCGTTTCGATTCAATACGAATGTACCGTTCCACCCCTAGCTAACAGTAGCAAAAAAGGTTTGGTTTTGTACAATGCTTACCATTCAACACTCTCGCGTTGCTCTCCGCCATTTTGAAAAGGTCAAAGGTTATCTCATCTCGGCAACTCGGGCATCAAAATATTCTACGAGTTGCCCAGTGGAAAATACCACATGAGGGGGTGTTCATGTGCATTTTCCACGTCGGCTTTTGGTATTTACCATAATTACCATAGCACGTGAACGCACCATTAATGTCTGTACCCATCCTATGATTTTTAAACATTCAATAAATCAATTTAAAATACAATAAAGCGAAATAGGATATCGTTCTTTTTCCCACCACCTTAGTTAAAGAAATGGAGGAATTCATGAGTGGGGCATTTTTATGTTGGGACGATTGTTATGGTGCGTTCACATACAACGCATTGCTCGCGCGAGTTTGACCGCTGGATTATAAACGTGTGTTTAAACTGGCGTTTGCGCGAGTAACGCGAACCCGCAAGTATTCCCGCTTCTCTTCCGGAAAAGGACAGGAGGCGGGGCTTCTACGACTTGGTTCATAGTAAAGTTCAACCAATAGCTGGAATCAAGTAGACGCGCATATTTCCAGAACTTACCAGGTCGTCCAACTTCCTCGCTCACTTTCCTCCGAGCGATGTGTTTATTTGTCCGGTCTCTGTACATGTATGACGTTGTGTCGTACAATTCCGGGTGCCCACACACCGCTACAACAATTTACACAGCCATTTTTCGAGATTTCTTCTGCTACTACGTCAGTACGTCAGTGACATTTGGACAATCTCAATGCTGATAGTTGTTCGCGACAACGCATCATACAGCTTGAACATGCGAAATCACTTCATTTGCGTATTCGCGCGAGTTGACATTTTTCAACTCGAGCGAATACGCGAATGAAGTGATTTCGCATGTTCAAGTCGCCGCATTCGCGCCTATTCGCATCTTTGCATTGACTTCGTATGTAATCGCGCCGTACGAAACGCTCGCTTCGCGTTATACGTGAACGCACCATAAGAGTGCAAATTTTGTTTCCTTTGAAATGTCGGCATCCCAAGTTTTCAAACATACAAAGTAAGAGTCCCGGTCTGTTTTTCGGGATATAACGATTGTGGCTGCACAATGAACTGGATCTTGTATTTCATTTATTTTGGACATTTTGTGGCCTTAATGTCTGTGCCCGTCCCGGTAAGGAAGAACTACGATTTTTTTTTTTAACATTCAATAAAATCAAATAACGGTTTAAAATGAAATGAAGCAAAATAGGTTATCGTTTTTCTTTCCACCACCTTAGTTATCAGTGTCTACCAAATCCAATATCGGTCGACCTTTAAGATTGCATCTATACAGAAGAGTCGTTTGAACTTTGACCCTCACATTTGTCACTAGTTAAACTATTATTTTACTTTTTTTTGTTTTTTTTGCTTTTAGAGATTTCGTCAAAGCAAACTGTCTCCCTCCAACTGTTTTTAAAAGGCAACCTGTGCGTCAGAGCTGGTACTAGGATACGATCTTTGGGGGGCATTTTGACCTTTAGGATGGGCAATAAGTTCTCTTTTCGTCTTTTCGATTTCGCCATCCAACTGGGCAGGGAACAATGAACATTTTGGGGGCATTGCACCCTCTGCCACCCCGTTAGACCTGGCCATGCTGTTCGTGAAATCTCTTGTGTCTTACTCTTATCCTGATGTTGGCGATGACAGGTGGTGGAAGATGGACGTTCCTCTAAGCTGGCGCTGGTAATCAGGCTCACGGCGTGCTGGAAACCCGAACTTTTCCCTGAACGGTGGGAGAACAGTATTCCATCATGAGAGGGCCACAGAGGGGCCTGAATATGTCTTGCACATTTTTGCCAGTCCTGTTGCTTTTTCCTTTTCCAGTCAACGTTACCTCATGTCTGTATCTGTGTGGAGATGTACCCCAGGGGTCTGTTCAACAGAAACACATCTGTTTTGTGCTCGATGGCCGAACCCTTAAAACAAAGAAGGTCGTGACGGATGTTTCAATTCAGCCGTGAACTCTGACCTATACCCAGTTCACCTTCACCTTCAAGTATTCTTCACGTCGGCTTACATGCCATTTCTCATAGTTATTGGTAGCAAGATTTGGCTTTTGTGACCTATATCAGGCGTTTTCAAACGTTTTGCATAACTTAACCTCCAGTGTGCTGTCTGTCTGCACTGGTCTCAGAACAGTTATAGGAGAGCTATAGGATGCTCCCTATTTAGTGCATAACTTAACCTCCAGTGTGCTGTCTGTCTGCACTGGTCTCAGAACAGTTATAGGAGAGCTATAGGATGCTCCCTTGCTCCCTATTTAGTACATGACTTAACCTCCAGTGTGCTGTCTGTCTGCACTGGTCTCAGAACAGTTATAGTAGAGCTATAGGATGCTCTCTTGCTCCCTATTTAGTGCATGACTTAACCTCCAGTGTGCTGTCTGTCTGCACTGGTCTCAGAATAGTTATAGGAGAGCTATAGGATGCTCCCTTGCTCCCTATTTAGTGCATTACTTAACCTCCAGTGTGCTGTCTGTCTGCACTGGTCTCAGAACAGTTATAGGAGAGCTATAGGATGCTCCCTTGCTCCCTATTTAGTGCATGACTTAACCTCCAGTGTGCTGTCTGTCTGCACTGGTCTCAGAACAGTTATAGGAGAGCTATAGGATGCTCCCTTGCTCCCTATTTAGTGCATTACTTAACCTCCAGTGTGCTGTCTGTCTGCACTGGTCTCAGAACAGTTATAGGAGAGCTATAGGATTCTCCCTTGCTCCCTATTTAGTGCATGACTTAACCTCCAGTGTGCGGTCTGTCTGCACTGGTCTCAGAACAGTTATAGGAGAGCTATAGGATGCTCCCTTGCTCCCTATTTAGTGCATGACTTAACCTCCAGTGTGCTGTCTGTCTGCACTGGTCTCAGAACAGTTATAGGAGAGCTATAGGATGCTCCCTTGCTCCCTATTTAGTGAATGACTTAACCTCCAGTGTGCTGTCTGTCTGCACTGGTCTCAGAACAGTTTGAAATGCATCTTATTTTCATCATAACTCCATATAAAGCCTCTGAAAGACACATTATTCAGTTTTTGGATGAACCCATTCATTCTTAATGTGATAATGTAAATAAAGGATTTATAAGGAAAAAATGTGCTAGCGTACACATTAGTGCACATTGTGTTTATCAAAGTCTCGTTTCGTGATAAATCACTCAAATTTTAAAAATGGCATATCGGATGGAACTAGAGTCTCTAATCTTTAATCTCAAACAGGTTTTAGTGTAAAAACTTCATTCAGTTTCTTACCAGATGTAGTTTTGTTGCTGTTTCTCCCAAAGACAAACTCCGCTGTGATCAGCGCCATGTTGTTTTGTCACATGACTCGGTGCATTGTAAGTTTAACCCTTTACTGACAGCACAGAGTCTCCTGAACTGAGATCAGTTGGTTTAAATCAATTTAAATTATGCGCTGCGTATAGCGAAGCCAAAATACAACGTCCTCGTATGTGCACACGGGGTCGCAAAACCAATCTACATGCATGTTTGTTTACTATTTATTCTGGGAAAATTGTGTATATGGTACCGGAAAATAAGACCCAAATTGCGGCGCTCGTGTCTTTTTTATATGAACTTAAACTACCTAATTTGGAAAGTAAAATATGAAGGAAATTTTAAGTGCACAAAAATGGATTGGATGGGAAACAGCATCGAAAACTCATTTAATGTGATTTCACGTTAACTGTGGAGAGACGTTTTCTTGTGCGTCCTTCATTTCAAAGAGAGCGACTTTCACCGCCTCGTCGTGGATTAATTAAACTGTTTTGGCCGTTGTAAGCGTTCAGAAATCTTCAGGGACTTGCTCAGCAGGTCCCACGAATGAGAAAAGTTGGCCAATTATGCAAAAGGTAATTGGTTTGGCGAAGAGTTGTGAAGTGCCTGTGCGGTGGGACTTGAGCGTAATCAGAAGCTTAAGGTGTGTGCAGCTGCGTTATCTCGCCGTTCCAGGTTAATGACTTCCTCTCGCGTCCCTGTGAGAGTACCACAGCTTCCACTTTCCCTCAGTATCACTGCGGTTATACCGCAAACCTTCTGCTGTCTCAGTCTGGGGTATTTATTCAGTCTCTCTTTGGCCCTGTTGATCTGTTGATTTGACCTCCAGCTTCAGTTTCAATCACTCTTCATTTATTTTGTTCAGGATTATTGAAACAAACCTTCTCAAAATACAAAAATTCTCATAGAGAATACGATTTTTGCAGTTCATCATTGCCCGAATATTGAAGGTCTTACTAGAGAATAAAAATAATGTTCTAAGAGGGATTTTCTTGATTGAAGAAATACTCGTGTTTTTTAACAGGTGCATATAAAAGGCTGAAAATAGCATTTTATCTTATCATAAATCTATGAATGTCACACATCATGAGAAAGTGTTTCATCGTTATTTATATGGATTAATGAATTCCAACTGAATAGTCTATATATTAAATGAAACAAATTGCAATAAAATGCAAAGTAATCTCTTCAGAAATCAAAATACTTTTAAAATGTAACTATTCTGATTACCAAATACTTAAATTCTAACTAGTGGATTACAGTTACTAATATTTTCTATTTTAAATACGTAATCCCGTTACATGTATTCCGTTATTTTCTAATCCTGGCCTTAATATACAGTATTATGCACAAATGTTTATGTACAGAGACCCTAAGAGGACAGTGTGGGACATTTTTTTTCTGGAATAGATTGCGTTCCCTCACAATAGTTTTGAGTTCCCTCGCAATAACTTTTGAGCTCCCTTGCAATAGTTTGTGTTCCATCAGTAGTTTGTGTTCCCTCAGTAGTTTGTGTTCCCTCAGTAGTTTGTGTTCCATCAGTAGTTTGTGTTCCATCAGTAGCTTGTGTTCCATCAGTAGTTTGTGTTCCATCAATAGTTTGTGTTCCCTCACAATAGTTTGTGTTCCATCAGTAGTTTTTGTTCCATCAGTAGTTTTTGTTCCATCAGTAGTTTGTGTTCCATCAATAGTTTGTGTTCCCTCACAATAGTTTGTGTTCCATCAGTAGTTTGTGTTCCCTCACAATAGTTTGCGTTCCCTCAGTAGTTTGTGTTCCATCAGTAGTTTGTGTTCCATCAGTAGTTTTTGTTCCCTCACAATAGTTTGTGTTCCCTCAGTAGATTGTGTTTCCTCACAATAGTTTGTGTTCCATCAGTAGTTTGTGTTCCCTCAGTAGTTTGTGTTCCATCAGTAGTTTGTGTTCCCTCAGTAGTTTGTGTTCCCTCACAATAGTTTGTGTTCCCTCAGTAGTTTGTGTTCCCTCAGTAGTTTGTGTTCCCTCACAATAGTTTGTGTTCCATCAGTTGTTTGTGTTCCCTCAGTAGTTTGTGTTCCATCAGTAGTTTGTGTTCCCTCACAATAGTTTGTGTTCCCTCAGTAGTTTGTGTTCCCTCAGTAGTTTGTGTTCCATCAGTAGTTTGTGTTCCCTCAGTAGTTTGTGTTCCCTCACAATAGTTTGTGTTCCATCAGTAGTTTGTGTTCCCTCAGTAGTTTGTGTTCCATCAGTAGTTTGTGTTCCATCAGTAGGTTGTGTTCCCTCAGTAGTTTTTGTTCCCTCAGTAGTTTGTGTTCCCTCGCAATAGTTTGTGTTCCATCAGTAGTTTGTGTTCCCTCAGTAGTTTGTGTTCCATCAGTAGTTTGTGTTCCATCAGTAGTTTGTGTTCCCTCGCAATAGTTTGTGTTCCATCAGTAGTTTGTGTTCCATCAGTAGTTTGTGTTCCCTCAGTAGTTTGTGTTCCATCAGTAGTTTGTGTTCCCTCAGTAGTTTGTGTTCCCTCAGTAGTTTGTGTTCCATCAGTAGTTTTTGTTCCCTCAATAGTTTGTGTTCCCTCGCAATAGTTTGTGTTCCCTCAGTAGTTTGTGTTCCATCAGTAGTTTGTGTTCCCTCGCAATAGTTTGTGTTCCCTCAGTAGTTTGTGTTCCATCAGTAGTTTGTGTTCCCTCGCAATAGTTTGTGTTCCCTCAGTAGTTTGTGTTCCATCAGTAGTTTGTGTTCCCTCGCATTAGTTTGTGTTCCCTCAGTAGTTTGTGTTCCATCAGTAGTTTGTGTTCCCTTACATGTTTAGATAATCAAGAAAAAAAGGTGTGGCACGGTGATTACGCACGCGCCGGTCCCGCCCTCCACCGTGCCACAAAAGGGAAATATATATTTTAGAAATGTTTACTGTTTTATCAATGATAAAGTAACATTAACCAAGATGCATAAATGCTGTAAAATATGTTTGTTCATTGTTAGTTCACCTAATGCATTTACTAATGTTAATTAATGTTACCACATGTTTGTAGTTTTCATCTGTTAGAAAGTGCTCATTATGAGCACAGTCTCTTTCACAACATTGTTGTGCATAATTGTTTCATGTAAAAATGTGTCTCGTATCCAAGTGATGATTTCACCTGAAAGTGTAGCATTGTGACTCTATAGCACGTTTCATTTTGTTTGACTAATGGCAGACAGAGGGAGTATTCAGGAAAGCTGTTTGAAAAGCGTTAAATTCTGGGGCATTTTTGTCACTTTCGTGCCCTGGTTAATATAATCTGACCCTCTGCCATGCTCAAAACTACTTCCAACATTTCTGTGGTTTTAAGAACCGAGAGTGTGATGTTTTTGACTACTTTTGCAAATGGAAACCTCATGGCCTCTTGGCGTTTGGGTATGAAAAGGTCTTTATGTGTCTTAAGTGGCAAATACAAGCTCTTCATACTTTGCAAACCGTGACCGCTGTGAGCGAGGAGAGGTTATTAATGGACTCTGTACCAAACATCTGCTCATCCAGACGTGTTGAAAGGTCGTCTTCTGTTTCTCCAACGTGCTTCTTTGTATTATTGCAGGTTCACACCAAGTTCCACTGTCGTCAAGCTCACATACCCGGATCAAACACTTCCCGTCTCACCTTCTCCTATGACGGATTCACTCTGGCATCACGAGGAGGTGAGATGAGCGCTTCTGTAGGGTGGTATCTGGGTAGTTGGCATACTGTAAAATACTTTTTGGAAGTGTTCGTTGGTGTATAAAATTGATTAAACAGCATTTTGTGAATTTGTGAAAATTCACATTTTACATATAGAAATGATTTGTATTAAATATGCATTAAAATTGTAGCCTGATATCTTGAAATTATGTTTGCGTGGTTATCATTGGAACAGGACAGTTGTACTATTAAGAGGTAAAGTTCAATATAAAGACGTTTACATTAATATAGAAAATCGATGACAGCGATGCTTCAAACGCAAATCTGTTTATCGATGTTAGTTTCAACATTTTGAGTGTTTTGTTTTTAATATAATATAATACTTTATATATGAAGTATTATTGAAAACAATAGACTCAAAATAGTCAAACTAACATTATTAAATAGATAATATTATGTTATAATATAATATGTACAATTAAATTGTATATTAAAATATATATTGTTATATTATAGTATTATATATAATATAATATAATATTATTATAATACAATATAATAAAGATAATTTACTTTGTATATATTATATTATATTTTATAGTATTATTATATATTATATATATTTATATATTATAATATTAAATATTATATTATATATTATTGTGATATAATACATTTAATTTAATAAATATAATTTAATTTAATTTTATGTTATAATATAATATATACAATTAAATTGTATATTAAAATATTGTATAATATATTAAATTGAATTGTATATATTATATTTTTTATTATATATTGTTCTATTATATTATTGTATTATATATTTTATAATATTAAATATTATATATTATTATGATATAATATAATATTTATAATTTAATGTCATTGTATATATTCTATTATATTTTATAGTATTATTATATTATAGTATTTTATATATTAATACACGTGCGTGCGTGTGTGAGTGCGTGCGTGCGTGTGTGCGTGCTTGTGAGTGTGTGTGTGTGTGCGCGTGTGAGTGCGTGCGTGTGTGCGCGTGAGTGCTTGCGTGCGTGTGCGCGTGTGAGTGAGTGCGTGCGTGTGTGTGAGTGTGCGCGTGTGAGTGCGTGTGTGTGCGCGTGAGTGCGTGTGTGTGTGCGCGTGAGTGCGTGCGTGTGAGTGCGTGCGTGCGTGTGTGAGTGCATGCGCGTGTGAGTGTGTGCGTGCGTGTGTGAGTGCGTGCGTGCGTGTTCGTGCGTGTGCGTGCGTGTGTGCGCGTGAGTGCGTGCGTGTGTGAGTGCGTGCGTGCGTGTGTGAGTGCGTGCGTGTGCGTGTGTGAGTGCGTGCGCGTGTGAGTGCGTGCGTGCGCGTGTGAGTGCGTGCGTGTGAGTGCTTGCGTGCGTGTGCGTGTGTGAGTGCGTGCGCGTGTGTGAGTGCGTGCGCGTGTGTGAGTGTGTGAGTGCGTGCGTGCGTGTGTGAGTGCGTGCGTGCGTGTGAGTGCGTGTGTGAGTGCGTGCGCGTGTGAGTGCGTGCGTGCGTGCGTGTGCGTGTGTGAGTGCGTGCGCGTGTGAGTGCGTGCGTGCGTGTGTGTGTGAGTGCGTGCGTGCGTGTGCGTGTGTGAGTGCGTGCGTGTGAGTGCGTGCGTGCGTGTGAGTGCGTGCGTGCGTGCGTGTGCGTGTGTGAGTGCGTGCGTGCGTGTGTGAGTGCGTGCGTGCGTGTGAGTGCGTGCGTGTGCGTGTGTGAGTGCGTGCGCGTGAGTGCGTGTGCGTGTGTGAGTGCGTGTGTGAGTGCGTGTGCGTGTGTGTGTGAGTGCGTGTGTGAGTGCGTGTGCGTGTGTGAGTGCGTGCGTGCGTGAGTGCGTGTGAGTGCGTGCGTGCGTGTGAGTGCGTGCGTGCGTGTTCGTGTGTGAGTGTGTGCGTGCGTGTGAGTGCGTGCATGCGTGCGTGTGAGTGCGTGAGTGCGTGCGTGCGTGTGCGTGTGTGAGTGCGTGTGCGTGTGTGAGTGCGTGTGTGAGTGCGTGTGCGTGTGTGAGTGCATGTGTGAGTGCGTGCGCGTGTGAGTGCGTGCGCGTGTGAGTGCGTGTGCGTGTGTGAGTGCGTGCGCGTGTGAGTGCGTGTGCGTGTGTGAGTGCGTGCGTGCATGTGAGTGCGTGCGTGCGTGTGCGTGCGCGCGTGTGCGTGTGCGTGCGTGCGTGAGTGCGTGCATGCGTGCGTGTGAGTGCGTGCGTGTGTGAGTGCGTGCGTGCGTGTGTGT
>JAVLUX010000038.1:1817500-1852500 GCA_032164185.1 Moxostoma hubbsi | reverse complement strand
GTGTGTGTGTGTGTGTGTGTGTGTGTGTGCGTGTGTGTGTGTGTGTGTGTGTGCGTGTGTGTATGTATATGTGTGCGTATACAGTTTGTATGTATATCTATAATCAGGGTCGCCGGTAGGAATTCTTGATCCCTATACAAACTGCATGCAGCAGGCCCCCCTCCAGTCCGTTGTGCATTGGGAGGGGAGTGAAAGAGGGTGTGGACAGTTATCCCATCAATATGCGCTACCCGGAGGCTTTCCCAACTGTCACGTCTCGTGTTTATATCCGCTGCTCCCGCTGGACGCGTTTAGATGCGCTCTACAATATGGAATAGCCTTCCTTTACACCCCCCTACTCTGGCCCCGCTCAAGCCCTGGCCCAGGACAATAGGCCCAGTTGTATATATACACCAGGTGCCCTGTGTATAAAATATATATATATATATATATTAGGTCTGTCAATCAATTAAAATATTTAATCGAATTATGTTGCATCATAAACATAAAATGTTTAGGTCACTGTGTCAAGTTAAATATAGTTTAATACTCAATCTTTAAACACCTCTTGAGATCTCCATCAAGTGTTTTGAACAAAATAAAAAAATATGACAATAAAATATGTTATTTTCGTTCCTCTTTTTGCTGAAACATTTGAGCTGTACATAAATACTTTTAAGCTAAAGGAATAGTTCACCCAAAAATGAACGCCTCATGTTGCTTCATACGTTACAGTTGCACTGGGCCAGAATGGAGATCTCATGTGCTGCTGTTTGATGAATGATTTCTTGTTGTGATGATTTGAGATGTTTAACATGTCAACTGGTTCTTTGCCAAAGATCAAAGGGTTGGGGTAGGGTTAGGTTTAGGATAAGGGGTAAGGTTAACAGTGTAAATACAGATGTATTTAAATGCAGGTAATGTTCTGTAAGTACAATACAACTATACATATGTTGGCATGGCGCTGTAGGTTCAGTAGTGGTGCATTGAACATTTTTAAGAGTATTTTAGTCAGTATGCAGATGTGCAGAATTACAACCCTTGCACACCCAATATCTGCAAGGTAATCGAGTGAAGTCTAAAGGGAGATTATTTTCTGCAGCCAAAAAAAAGGCTCGGCTTTAAGCTCATTACAGATCCACTACCAGATCTTTCTAAATAATCAATTACTCCATGGAGAAGGATTAAGCTCTGTACATCCAGTTAAGTCAATCAGGGTTTGAAGGCTTGGAGATACCTCGCCTGGGATCTGTCCCGTGGGGGTGGAGGGTCTAAAGCCGTATTCTAGGTCAGGCAGGCTTAACTGTGTCCGGCTGCTGGATTTCAGGCAAAGAGGAAGTCGAGCTGGTTGGGAAAGCTCAGGGTTCGTAGCTGAACATCTGGGAGTTAAGCAGCTTGAACACTCTTTCCGAATCCGCATGCAGGGGTACGTGCACTTCAAAGACAACACGGTCTGTTTAGAAAGAGGCCAAATTTCTTGAGTGTATGACATATATTTATTCAGTCCCCCTCAAAGGTGAAAATATCTCATTATTTACACACCCTCAATTCATTTTAAACCAATATGCTGTCATTTATTCGGTGGAACAAAAAATTTGATATTTTGACGAATCTCTTTTCCATGCCAGGACAGTTCACGGTGACCACAAATGTCAAGCTCCGAAAATGCTCGATATAAGTTGTCTATACGACTATTTTAAGTCCTCTGAAGTAATTTGTGTGAGGAACAGACCGAATTTCAAGTAATTTCATTCTGAGCTAGCCCTCAAATCTCATTTGCACATGTGTTCAATTAACAAATGTCGCCTTTCTATGTGATTCACCAGATTTTATGTCATTGACTCAAAGCGGCAAGTAATAAACGGCATCCCAAATGGATTTGGGATTTGGGATCAGTGTCAACATTCTGCCAAACATCTTTTGTGTTGTACAGTATAAAGAAAGTCATACAGGTTTGTAACAACATGATAGTTAGGAAATAAAGACAGAATTTGTATTTGTAGGGTGAACTGTTCCTTTATTGTTTCCTGGTATTTTGCAATCTATGCTTAAGCATGTAATTGGCCTCCAGTTTTTTTCAGTTCGATCCATTGCCTGAAGTCATATGATAGCTTTGTGTGAGGAACAGACCGAAATTCAAGTAATTTCCTTCTGAGCTAGCCCTCAAATCTCATTTGCACATGTGTTCAATTAACAAATGTCGCCTTTCTATGTGATTCACCAGATTTTATGTCATTGACTCAAAGCGGCAAGTAATAAACGGCATCCCAAATGGATTTGGGATCAGTGTCAAAATTCTGCCAAACATCTTTTGTGTTCCACAGTATAAAGAAAGTCATACAGGTTTGTAACAACATGATAGTTAGGAAATAAAGACAGAATTTGTATTTGTAGGGTGAACTGTTCCTTTATTGTTTCCTGGTATTTTGCAATCTATGCTTAAGCATGTAATTGGCCTCCAGTTTTTCAGTTCGATTCATTACCTACATTCATCCAGTAGCTGCACCTTATTCCAGGTGTTCAGAACTCTAGAAAGAGGCAATGTTACTCTGTCTAACACACACAAACACAGTGTCACAAATCCACACACTCTCTCCTTTGGCAGTGTCCCAGTTGTCACATGGAGTCTTGGAAATCCAGGCCTGTTCTCAACGGCCAAATATAGTCAACTGGAGATGAGTGAGAAAGCAAGAGCATGCTCTTTTCTCTGCTCAGTACCACTGATTAAAGCAGCTTCAGATATCACACGCTCTCTCACACAGACAGAGTTGTTTTGGTTTTGTAGGTGTTTTTGTCCGCAATTGGTTCACTTCCTGTTCAGATCATTATTTCTGCCTCTGTCTCGCCCTTTGTTCATCTTTTGATTCCTCTCTTCGTTCTCTGATCTCTTGTTATTTCAGAGTGTCGTCTGCTGTCTTTGGCATCCCAAGCTGTGATTGGAACGGGGAACGGTCTGGCAAAGGTTTATTATGACCCAGTCAAGAGTCAGAGGTACAGTTTGTTTGGGGTCAGGCTCTATTAGCTCTTGAAATGTTTCCCAAAAGGTTCCCAAAATAAAAGCTGGTTTCCTCCACAAGTGACTTAGAAATAGGAGTTTATTTTATGCTTGTTTGTTTAGTCCTCTCAGGATGGACTCAGAAAGGCCCACACAAAATAACCACTTTCAGGATTTAAATGTAGTTGTCACTCGCAAAAATTTGCATTGCGTGCGCAACCGTAGAGGAACTGGAGATTTGGAAAGATCGAAGGATCAAATCACTGTCCTACATTTCTAAAAGAGAGGAAACCCAAACAAACCATTCATTCGGTGCTTTTCATTAGTGGTGACCTAAAAAGAAACAACAAAAAAACGTGTTTTTTGGGGGGCCAAAATCAATTGTTTGCAAATTTAGAACAAAGTAACATCCTGTTTGCAATAAGAAAACACTGATGCCTTTAGTAGCTCAAGTTGTGTATTAGATTACATCATCACCCGTGAGTGACACCTCACATGGATGGGATATTTCTGTATGTGTGTACAGTATACTCTATAGAATATATAGTATGTATAAGTATGTATAGAATATATGTAAAAGCACACTCAAACAATCAAAGCGCTCATCAAAAACATTGTTTTCAGTCAGAAAAATGTATCTTTTTACTAGTGCTCTCAGACTGTCGGATACTGCAGGATGCATGTTCACAGACACAAAGTCCGGCATGATAAGAGCCAAGAATAACGTTGATGGCGAATGATAATGTTGCCCCTTCCTGTCCTCTGAAGTGCCATCCTGCATTCACTCCTGTTACAGAGGCATTAACCAGCTTGTGTGTGTGTGTGTGTGTGTGTGTGTGTGTGTGTCTGCACGAGAGTGAGTGCTTTCCATCGGATTTCCCAACCCTGCGGCACCCGCAGGGCACGACACCATTAGTGTGTGGCACTCAAGCAGCCACGCGTGTGCCATGAGAGGGCCAGTCCCGACCCTCGACCCCCGACCGGTTGATTGCACGCTACACCGCAACAAACCCCTGCCTGAAACGGTCTGCAATTAAAACCCTCCGCCCATCCACAGCGGGCCATTAAGGCTAGCCTGCCGTAACACAAGTGCCGTTTAGTATCTTTTCATTTGATCAACTCTATGAGCCGCAGAGTGGTAAGACGGTAGGTCGAGACTCCACACGCGTTGAGTGACGCATCACACAGATAGCGATGGAAAATGTGAGGTGACAGGATACAGAATGAATGGACTGAATGTGTCACCGGTAACCTTTTTGCTTAATGTTGCGTGCAAGAGAGGAATTAGCACAGTGACAACACAACTCCTGAATGGAAAATCGCTCCATCTTTCCCAGAGCATCTCTTGTGACTGTAGAGTAAAACACACACACACACACACACACACACACATCAAGCTGGCCATTTATTTTGGTTGTGTTTGACTAGCTGTGAAATGTGGGCACCTTAATCAACGGCAAATAAAAACACATTGTACATGACAATACTGAGCTGTTGCTATGAGCGTTCTTAAGAGCGTAGTACTCACTGAAGGTGTGGGGTAAGATGTGCCATGTTTTGTTTTTTTTCTGAGTATGCCCAATTATAATTCAGGACATCTGCTGTCAACTGAAATGAGAAGAAAGTGTTTGCCATAGAAAAGTGACACAACTTGCCCCACGTTAGGGGTAAGATGTGTCATGAATTCAAATACTGTACGAATATACACGAGAAAAAGCAATGCGATTTTATGGAGTAAATATGACTTATTTTGCATTATTTGAATGTAGTGGAACCATTTTTTGAAAGTATTTGTAATATTATTTTCTGCATTTGGATGCAAAGTGACTTTTAGAGATTAATTGACACAGTTTACCCCAAAGCACCTGACATATCTGTCACATATCTGATATAATGTTTTAATAATGTATGGCTGAATTTGTTTTAATGGCTTTATACTTGGCAATTCACCAATATGCATGATATGTTATTTTATAGATTTATTTTGACCTGTAAAGCATGTAAGCATGTTTTTTAGCATAAAAATAAATGCTAATCACTTTTCACATGTGCATGTCTCAATCACAGACAGCTGTATATGATGGACACTTTCTAAATATATAGTCATATCCCAAAAATTGTGCTCTCGTTCCTCGATTGCGAAGGTGACACAGCTTACCCCACACTCCCCTACAGATCAGTGTTTTGCTTGGTCATGTAGTCTCTCTTGTAGCTCCCTACCGATGTTTCGTGAGGCTCGCCAGCGCAGCACCAGGAAACAGCTGGAAAAGGACCGACTCGACCCGCTCAAATCACATAAACCCGAACCGCCCATGTCCGGCCCAGGTGATGCAACACTCTCAATGCTTTTTCTTTTATATATCATTTTATTTGATTTATTTCATTTTATGTTGATTTCATGTTTATTGCTAGAAAATAATAAAATCACACAAATCAGGGTTTTAAACAGTTTGTATTCGTGTCCCAAATTTAGTTACAAAAATAGATTTTGGAAAGATCACAAACCTCAGTAAAAATAAAATAAAAGTTGCATTAAAAGCAACGATTCTATAATAATAAAAATTGGCATAAGTAGTTTGGCGTAATCTTTTATTATTATTATTATTATTATTTAAATAAGTAGTTTTAAAATAATATTTGACTTTTGTCCACTAAATCAAAGTCAGGTGGTTTGAACAACACGCAGGGAGTCTTGAAAAGGAAAATTTTGTTCAAGTCAAATGGAGAAACCAGAAGAAAAGGAATTGAAATCTGTGACTTGAAAAATGCATATTTTGAAAAAAAAAAAAATTTATTTCTTTTTTTGGGATTTTTTTGCTTTTTATATATATATATATATATATATATATATATATATATATATATATATATATATATATATATATATATATATATATATAAATGAACTATTTATGTTGGTTTCATAAATTATTTTAAAAGTATTTTTTTGTAATAAATTATTTATAGCTTTTTCTACAAAAAAATACAAAAAATATAAAATGGTGTAAAAAAATTTTTTTTTTTAAATGTAAAAATATATATATATGGCTTGTTTGACAGCTAAAAACTGCCATGAAATGAAATGGTGTAAAAAATTTTTTTAATTTTTTTTAAATATATATATATATATATATATATATATATATATATATATATATATATATGTGTGTGTGTGTGTATATATTTTACATTTAATTTTTTTTATTTTTTTTACACCATTTCATATTTTTTGTCTTGTTTTTTGTAGAAAAAGCTATAAATAATTTATGAAGCCAACATAAATAGTTCCTTTTTATGAGCTTAATACATGCCTCAAAACATATATATATTAAAATATGTATTATTTATATCATTTTGGACGACTTATTAGTCAATGTCCCAAATAGAGAATAAAACATCCAAATAATACATGGTTTGACCTCTTGGTGTGGATGAACAACACTCTCAGAAGGTTGAGCTTTCTCTGACCATTTGTTGAAAAATAAATCTATATTTTTTATTTAATTCTTTATTTTTTTTGTAAAGTGCCACATACAGTAAATCTGGCGGTTGTTAGCTGTCAAACAAGCCGGAGTGTTTGTGATCTTCCTCTCATGACAGAATGTTTCTGAGATCCCAGTTTACATCACGGGCTACAGCGGAAACTTTGAGAAGACACTCGGGAAGAATTAGAGTTTGGGAACCGGGTCAGGAGTGCCCGTCTCCTTTGCTGCAATTCTGTGGTGTTTGAGTACTTCAGAGCGTTCAATCAACCCGACAGCGTAACCAGCATATCACAGAATCTCTCCAATCCTCAACAGTTTGTCCCCCCGGCACGGCTCGCAACAGAAGTGTCCTAGAAATATCACACGGGAGCCTCCATTCACAATTCATAAATGTGCCTGAGATGAACTACTTTTAATGAGGGAATCATGCAATCAAGGGATCAATCATATATCGGCGTGCATATCGGTATCGGCAATACTGAGCGTTGTTTTAATTCATTTAAATGTTAGATAATTTTGTAGATATATTTTGATACAATTATATCAAATAAAATTAAATAATAAAATAAAGTAATAAATACGGCGTCATGTGAAGATTGATGATTACAAAAACAACGATTTATTGTTTAATAAATAATACAATTAATGATTTTTTTATAAATAAATATTTTGTAAAAATTATTTAAAAATAAAAATATTTATTTATAATTTCAGTTAGCGGTAGATGCTATTTTATAAACAATTTTATATACTATTTTATCAAATAAAATTAAATAATAAAATAAAGTAATAAATATGGCATCATGTGAAGATTGATGATTACAAAAACAATTATTTATTGTTTAATAAATACAATTAATAATTTTTTTATAAATAAATATTTTGTGAAAATTATTTAAAAAATAAAAATATTTATTTATAATTTCAGTGTTAGCGGTAGATGCTATTTTATAAACAATTTTATATACTATGAAATGGAATAAAGTAATACATATTTAATGTGCAGATTGACAATTACAAAAGAAATGTTATTTTTGGTGTTTATTATTTAACTTAAGTTAGCTTTAGATTCTATTTTATAAAGATCATTTTTTTTAAATATTTTGTCAAATAAAATTAAATAAAATAATAAGATAAATGATGATAAAAACAATTAATTTAGTTTTATTAATTTCACTCAGCTTTTAATATTATTATAAAATTAAATTAAATAATAAGATAAATTATGATTATAAAAAAAATAATTAATTTAGTTTTATTAATTTCACTTAGCTTTTAATATTATAACATTAAATTAAATAATGCATTTAAATCATGAATACATCATATGCAGATTGATATTTCAATAAAAATAAAATAATACAATTAATTAATGTCATGTGCAAATTTATAATTATGAAAATTTTATTTTAATTTTCTATATTTAATTTTAGTTAGCTTTAATTTTGTAAATTAAGTAATAAATATGTCGTGTGAAGACTGATGACGAACCCAATTACTTAATTTAGTTTTATTTTAATTACTTAATTTAGTTTTATTGTTTAATTTCACTCCGCTTTTAATATTATAACATGAAATTAAATTAAACAATACAATTAAATCATGAATGCATCATATGCAGATTGATATTTCTCATTTTTATTTTATTTTATTTTAGTTAGCTTTAGTGCTATTTATTAATCATTATATAATATATTGTAAAATAAAATGAAATATTAAGATAAAGTCATAAATATGATCGTGTGCGGATCGATGCCGAAAACAATTAATTATTTTCGTGTTATTGTTTTATTCCAGTTAGCTTAGATACTATTTTATAAAGATGCAATTTTATGAAATATACAATTAATTATTATTTTAATTATTTTTAGTTTTCTTACATGTCCTTAAATCAATAGTTTTAGTCTGACAATATATAAATCAGATTTTATCGGCGTGGCACGGACAGGTGGCAGGTGTGGCCGTGATGCAGCGGGTCTTGTACAGGTGAGGCAGGTGTCCCAGACCGGTGTTTGATTACTAAAGGAGCGTGGTGAAGAGGTGCAGTGTGTTTCGGGTTACACCTGTGTTTGTCTCACATCTCTAATGTCACACCTCCACTAACGGATGCATGAATGTTTAAAGAACGTCTCAGATTACAGGATGAGAGGAGACGCCATTCACGCCATTCATGCCATTCATCAACTTCCAAAACTTCCAAAATAACAAGAATTTGGACACTTAAGCCGAACTTAATGTCTGAATTTTATTGCATTACATCGCAACATATCAAGCCAAGGTGGCATTTATTAAAAAACAATAAATAAGCACACTTTTCTAGCAAAAAATAAAAACAAAAATACGTTTTTTTAGGTTTTTAGAAGCATTTTTGGGCTTTTGCAATTTATCACACTCAAATTTGAATGCTCAACATTCACACATATTGTGGAATAATTTGCCCTTTTTTTTCCAGAGATCCCTAAAATAAAAGATAAAGCTCAAATTGTTCTTAAATAATATTGCATGTGATTAAAATATTATGATAAACAAAATATTTTGTTTTGTCCTAACTTTGCAAGCATGTAGTTCTGGTTCTGTTCACCCCGTCTTCCTCCAAATTGTCTTATTTTAGTCCAATAGATGGCTGGAAGTACTAGAAATTTTTTTTTTTCCACTATCACAATACACAGATGTGAACTGTAGGTGGCGCTCTAACACACTCCATCACAATACACAGATGTGAACTGTAGGTGGAGCTCTAACACATTCCATCACAATACACAGATGTGAACTGTAGGTGGCGCTCTAACACATTCCATCACAATACACAGATGTGAACTGTAGGTGGCGCTCTAACACATTCCATCACAATACACAGATGTGAACTGTAGGTGGAGCTCTAACACATTCCATCACAATATACAGATGTGAACTGTAGGTGGCGCTCTAACACACTCCATCACAATACACAGATGTGAACTGTAGGTGGAGCTCTAACACATTCCTTCACAATATACAGATGTGAACTGTAGGTGGAGCTCTAACACATTCCTTCACAATATACAGATGTGAACTGTAGGTGGAGCTCTAACACATTCCATCACAATACACAGATGTGAACTGTAGGTGGCGCTCTAACACACTCCATCACAATACACAGATGTGAACTGTAGGTGGAGCTCTAACACATTCCTTCACAATATACAGATGTGAACTGTAGGTGGAGCTCTAACACATTCCATCACAATATACAGATGTGAACTGTAGGTGGCGCTCTAACACATTCCATCACAATATACAGATGTGAACTGTAGGTGGCGCTCTAACACATTCCATCACAATATACAGATGTGAACTGTAGGTGGCGCTCTAACACATTCCATCACAATACACAGATGTGAACTGTAGGTGGAGCTCTAACACATTCCATCACAATACACAGATGTGAACTGTAGGTGGAGCTCTAACACATTCCATCACATTATACAGATGTGAACTGTAGGTGGAGCTCTAACACATTCCATCACATTATACAGATGTGAACTGTAGGTGGAGCTCTAACACATTCCATCACAATACACAGATGTGAACTGTAGGTGGAGCTCTAACACATTCCATCACAATACACAGATGTGAACTGTAGGTGGCGCTCTAACACATTCCATCACAATACACAGATGTGAACTGTAGGGGGCGCTCTAACACATTCCATCACAATATACAGATGTGAACTGTAGGGGTCGCTCTAACATATTTCATCACAATACACAGATGTGAACTGTAGGTGGCGCTCTAACACATTCCATCACAATACACAGATGTGAACTGTAGGTGGCGCTCTAACACATTCCATCACAATACACAGATGTGAACTGTAGGTGGCGCTCTAACACATTCCATCACAATACACAGATGTGAACTGTAGGGGGCGCTCTAACACATTCCATCACAATATACAGATGTGAACTGTAGGGGTCGCTCTAACACATTCCATCACAATACACAGATGTGAACTGTAGGTGGCGCTCTAACACATTCCATCACAATACACAGATGTGAACTGTAGGTGGCGCTCTAACACATTCCATCACAATACACAGATGTGAACTGTAGGTGGCGCTCTAACACATTCCATCACAATACACAGATGTGAACTGTAGGTGGCGCTCTAACACATTTCAGCCCTCACAGATGTGCTCGTCCATAGACATTCAGTCTAATGTTCAGTTCAAGCAACACCCTCATTATTTCATTGAATATCTCGGCCTCTGAGTGGACTACAAGCTCAATCTAGGTGTCATTAGAAAGCTGAGATTTGTGATGATGTACCATTTTTGTCACTTATAACATATAAGCATATATTTCTGATGATTTGTTTTGCATGCTTTCCTTCTGGATGGCATATTTTGGACTGGGCATCTAAGATATAACATTGGGTTATTCACACAAACAAGTTCACAGACAAGTAAACAATGGCTCATCTGTGGTATTAGTGCAACAGAATAAACTATACAGTCACATTCCTGAGAATGAGAGCTTTGATTTGATATATGACTTGCCCATGTATGTGCTATTTTTTTTTAATATTACTTTTACATTCATATTAATATTTCTACCAGATAACCACTAGGTGGCGCTGATTTGCGACACGGATGTTTTGAGGCCTTATTTTGTTATTTTAAGTAACATGCAGAAGTGATGGTTATCTCTAAAATGCTTTCAAATGATACCTCATATGCCATATTTATGCGCATTTTAAACGCAACTTTATTTTGCGATATAGCGCCCCCTTGTGGACCCACCAGCGGGTCCGTAGAGTTTAAGTCTTTGGTTCAGAAAAGTGAAGTTGCGTGTGAGAAAACTCCAGCTGTGCTTGAGACTTTCTTTGTGATTTTTGTTACATTAAGGAATGAAATTGACACATTTCGAATGTAACATTTTAAAGTCCCCAAACGCTGTTTTGTATCTAATGCTTCAATTTCTTTCAAGGCATCAATAAAGTCTCATTTTATCTCGTTTCTTCACTTCTTTGTTTTTCTGTTGTTACTTCTCCAATGCCAGATTACATCCTGATTTGTATTTTTGACAAAACACTAAAGATCTCAAGGGTGTCAAATCACGCCACCTGTCATGGGACGAGTGATTCCGTGAAAGGTTTTCCAGGTTTATGGAATTTTAATGGATATGGAAGTCCCAGTTTTATGATCTGTTTACCAGTAGTAAAATAGAAACTGGGCTTGTGGACTGTAAGCAATGGCATCTGTCTTGGGTTTGTATTTACGTTTGGGGCATATGTATCACAGTACAGCAGTGGAATGGACTGAAATAGGCTGTTTTTCTGAGCATTTGCTGAGAAGAAGCTGTCAGGAGTTTTATCTGTTCATCTGTTGGATGTTTATCTGGAGAGAAACATGTTTGCAGAGGTGGTCCGTTCAGCCGCACCGTTGGCAGAGTTGAATCAAGCTAACTAAACCTGGTCTGCGACGGGTGGCATGACGAGATCAGAGTTTCGACCGCAGCTACTGATAGCGCTTTTTAGATAGCTTTAGGAACGCTGTATTTTGAGAGGTTGAATGTGTTGCATTATAGCAGAATTCAATGTGGAATAGTTGGGATGCATCATATATTGGTGACCATATCCGTATCGGCAATGCTGAGCGTTGTTTTAATAACCCTTTTAATTTTTGGGTAAAAAAAAAAAAAAAGTCAAACTTTTTTAGACGATAAAGTGAAATAAAATAAGAATAAATATAGAAAACATTAAATATAATATATTTATTTGTTTATAAATATGTAGGCCTATTTATTATAATTAGTAATCAAATTATTTACAAATAAAAATAATTATTGTTTAATTTATGGTCGCTTTAGATACTGTTTTATAAAGATAAATATATATCCTATTTTAAAATACTGTTAAATGGAATAATAAAATAAAGTAATAAATATGGTGTCATTTTAAAATGGATGATTATTAAATACATTTATTTTTGTTTTATTGTTTCATTTCATTTGGATTTTGATATGATAATAAAATTAAAAGTTAAATACTAAAAACAAGTCATATATACAGTCATTTGAAGATTGCTTATTACAAAAAATATATTATTTTTATATTAATTTCAGTTCGCTTTAGATAACATTTTATCAAGATAATTTTAAATGCAATTTTATAAAATAAAATATTTAGTTTTTTGTTGTTTATTTTCAGTTAGATTTTCAACCAGTTTTTCATTTACTTTGCATACATTTTAGTTTAGTATCTAAAATTAACGGTTTTCATATTAGTTTTATTTTATGATAATACATTGGCAAGAAAAAGTATGTGAACCCTTTGGAATTAGCTGGTTTTCTGCATTAATTGCTCGTAAAATGAGATCAAATCTTCATTAAAGTCACAAGCATAAACAAACACAATGTGCTTAAACTAACAACACACAAACAATTATAATATTTCATGTCTTTATTAAACACATCCCGTTGAACATTCACAGTACTGTGGAAAAACAAGTTGGGTGATTTAGCAGGACAATGACCCTAAAACATCAAAGTAAATCCACTAAAGTCTGGCTGGCTTCAAAAAAAGAAAATCCAACTTTTGGTGTGTCCCAGTCAGAGCCTAGACCGTAACCCAATCAAGATGCTGAGGAATGACACACCAGACATCCTAAGAATATGGAATAAGGAAGAATGGTCCAAAATTCCTTCTGAACGTTGTTCAGGTCTAATTCGCAGCTATCGGAAACACATGGTTGAGGTTAATGCCGCCAAAGGGTTCACTTACTTTCCACAGCACTGGGAATGTTTAATGGGATGTGTTCTAATTCCAAAGGGTTCACATACTTTTTCTTGCCACTGTAACTCTGGTCTGCCAAAATGTGCAGTTTTGTGTCTTGGGTTATTTTTTTAGGATTCTGCCCTTTGATTGACAGCATGTAACTGTATCTGCATCATTAGAAGCGGGTGCAGCTCGTCTCATCACTCAATTACAACAGTAATGACACACGCCGCAGTAATGAGTGTCGTTGGACAAAGAAATGACTAATGATCCTGAGACTCTGTTACTGCTTTTGTTCTGCTGCTTTAGTTGATGTCTCCAGGTGTCCACACACACACACACACACACACACACACACACACACATAGCTGGAGTACTGTGTAGTTGATACTTGATAGGGTGTCCTGTGTCGTATGTCATTAAGGGTTCTGTCCTTGTTAGTCATTGTTTGTCCTCTATGTCCTCACTCGTGTGTAATCAGGGCTCTTATAACTGGTCATTACTGCCTTGTTTCTAGCCTCGTTAAGGTCATGGAGTTTTCTAGAGTGCCTAAGTGAAATACCTTTGATATTCACATTATAGTGTTTCTCAATCGCGAAAATTGAATCTCATTTTTTCAAAGTATTAGTACAAAACCAAAACTTAGTTTGACTGTAACCTACGTGAATTGACAGTAAGTGTGCAGGGAACTATCAGGACACTTCAACCTCTGTCACACCAACCCCAAATCCACCGTGAGTTTTATTTCTACACATGTCAGCATCAACATCAAACAGCTTTTCAACTCAACATGCAATGATTGAACACACAGTCAGCGTTGTGCATCTCTCTCCCCTCCGGCAGTCCGGACACCCTTTTTATCCCTCTCCAGCTCTCACTGAAACACAGAACAGCTGTTAGAGATCATTTTCCACAGGTGTCAATCCTTAACGTTCTTCCTCTCCCGGCCTCGCTCTCCACAGATGTCGCTCTGCCACGTGAAAGACTGGCAGAGGGCATGCCAACAGCAATGTGAAAGACTGGCAGAGGGCATGCCAAGACACATGACAGCTGTGATTGACACTCAGGATTATTCCAGCACATATTGATTTCTGAACTCTGTTAAAACATCAGTATTGTGTTGATTAATAATGAACATGAACTTGTTTTCTTCGCATTATTCCAGGTCTGAAATCACGGCCTCTATTTTCTTATTTTGACCCGTCGTCACTTTCGGCAAATAAACGCTCTGAATGACAATATTTGTGTTTGGAATTTGGCAGAAATGTCGTCAGTACTTTATAGAACAAAACTAAAATGTTCATTTACTCAAACACACACACATAAATGGTAAATCCAGAGAAACTGATCATGTTCCAGTATATGTGTGTGTATATAGTGCAGTTTACAGCAAGTTGTGTATAAATGTCAAAAGGTGCGTTTAAAAGTGTCTGAACTATGTGTAAAAATGGCACCAACCGTCCATGAGAATGTGTGTGCAAAAACCATTAACTGTGTGTGTTTCTGTGTGTCCCTCTGACTCACACACACACACACACACAGCAGATGTTGTGTTTTAATCAGTGTGCGCTGCAAACGAATTAAACTGGGAATTTGATTAATCCCTCTAACTGCATGTTACTCCTCACCCCTTATCCTCTCTCTCTCATTTCCTAAGTGTGTGTGTGTGTGTGTCTCTCTCTCAGAAAGTTTAGCATGTCTCAGTTAAACAGTCATTGGCCACACTAAACATGTTAAAAAGAGCCGATTTTTGAACCCCTTCCCTCCAAACACCTGTCATATAGAGACACTTTTCACCATCCAATGAATTCCCCATTGATTAGTTCAAGTCCCACCCTACATACTTTCTCATTGAATATCCTGTTTCACTTGGAAATATTTGGGAAGTGAACACACTGAAGTCAAATGTGTTGCAAACGTCTTTTCGTGATGACCGACAGTCGTTCAAAGAACCCGTTAAATAGTTGAAATATATAAATATTTGTATATATTTGCTGTTGTTTTATTATTGAGTGTGTGTTTTCTCTGCACAGGACGCAGCCGGAGCCCGTGTTTGCCGAGGAAGAGGACGAGGACGAGGAAGAAGAGGTCGACAACGATCAGCCTGAATGGAAGAAACGTGAAATCTAACAAGATTTTCACTTTTATTTTAACTTCCAGTTTATCGGTTGGAGTCGCCGCTTCAATCTGCATCCTCCCACAAATAGTTTCTCCACTTTTGAAGCTTTAACGCTAGCGTGTGCGCGTGTAAGTACGTTTCCAAGTGTAACGAAATAGAGGCTAATTAATATGACATCATCGGTAATTGATTTTCATTACAGCTCGGATTTCTGTTGGCTTTGATTTCTTATTATCGGTTGCCTCATTTTTCCTCCTGGTCCAAGTGTATATTAGTCCTTTATATCAAAATAAACTAAAGCAGAAGTGTGTGGCCACGCCATGTTTGTCTCGAACTTGTTGGCATTCATTTCGTTAAACCTGTAGGATGCTGCGCTGTTGTCAAGCTGTTGTGATGTTCTCTGGTGATGTATGTACCGTCCCAGCCATGCCACATCACATGTTTGTGTGTCAGTCCGGCATGTGCACAAACACGAGTTAACGCTGTCACAACAGATTCCTGTGCGTTCGTCTCATGTGTCCGTCCCACTCGAAACCTGTGCGCTCACCCTCGAGGTACTCCACTTCTCCGTGAAGAGTCACAGCGCTCTGTAAATATTTTTTTGAAGTATTTTCATTAGATGCTTCATTTTTGTTATTTGAGAATGCAGCTTTCCAGGATTTTCTGGGGTCAGAGGACAGATGTGTTTCTATGATTCTGAGAACCGGATTATTTAGTGCGACGACAGATTAATATTTACGGTTTCTTCTTTGTCATCAATTGTGGGTGAATCTCATAAAAATGGGTGAAATTTTTTTTTTTTTTAAAATCAGAATTTATATTTTACATAAAGAACAATTAAGCCTATTTTTAGGAACATTCGGATTTTTGTGCATTATGGCATTAATTTTATGACATTTTCCCACTTAATTCTCTTTACTGCTTTTTTGTAATTCTCATTCCTTTCAATAGGGATTTTATTTGATTCTTATTGCTATAATAAATACTATATATACAGTAAAACCAATGTTAAGGCAGTATAACAAATACTACCATGATGTATAAGTACTTTACTATTAACATTACTTATATATATATATACAACAGTTAGTTCCGGTCCTTGAATCTGATTGGTTGAGAGATGTTCCATGAGCACTGATGGTCTGACGCCATCATCACTGGGACGTGCCGTTCTAAACTAAAGTGTAAGAGCAGTGCAGATATGTTAAGAGCTATATGTGTCCCTTTAAGTTTATATTTTTTACATTGCATATGCTAGCCAGCAGGTGGCAGCAAAAGATCATTTTTGTGTGTAATATGAGCCAGTTACTGAAGTGAGTCAGTGTCAGTCAGTGTTTTCCTACATCAGCACTACACGCTCGCTCGGATTACTACGACACTGCTAACGCTGGGAAACGGCTTTAAACGGCTTTAAACTTCATTATTAAGGCTCATCACAGCTGAGAGACACAACAGACTGATTAATTACACAAATCTCTTACCAGACTTTTCCTCATTGGAGAGGACGTGCTGTTAAAAATGACAGAGAAGATTGCAGTTTCTATAGTGCAAGACGTTTGTGCACCGTCTACTGCGAAATAAGGAGAATTACCCCCACTCTGAGAAAACTGACCTTCAGAAAGCTGACAGCATCTCTGCTTGGGTGTGGCAACAGGTCATCACATGCTCCATCTCTCTCTCTCTCAACAACAACAACAACAAATGCCATTCGCCACTAAGTGGCGGTGACTCCACGACGCTTGTGCCAGGCTATGTACACCTTGAGGCCACGTAATGTGTCTAAAGCCCGCTGACAGGAGGTCACGGGCAGACCCAGATGCCACGGGTCGACTGACTGAGACGACTGGCTGATGGAACACCCTTGCCCCCTACAGTGCCAGATTTCTGTGCTTTACTCATCCGGCGCTCCGCTCGTTGCTATGAGCGTCGATCCTACGATCTCCGTTGTTGTTGGAGGGCGACTGCCTCTCTCTCTCTCTCTCTCTCTCTCTCTCTCTCTCTCTCTCTCCCTCTATCTCTCTCTCCCTCTATCTCTCTCACCCATATACACACACACACACACACACACACACACACAGACACACATCCTTGTTTATCCAATAACTTTTCAGAAACAGCACAAGCCTGACTAACGAAGGCTTGGATGTGTCATTTGTTTTGAACCAGCAAAGGTAGATTCTGATATGGCCTTATATCAGCACTGCTGTGATTAACTACAGCACTCATGAATGCGGCCAAAACACAGCAGTGCTGATATAGGGCCATATCGCACTCTTGCTCATGTGATATTGCTTATATATATACATTCAAGCAATATCACATGAGCAAGAGTTTGAATAAAATTGTTAAATGATTAATATTTGTATCTAATTAATTAATAATAATAAAAATAAAAAAAATTGTTAATGAGATTTTGGGTAAAAAATTTGCTTAATTGTCATATTAAATAATGTGGTAAATAGGTATATTTTCCGTATGCAAAATATAATTTCTTATTGCTTTGGGGTAAAATATGGCCTTGGACAGGTTTCATGAGAAACCAAAACACAACCTTTTCCTTGCAACTGACTTGAGTAGTCTAATCCATTAAAAATAATAATAAAAACACAGGAAGTTAATAATTAGACCATATTATTTATGCTGACTTGGAATATGTTGCGCTGGCTTTTTAGGTTATTGCATAATTGAAATGCCCGTCATGGATGATTGTAAACATCTACTTTTAGATCTGTTGCGTAAGCGTACATTTATAACACACTGTAAATGATGACACTTGTCACCAGAACGGGGTGTGCGCTGCAGTATGCGTGGATTAAATGTCACTTCTCATTACAACCGAATGGAAATTACCCTCTGGCTATCCTACAGGACATTTGTTCCTCTTTAAAACCCGGAGATGTTGCCTTGAAACATGGTTTCTAAGAGTGTCACTAATGCACTTTGTTTAATCCTCGTGTGTGCTGGAGAGTTTCAATGGATGCAAAGGGATTTCCCAGCATTTCTGGCCTGTTATTGGATAGTCCCCATCAGCGTTTGGAATAATAACCAAACCATAACCTAGAAATAATCCCCCGGGTCGGATATCTCCACACGCCTCATATCCTTTGTCTCTAATGAGACGAAAGGCCAGCTGTGGTGCCCGTCTTGTAGACTAGAGTGTGTTCAAACCCTTGAAAGTAAATCGTCCACTGGTTACTCATTAACAAAGGGCTGAAAGTCCCAGAAAACGGTAACGAATAGTGAAGTAGCCCGTCTTATCCAGAACTGTGGCCTAATCCAGTGAGCCTATTCTGAGAGGTGATGTCAGCAGCGTGCCGCCTGCGCCAGTGTCTGTTACTGCCCGTGGAATGTTGAAATGTGGTTGTGGGTGATGTCACAACTCATCCGTGCCTGGTGTGCTCATCCCCTGCTTTAGTTGTGAGGATTCGGGCGTGTGGTGGGCACGACGCCCCTTCTGCGGCTCTATCAGGTCTCTCTGCAGCTTGTTTTCACATGCTCTCGAAATGGCAAGCCGTGGTGTTTTTTTCTGGTGGACGGTGCCCGCTGATGAAATTTAGTGGCTCTGTGGTCACCTGGGGGGTTTAATTGGCACAATTATCTTTGCATGTGGACTAAGGCTAGATGCCATATTTAATTTGACATGAATGAAAATGAGGCTGTGCTGTATTGCCATGAAGGCTGTTCAATATGTTGCATTATTTTAAGGTCATATCCATTTTACTTTGTACTCTGGAAATTGTCGCCGTCTTTTAAATGTTTTGTCGGCTGAACAATTGACACCAAATAAGTCAAGTCAAGTCAAGTCAATTTTATTTGTATAGCGCCTTTCACAACACACATCGTTTCAAAGCAGCTTTACAGAAGTTCAGCATTAACAGACGATAAAAATGTAATGTCTATAAAGTCGATAAATCATCATCCTTGTGCAGGGCTCCAAACTGCGACTAAAAATGGTCGCATTTGTGACCAAATAAATTTATTTGTGAGTGTAATTTCTGTCAAGGTCGCCATTGGCGACAGTAAAAGTTTACTCCCTTTTGATTTTAAAATTTGCATTACATTTCCCGAGATACATTACAAAAGTTTATATCAAAGAAATAGCGGGGAAAACGGAGTTCATTGCAGGAACTAACCATTTCAAAAAAGAGACTGTTAGAAAACACGGTGACAGTAACAAGCATAAAAATGCACGTGATCACATAATTGCGAAGAATGCTCCACAGACTACACTGTTAGCGAGCTGCGGGACGAAAAGGAATGGATGGAGTTAAAAAAAATTTAAAATATTTGGCGCCTGTTTTTCCCCCTGTAGGAGCCATTGGCTCCTTAATTGATTTTTTTTGTTTTTGTTTGGAGCCCTGTTGTGGAATTAGATAAGATATGATTCTTTATCGTGTTTAAAAATAATTAAATAATAATTGTATTAATAACCCCAGTGAGCAAGCCGAAGGCGACTGTGGCAAGGAACACAAAACTCCAAAAGATGATGGTTAATGGAGAAAAATAACCTTGGGAGAAACCAGACTCACTGTGGGGGCCAGTTCCCCTCTGGCTAACATCATGAATAATGTAAATAAGAATTATTTATAGTCAAAAAACATGATTTAAAAAATTATTAAACTTATTAAGTGCTAAGGGTCAGTATTTAGACAGTGATTGTGTTTGAACTGCAAGATTAGTGACCAGTGTCTTTGAAGTCCATCCTTGATTAAATTCCAGAAGTTCACCTAGATGCAATTGTCCTTGTTTGGCTGATGAAGGCTTTTGTTGGCAATAGTTAGTCTATGTATCCCATTTCAAGATCGTAGTCCATGGTGATGGGGCATCTGAAGTCTCCGTGAGAGGCTGGATACAAACTGGAGCTGACGAACGCTATTTACCTCGGGACTGGCGTCCCGAGATAACAGCAGAAAAGCAGATGGGAAATAATTAGCATAGCTGATGTTCATAATATTAATGCATTATAACTGATTCAGCAGTAGTATAAAAAGTTTGCATTATGTGAATGCTTGGTTAAAGAGATGCGTCTTTAATCTAGTTTTAAACTGGGACAGCGAGTCTGAGCCTCGAACAATATCGGGAAGGCTATTCCAGAGTTTAGGAGCTAAATGTGAGAACGCCCTCCCTCCATTAGTGGACTTAGATATCCTAGGTATGACCAGAAGCCTCGAATTTAGTGATCTTAAAGAGCACGATGGATTGTATGGCGATAGAAGATCCGTTAAATACACAGGAGATAAACCATTTAGGGCTTTATAGGTCAGTAGTAATACTTTGTAATTGATACGGAACTTAATAGGTAGCCAGTGTAGAGATGATAAAATCGGTGTTATATGATCATATTTTCTTGACCTGGTAAGAACTCTAGCGGCTGCATTTTGGACTAACTGTAGCTTGTTTATTGAAGATGCAGGGCAACCAGCTAATAAAGCATTACAGTAATCTAGTCTCGAGGTCATGAATGCATGAACTAACTTCTCTGCATCAGAAACAGATAGCATGTTACGTAGCTTAGCAATGTTTCTAAGGTGGAAAAAGGCTGTTCTCGTAACAGATGAAATATGATTTTCGAAAGTCAAGTTGCGGTCTAGTATAACACCCAGGTCTTTTACTGTAGTGGATAAAGTAACAGGACATCCTTCTAAATTAAAGTTGTATTGTAAGGGATTTTGTGGGTAGTTTTTTGGACCAATAAGTAATACCTCCGTTTTATCGGAATTTAATAACAGGAAATTACGCGTCATCCAACATTTTATATCTTTAAGACACTCTGTCAAGTTAGATAAGTTAATGTTTTCATCTGGTCGTGATGAGATATACAATTGAGTGTCATCAGCATAACAGTGGAAATTAATTCCATGTTTTCTTATAATTTTACCAAGTGGTAGCATATATATTGAGAATAATAGAGGGCCTAACACAGATCCTTGTGGCACTCCATAGTCTACTGACGTTATTTTTCCCCATTTAAACAGACAAAATGGTAACGGTCTGATAAGTACGATCTAAACCAGCTTAATGCCTGTCCCTGAACACCAGTGTAGTTTTGTAGTCGAGCCAAGAGTATTTTATGATCTATAGTGTCGAACGCAGCGCTAAGATCGAGTAGAACTAATGTTGAGATGCAGCCTTGGTCAGAAGCCAAAAGTAAATCATTTGTAATTTTAACTAGCGCAGTTTCTGTGCTATGATGCGGTCTGAATCCTGACTGAAATTTTTCATAGATATCATTTTCTTGCAAGAAAGAGCACAATTGAGCGGACACAACTTTTTCTAATATTTTAGACATAAATGGAAGATTTGAGATGGGTCTGTAATTTGCTAGGTTATTTGGATCTAATTGTGGTTTCTTAATGAGAGGTTTTATAACTGCCAGCTTAAATATTCTTGGAACATGACCTAAAAATAAAGACGAGTTAATAATATTGAGAAGAGGCTCTTCCACTACAGGTAACATTTCTTTCAGTAGTTTAGTGGGTATTGGATCTAGTAAACATGTTGTTGGTTTAGATGCAATGATAAGTTTATTTAGCTCTTCCTGTCCTATAGTTGTATAAGCAACAGAACAACGTCTTTGGCCTCATTGGTGAAATAAGAGCACAATGCATTTATGCGTAAAACTTTCTTCCATAAAATGTGGCAATATTCTGCTCAAGTTTCATGGATGGGGCCCAATCTGTCACAAAAATGACCATTAGAATATTGCAACATATTATGTTTGAATGGCAACAATAAATGTAATAAAGTTGCAACATATTATGTTTGAATGGCAACAATAAATGTAATAAAGTTGCAACATATTATGTAAAAATGGGGGCGGCTGTGGCTCAGTTGGTAGAGCGGGTCGGCCACTAATCGTAGGGTTGGTGGTTCGAATCCCGGCCCATACGACTCCACGTGCCGAAGTGTCCTTGGGCAAGACACTGAACCCCAAGTTGCTCCTGATGGCAGGCTAGCGCCTTGCATGGCAGCTCTGCCATCATTGGTGTATGAGTGTGTGTGTGAATAGGTGAAAAGCGCAGTGTAAAGCGCTTTGGTAACCTCTGAGGTTAGAAAAATGCGCTACATAAGTGCAGACCATTTACCATGTAAAAATGGTGGGAATTTACCAACGAATGGTTTTACCCATACACTCGTTCTGCTCATGTTTTTTGGATGTCCAATCTGTTGACAATTTCCACTAGAATATTCCAAAATATGGAGGCAGTTTACAAAAGAATTTTGCAACATATTACGTAAAAATGGCGGGAATTTACCAACTAATGTTTTACGTATTATTTACACAAATTCGTTCTGCTCATTTGTTTTGAATATCTAATCTATTGTGACGATTTCAATCAGAATATTAAAACATTGTAAGAATGGCGGCAGTTTATGAAAGAATGTTGCAAAATATTATGTAAAAATGGCGGGAATTTATGAAAGAATGTTGCAACATATTATGTAAAAATGGTGGGAATTTATGAAAGAATTTTGCAACGTATTATGTAAAAATGGCGGGAATTTATGAAAGAATGTTGCAACGTATTATGTAAAAATGGCGGGAATTTATGAAAGAATGTTGCAACATGTTAAAATGGCGCCAATTTATGAAAGAATGTTGCAACATATGTAAAAATGGCGGCAGTTTATGAAAGAATGTTGCAACATATTATGTAAAAATGGCGGGAATTTACCAACTAATGGTTTTACGGATTATATACCCATAAACTCATTCTTCTCATGTTTCTTGGATGTCCATTCTGTAGTGACAACTCCCATCAGAATATTGCAACATATTATATAAGAATGGCGGGAATTTATGAAAGAATGTTGCAACATATTATATAAGAATGGTGGGAATTTATGAAAGAATGTTGCAACATATTATATAAGAATGGCGGGAATTTATGAAAGAATGTTGCAACATATTATATAAGAATGGTGCCAATTTATGAAAGAATGTTGCAACATATTATATAAGAATGGTGCCAATTTATGAAAGAATGTTGCAACATATTATATAAGAATGGCGGGAATTTATGAAAGAATGTTGCAACATATTATATAAGAATGGTGCCAATTTATGAAAGAATGTTGCAACATATTATATAAGAATGGCGGGAATTTATGAAAGAATGTTGCAACATATTATATAAGAATGGTGGGAATTTATGAAAGAATGTTGCAACATATTATATAAGAATGGCGGGAATTTATGAAAGAATGTTGCAACATATTATATAAGAATGGTGCCAATTTATGAAAGAATGTTGCAACATATTATATAAGAATGGTGGGAATTTATGAAAGAATGTTGCAACATATTATATAAGAATGGCGGGAATTTATGAAAGAATGTTGCAACATATTATATAAGAATGCTGCCAATTTATGAAAGAATGTTGCAACATATTATATAAGAATGGTGCCAATTTATGAAAGAATGTTGCAACATATTATATAAGAATGGCGGGAATTTATGAAAGAATGTTGCAACATATTATATAAGAATGGCGGGAATTTATGAAAGAATGTTGCAACATATTATATAAGAATGGTGCCAATTTATGAAAGAATGTTGCAACATATTATATAAGAATGGCGGGAATTTATGAAAGAATGTTGCAACATATATAAGAATGGCGGGAATTTATGAAAGAATGTTGCAACATATTATATAAGAATGGTGCCAATTTATGAAAGAATGTTGCAACATATTATATAAGAATGGCGGGAATTTATGAAAGAATGTTGCAACATATTATATAAGAATGGCGGGAATTTATGAAAGAATGTTGCAACATATTATATAAGAATGGTGCCAATTTATGAAAGAATGTTGCAACATATTATATAAGAATGGCGGGAATTTATGAAAGAATGTTGCAACATATTATATAAGAATGGCGGGAATTTATGAAAGAATGTTGCAACATATTATATAAGAATGCTGCCAATTTATGAAAGAATGTTGCAACATATTATATAAGAATGGCGGGAATTTATGAAAGAATGTTGCAACATATTATATAAGAATGGTGGGAATTTATGAAAGAATGTTGCAACATATTATATAAGAATGGCGGGAATTTATGAAAGAATGTTGCAACATATTATATAAGAATGGCGGGAATTTATGAAAGAATGTTGCAACATATTATATAAGAATGGTGGGAATTTATGAAAGAATGTTGCAACATATTATATAAGAATGGCGGGAATTTATGAAAGAATGTTGCAACATATTATATAAGAATGGCGGGAATTTATGAAAGAATGTTGCAACATATTATATAAGAATGGTGCCAATTTATGAAAGAATGTTGCAACATATTATATAAGAATGGCGGGAATTTATGAAAGAATGTTGCAACATATTATATAAGAATGGTGCCAATTTATGAAAGAATGTTGCAACATATTATATAAGAATGGCGGGAATTTATGAAAGAATGTTGCAACATATTATATAAGAATGGTGCCAATTTATGAAAGAATGTTGCAACATATTATATAAGAATGGTGGGAATTTATGAAAGAATGTTGCAACATATTATATAAGAATGGCGGGAATTTATGAAAGAATGTTGCAACATATTATATAAGAATGGTGCCAATTTATGAAAGAATGTTGCAACATATTATATAAGAATGGCGGGAATTTATGAAAGAATGTTGCAACATATTATATAAGAATGGCGGGAATTTATGAAAGAATGTTGCAACATATTATATAAGAATGGCGGGAATTTATGAAAGAATGTTGCAACATATTATATAAGAATGGTGCCAATTTATGAAAGAATGTTGCAACATATTATATAAGAATGGCGGGAATTTATGAAAGAATGTTGCAACATATTATATAAGAATGGTGCCAATTTATGAAAGAATGTTGCAACATATTATATAAGAATGGTGGGAATTTATGAAAGAATGTTGCAACATATTATATAAGAATGGTGCCAATTTATGAAAGAATGTTGCAACATATTATATAAGAATGGCGGGAATTTATGAAAGAATGTTGCAACATATATAAGAATGGTGCCAATTTATGAAAGAATGTTGCAACATATTATGTAAGAATGGCACCAATTTATGAAAGAATGTTGCAACATATTATATAAGAATGGCGGGAATTTATGAAAGAATGTTGCAACATATTATATAAGAATGGTGGGAATTTATGAAAGAATGTTGCAACATATTATATAAGAATGGCGCCAATTTATGAAAGAATGTTGCAACATATTATATAAGAATGGCGGGAATTTATGAAAGAATGTTGCAACATATTATATAAGAATGGTGGGAATTTATGAAAGAATGTTGCAACATATTATATAAGAATGGCGCCAATTTATGAAAGAATGTTGCAACATATTATATAAGAATGGCGGGAATTTATGAAAGAATGTTGCAACATATTATATAAGAATGGTGGGAATTTATGAAAGAATGTTGCAACATATTATATAAGAATGGTGCCAATTTATGAAAGAATGTTGCAACATATTATATAAGAATGGCGGGAATTTATGAAAGAATGTTGCAACATATTATATAAGAATGGTGGGAATTTATGAAAGAATGTTGCAACATATTATATAAGAATGGCGGGAATTTATGAAAGAATGTTGCAACATATTATATAAGAATGGTGGGAATTTATGAAAGAATGTTGCAACATATTATATAAGAATGGTGCCAATTTATGAAAGAATGTTGCAACATATTATATAAGAATGGCGGGAATTTATGAAAGAATGTTGCAACATATATAAGAATGGTGCCAATTTATGAAAGAATGTTGCAACATATTATGTAAGAATGGCACCAATTTATGAAAGAATGTTGCAACATATTATATAAGAATGGCGGGAATTTATGAAAGAATGTTGCAACATATTATATAAGAATGGTGGGAATTTATGAAAGAATGTTGCAACATATTATATAAGAATGGCGCCAATTTATGAAAGAATGTTGCAACATATTATATAAGAATGGCGGGAATTTATGAAAGAATGTTGCAACATATTATATAAGAATGGTGGGAATTTATGAAAGAATGTTGCAACATATTATATAAGAATGGCGCCAATTTATGAAAGAATGTTGCAACATATTATATAAGAATGGCGGGAATTTATGAAAGAATGTTGCAACATATTATATAAGAATGGTGGGAATTTATGAAAGAATGTTGCAACATATTATATAAGAATGGCGCCAATTTATGAAAGAATGTTGCAACATATTATATAAGAATGGCGGGAATTTATGAAAGAATGTTGCAACATATTATATAAGAATGGCGGGAATTTATGAAAGAATGTTGCAACATATTATATAAGAATGGCGGGAATTTATGAAAGAATGTTGCAACATATTATATAAGAATGGCGGGAATTTATGAAAGAATGTTGCAACATATATAAGAATGGCGGGAATTTATGAAAGAATGTTGCAACATATTATATAAGAATGGCGCCAATTTATGAAAGAATGTTGCAACATATTATATAAGAATGGCGGGAATTTATGAAAGAATGTTGCAACATATTATATAAGAATGGCGGGAATTTATGAAAGAATGTTGCAACATATATAAGAATGGCGGGAATTTATGAAAGAATGTTGCAACATATTATATAAGAATGGCGCCAATTTATGAAAGAATGTTGCAACATATTATATAAGAATGGCGGGAATTTATGAAAGAATGTTGCAACATATTATATAAGAATGGTGCCAATTTATGAAAGAATGTTGCAACATATTATATAAGAATGGTGCCAATTTATGAAAGAATGTTGCAACATATTATGTAAAAATGGCGGGAATTTACCAACGAATGGTTTCACAGTTTATTACACGTATAATTGATCTGCTTATGTTTTTTGGATGTCCAATCTGTTGACAATTTCCATTAGAATATTCCAACTAAGGATGGCGTCAATTTACGAAAGTATGTTGCAACGTATTTTGTAAAAATGGTGGCAAATTTCCTACAAATGGTTTTACAGCACTTTCCATCAGAATATTGGACATTGAACAAATTATGGAGGAATGGCGCCAATTTACAAATAAATTGTTTTACGAATGATTCACAGATATTCGTCCTACTCAAGTTTCATGGATAAGGCCCAATATAATAATGCATCAACCAATAAATAAATTAATGTAAAAATGGTTTATATTCTGTATCGATGTATATATCCGTCTCTCACAGCCTCAGTTTCATTTGATGTCAATATGGTGTCTTCCTTGACTAAGTCTGTTGGACGTCTTTGTCCTTGGAAGGCATGTTTGTTTGTTTGTTTGTTTGTTTGTCTTTTATTATCGGCAGGTTTTCTGTGCAGTCATTTCACTGTTAGCCAGATGCGAAGAGTTTGCGGGACGTTTCCTGGAGATTCAGTCCGGCAGCAACCATTGCTGGCACTTAAAGTTCAAGCAGCTCATAATAATCAGTGATCGGCTTGTGCTGGTCCGATCGGAGACACGCAGAGTGCAGCTGGACCAAGACCCGCTCCAGTTCTTCCCAAACACCTCTGAGCCCAACCGTTCCTCTTCAGTCCCATGGAAACGAGTGCCCAAATTTACAGCTCGCCCCACTTTACAACCAGCTTTTGTTTACCATAGAATCCTGGGCTGCGGTTCAGGAATGCATAATGGCAAGGACGCATCTCAAAATGAACTGGAAGAAAAACGGATCTTCTAAAATATCTTTAATAGCCCTTCATTCAGGCCTGTTATTACGGCTTTAGATACCTAATGTAAACATCATAATTATTGCAATAACAAATTATTTTGCAGCTTTTGACAACTTCAACTTTACAGCCTCCTCACAAAATTGATTGAGCTTTATATATAGCAGTGGGTCTGAACTGCTGGTCAGTGACACACACATGCATCGGGGACAAAACAATGATTAATGCAAATAATAATGTGCAAATAACCATTTTGTTGTGCAAAATCAACTTTTAAAAGGAAGGAAAAAAATCGTGCATTCAATCAAACATAAAATGTACCTGTAATCTGTTAATATGTTTCATAGTAATACAAGATTTGTCCCACTTTATTAAATGCATTTCCAAAAATGGTTAATTTGTTAACTATTTTATTTAATTTATTCAATAATGCACGGCAAAAAAAAACCCAAGAGTGATAGAAATTAGTTTTATTTTGTAAGACGTTATAAAATGAGTATTGTACAAAAATAAAGTCTGTGGAGAGCTTTGGTTCAGTAACACAAGACAGAAACCTCTCACGGGACCGACAGCGTACCGCGGGACGGGAGAAGATTTTCAGCAGACATTTGAGCTCATATCTTGAATGTTTTCTATCAAGGAAACCGCAAAAGCAAGTTACAAGCACGTGACCTGTACAAAAACCATGTTGATCCTGATTAAGGCGGTTTAACGGATGGATTATGACCTGATAAATGGAGGTAACTCGTGCTTTACAGGCGTTGCCCAAAATACTTTCGAAATCGGTGGATTTGTTCGGTATTCGCGGGGGATTACGGAGAAACATCAAGGCACGCTTGCCTGTGTGTATCAGCTACGATAGTCCAACAGAACGTAAACACGGGCCTGTTTCGGAGTGTGTGTTTACCAGATTGCTCTTAAATCAATGGCCTAAAATGGATTGTTGTTTCCCGTTAAGAAGTTTAGTTCAATTCAGTTAGGCTAGACAAAGCAGATTGGACATAATTGGTCTTGAACGACAGGGAGTCTTGCCGTTTTAATACCGTTTTACAGATTAATGGGTGAAGTGGGGCAGCTTCCATATCGCCAGGCTGCCAGACACGTGCCAACAGGTGAACGGGTGTAAAGAGATCACATGTAACATAATTGCCTCTGATCAAACGGTACGGATGCCTTCCATTTGTGCTTCTCCATCTAGCGCAGTCGGTCCCTGTGCCGCTCTGGCATGGATTTCATTACAGCGAGATATAAACACATCAGGCCGGGCTGCATTCTACAGAGATAATTGGAAACGAGCCATTTGAGGTCCAGTAACAAACCACCAAATCCCGTCTGTGTAAACAGTTGGTCTCGCACAGACCTTCATGGGGTTTCATTTTGTTTAGTTGATTTAATGATTTGTTTCACCGAGTGATGGAAAGAGACATAACTAAAGATTTTCACTTTTGCAAAACAACATCAGCTTTTTATTTTCTAAAATAGTAGTTGGTCCGCTCAATAGTCTGAAGTAATTGTGCCTGCTTATTATCTTGTGTGGTTTTGTTATAGAAACGACAGCGGTGTGTCTAGTGTTGCTGGGGATGAAGAAGCATCTTTTCCATCACTAAGTGTGTGAATACATGAGCCAAATCTGATGGATGGGTCGTTGTTGTCTGCTTTTCCTTAAAGGAATATTCCGGGTTGTTAATCACCACAAAAAAAAAATCACTCAACTCCTCCCTTCTTTTCTTTAAAAAAGGCAAACATTGAGGTAACGGTAATGTACTTGCATTGGAAGTGAATGGGGCCATTTTTTGAGGTTTAAAGGCAGAAATGTGAAGCTTATAATTTCATAAAAGCACTTACATTAATTCTTCTGTTAAAACTTGTGTATTATTTGAGCTGTAAAGTTGTTTAAATTGTAATTTTGTTGGGATTACAGAGTTTATGGTACCAACAAAGTTTGCATTCCATCAGAACAGTTTTGCGTTCCCACACAAAAGTTTGATTTCTCGTAATTGTGTTCCCTCACAATAGTTTGAGTTCCCATAATTGTGTTCCCACACAATAGTTTGAGTTCCCATAATTGTGTTCCCACACAAAAGTTTGAGTTCCCATAATTGTGTTCCCACACAATAGTTTGAGTTCCCATAATTGTGTTCCCACACAAAAGTTTGAGTTCCCATAATTGTGTTCCCTCACAATAGTTTGAGTTCCCATAATTGTGTTCCCACACAATAGTTTGAGTTCCCATAATTGTGTTCCCACACAAAAGTTTGAGTTCCCATAATTGTGTTCCCACACAATAGTTTGAGTTCCCATAATTGTGTTCCCACACAAAAGTTTGAGTTCCCATAATTGTGTTCCCTCACAATAGTTTGAGTTCCCGTAATTGTGTTCCCTAACAATAGTTTGAGTTCCCATAATTGCGTTCCCACACAAACGTTTGAGTTCCCGTAATTGTGTTCCCTCACAATAGTTTGCATTCCCATAATTGCGTTCCCACACAAAATTTTGAGTTCCCGTAATTGTGTTCCCTCACAATTGTTTGCATTCCCATAATTGCGTTCCCACACAAAAGTTTGAGTTCCTGTAATTGTGTTCCCTTACAATAGTTTGAGTTCCCATAATTGCATTCCCACACAAAAGTTTGAGTTCCCGTAATTGTGTTCCCTCACAATAGTTTGCATTCCCATAATTACGTTCCACACAAAATTTTGAGTTCCCGTAATTGTGTTCCCTAACAATAGTTACTGTTCCCATAATTGTGTTCCCTCACAATAGTTTGAGTTCCCATAATTGCATTCCCACACAAAAGTTTGAGTTCCCGTAATTGTGTTCCCTAACAATAGTTTGCATTCCCATAATTGTGTTCCCTAACAATAGTTTGAGTTCCCATAATTGTGTTCCCTCACAATAGTTTGAGTTCCCATAATTGTGTTCCCTTGCAATAGTTTGAGTTCCCATAATTGAGTTCCCTCACAATATTTTGAGTTCCCATAATTGTGTTCCCTCACAATAGTTTGCATTCCCATAATTGTGCTCCCTAACAATAGTTTGAGTTCCCATAATTGTGTTCCCTTGCAATAGTTTGAGTTCCCATAATTGTGTTCCCTCGCAATAGTTTGAGTTCCCATAATTGTGTTCCCTCACAATAGTTTGAGTTCCCATAATTGTGTTCCCTCACAATAGTTTGAGTTCCCATAATTGCATTCCCTAACAATAGTGTGAGTTCCCATAATTGTGTTCCCTCACAATAGTTTGAGTTCCCATAATTGCGTTCCCTCGCAATAGTTTGAGTTCCCATAATTGTGTTCCCTCGCAATAGTTTGAGTTCCCATAATTGCGTTCCCTCACAATAGTTTGAGTTCCCATAATTGTGTTCCCTCAAAATAGTTTGAGTTCCCATAATTGTGCTCCCTCACAATAGTTTGAGTTCCCATAATTGTGTTCCCTCACAATAGTTTGAGTTCCCATAATTGTGCTCCCTCACAATAGTTTGAGTTCCCATAATTGTGTTCCCTCACAATAGTTTGAGTTCCCATAATTGTGTTCCCTTGCAATAGTTTGAGTTCCCATAATTGTGTTTCCTTGCAATAGTTTGAGTTCCCATAATTGCGTTCCCTCACAATAGTTTGAGTTCCCATAATTGTGTTCCCTTGCAATAGTTTGAGTTCCCATAATTGTGTTCCCTCGCAATAGTTTGAGTTCCCATAATTGTGCTCCCTCGCAATAGTTTGAGTTCCCATAATTGTGTTCCCTCACAATAGTTTGAGTTCCCATAATTGTGTTCCCTAACAATAGTTAGTGTTCCCATAATTGTGTTCCCTAACAATAGTTTGCATTCCCATAATTGTGTCCCCTCACAATAGTTTGAGTTCCCATAATTGTGTTCCCTCACAATAGTTTGCATTCCCATAATTGTGTTCCCTAACAATAGTTTGCATTCCCATAATTGTGTTCCCTCACAATAGTTTGAGTTCCCATAATTGTGTTCCCTCACAATAGTTTGAGTTCCCATAATTGCATTCCCTTGAAATAGTTTGAGTTCCCATAATTGTGTTGCATCACAATAGTTTGAGTTCCCATAACTGTGTTCCCTAACAATAGTTTGCATTCCCATAACTGTGTTCCCTCACAATAGTTTGCATTCACATAATTGCGTTCCCTAACAATAGTTTGCATACCCATAATTGCGTTCCCTCACAATAGTTTGCGTTCCCATATTTGTGTTCCCTCACAATAGTTTGAGTTCCCATAATTGTGTTCCCTAACAATAGTTAGTGTTCCCATAATTGTGTTCCCTAGCAATAGTTTGCATTCCCATAATTGCGTTCCCTAACAATAGTTTGCATTCCCATAATAGCGTTCCCTCACAATAGTTTGAGTTCCCATAATTGTGTTCCCTAACAATAGTTTGAGTGTTCCCATAATTGTGTTCCCTAACAATAGTTAGTGTTCCCATAATTGTGTTCCCTCGCAATAGTTTGAGTTCCCATAATTGTGTTTCCTCGCAATAGTTTGAGTTCCCGTAATTGTGTTCCCTCACAATAGTTTGCATTCCCATAATTACGTTCCACACAAAATTTTGAGTTCCCGTAATTGTGTTCCCTAACAATAGTTACTGTTCCCATAATTGTGTTCCCTCACAATAGTTTGAGTTCCCATAATTGCATTCCCACACAAAAGTTTGAGTTCCCGTAATTGTGTTCCCTAACAATAGTTTGCATTCCCATAATTGTGTTCCCTAACAATACTTTGAGTTCCCATAATTGTGTTCCCTCACAATAGTTTGAGTTCCCATAATTGTGTTCCCTTGCAATAGTTTGAGTTCCCATAATTGAGTTCCCTCACAATATTTTGAGTTCCCATAATTGTGTTCCCTCACAATAGTTTGCATTCCCATAATTGTGCTCCCTAACAATAGTTTGAGTTCCCATAATTGTGTTCCCTTGCAATAGTTTGAGTTCCCATAATTGTGTTCCCTCGCAATAGTTTGAGTTCCCATAATTGTGTTCCCTCACAATAGTTTGAGTTCCCATAATTGTGTTCCCTCACAATAGTTTGAGTTCCCATAATTGCATTCCCTAACAATAGTGTGAGTTCCCATAATTGTGTTCCCTCACAATAGTTTGAGTTCCCATAATTGCGTTCCCTCGCAATAGTTTGAGTTCCCATAATTGTGTTCCCTCGCAATAGTTTGAGTTCCCATAATTGCGTTCCCTCACAATAGTTTGAGTTCCCATAATTGTGTTCCCTCAAAATAGTTTGAGTTCCCATAATTGTGCTCCCTCACAATAGTTTGAGTTCCCATAATTGTGTTCCCTCACAATAGTTTGAGTTCCCATAATTGTGCTCCCTCACAATAGTTTGAGTTCCCATAATTGTGTTCCCTCACAATAGTTTGAGTTCCCATAATTGTGTTCCCTTGCAATAGTTTGAGTTCCCATAATTGTGTTTCCTTGCAATAGTTTGAGTTCCCATAATTGCGTTCCCTCACAATAGTTTGAGTTCCCATAATTGTGTTCCCTTGCAATAGTTTGAGTTCCCATAATTGTGTTCCCTCGCAATAGTTTGAGTTCCCATAATTGTGCTCCCTCGCAATAGTTTGAGTTCCCATAATTGTGTTCCCTCACAATAGTTTGAGTTCCCATAATTGTGTTCCCTAACAATAGTGTGAGTTCCCATAATTGTGTTCCCTAACAATAGTTTGCATTCCCATAATTGTGTCCCCTAACAATAGTTTGCATTCCCATAATTGTGTTCCCTCACAATAGTTTGAGTTCCCATAATTGTGTTCCCTCACAATAGTTTGAGTTCCCATAATTGCATTCCCTTGAAATAGTTTGAGTTCCCATAATTGTGTTGCATCACAATAGTTTGAGTTCCCATAACTGTGTTCCCTAACAATAGTTTGCATTCCCATAACTGTGTTCCCTCACAATAGTTTGCATTCACATAATTGCGTTCCCTAACAATAGTTTGCATACCCATAATTGCGTTCCCTCACAATAGTTTGCGTTCCCATATTTGTGTTCCCTCACAATAGTTTGAGTTCCCATAATTGTGTTCCCTAACAATAGTTAGTGTTCCCATAATTGTGTTCCCTAGCAATAGTTTGCATTCCCATAATTGCGTTCCCTAACAATAGTTTGCATTCCCATAATAGCGTTCCCTCACAATAGTTTGAGTTCCCATAATTGTGTTCCCTAACAATAGTTTGAGTGTTCCCATAATTGTGTTCCCTAACAATAGTTAGTGTTCCCATAATTGTGTTCCCTCGCAATAGTTTGAGTTCCCATAATTGTGTTTCCTCGCAATAGTTTGAGTTCCCATAATTGTGTTCCCTCGCAATAGTTTGAGTTCCCATAATTGTGTTCCCTTGCAATAGTTTGAGTTCCCATAATTGTGCTCCCTCACAATAGTTTGCGTTCCCATAATTGTGTTCCTTAACAATAGTTTGCGTTCCCATAATTGTGTTCCTTAACAATAGTTAGTGTTCCCATAATTGTGTTCCCTAACTATAGTTTGCATTCCCATAATTGCGTTCCCTCACAATAGTTTGAGTTCCCATAATTGTGTTCCCTAACAATAGTTTGCGTTCCCATAATTGTGTTCCTTAACAATAGTTTGAGTTCCCATAATTGTGTTCCCTCACAATAGTTTGAGTTCCCATAATTGTGTTCCCTCACAATAGTTAGCATTCCCATAATTGCGTTCCCTCACAATAGTTTGCATTCCCATAATTGTGTTCCCTCACAATAGTTTGAGTTCCCATAATTGTGTTCCCTAACAATAGTTCCCCAACAATAGTGTGAAAGGCCATAGTGTGTCATAAGGGACCATCTCAGTGGAAAATGAAGCCGTGTGACCTTGTGTTTTCATTTAATGTAAGATTTAACTTTAAACAGAAAATGTTAGTAAGTGTTTAAACACAGTAAAATCATGTTAACACACATATTGTTCATATCTTGTGTCTATACTTTTA
>JAVLUX010000038.1:1785000-1795000 GCA_032164185.1 Moxostoma hubbsi | reverse complement strand
CTGTGTGTGTTTGTAGTCAAGTTCAAATCTTACTTGGTTCACACGACACCTTTACCGCTGTCTTGTCTTGGCGAAGTGCCCGACCAGCTCCACCTGTGCTGTGCTGTGCGTGGGGATTATGTCATCGCTTGGCAGCTGTATACAGATATTACTATCCTACAGGTGTGTAGAGCAACATAAAATGCTGTTGGTCACCTTGAGTCAATGGTCGTGTAGTCAGTGACCTGCTTGTGTGCAAGATACTCCATTCTGCTGCGCTCTGGGTGTGTTAGCCTCAAGAGATAAATCCAGATAAGAACTATATAAAGTTAAGAGCTACAGATATGTCTGGACTTTCATCACGCTCGAAGGGAGGCATTCTGGATTTTGTGTTGAATCAATTATGGCTTGCCGTTCTATTTTTAACCTCAAAAAGTCCAAAAGCCAGTCCAATGATTTACCTATCCTATAACAAAACATTTTCTCAAGCCATAGCCTGTAGCGACTGAGGTCAAGTGAAGTCAATATTTTTTCCAAGAGGAAAATTTTACTGCACAGAAGTTGCTCAAGAGACGTTGGATTGAAGTACTTTCATTGAAGACTTTGTGTCAGATGTTTTCCCGGAAAAATGATTAAAAATAGACAAAAATGAACCAATTGTTGACATACAGTGAATGTGTGGAGCTATTAAATGAATGTGGATAGCGTAGCTTTGATCAGTTGGTCTTGGCAGAATTTGATGAGAGTTCATATTGAGGTCACTGACATTTGGTTGCAGACTTTGGGATCTTGGCAGAAATGAGAACTCTTTGAGACACTGAGTGCATTTACATGCATGATATTACATCTGATCGCTTTAATAGGCCGACAACATGTGTTCATGTAAATGCATGAATTGGTTTTCCTTTATTGGTCTGAAGTCGTAAACGGTTTAAGCAAAACAGATCGGTACGGGGAGACTTTTGCCAATTACCCCGATGTCGTGTTGCATGTAAAGACATTTGCCAGTGTTCTTACCAGGTTATCCAATGTGAGAATAACCTGATCATTTCAAATCTCATTTAAACACCTTTTCTTGCATTGTCGGATTTTTGGAATGAGCTGATATTTGGTAGTTATCAGGGTGTGCATGTAAACTCTAGAGGAGACTAGATGAGGAGACTAGAACTCTAGATGTGTGACTGGGGTGATGGTGTGATCATTTAATATGGTGATGCAAAAACTGATCAGATGTATACCTTGAATGCACTGTAAGTCGCTTTGGACCAAAGAGTCGTGCCAAATGCATAAATGTAAATATAATTGGTTATTTTACTTTACTATAGGGTAGGGCCATGCACAGACATTTTGAGGGGCACAAGTGGTTCAAACCATGAAAAAGGGTCAAGTTAAAACTGACAAATGAAAGAGTTACTTTATAATGCATTTATTTATGAATATCAGGCCACGAAAGTTTTTAGTAGTCAAGTCATTTTTATTTGTGTAGTATTTTTCACAACACACAATCGTTCCCCTCTGACTAACATCATGAATATAATGATAATATTACTTATTTATGTGCAAGTCATGATTTTAAATTTGTAAATGAAGTAAGCGTTAAGGTCCAGTGTTTTTAAAAAAAATTAATATAATTTTTTTTACTTTAAGATTAATGACTAATGTTGTTGAAGTTCACCCTGGATTAACAGCAGAGGTTTACAGTGATGAATTGTCCTTTGTTAATTGGCTGATGAAGGGTTTTTTTGGCAATTAATTGATAGTCGATGTATTCCATTTCAAGAGTGTAGTCCATCATTAGACAAAGTTGATGCAGGCAGCCATCAGTGAGGTGCATCACAGTTCAACTTGCAGGTCATTTCGGTGAGGTTCGGTGGGGTCCATCCTAAGTCTAAGGTTCAGGCAGTGGCATAAGAAGTGTCTGATGTCTTACAGTTGGAGTTGGCATCAGCTCATCCTCTGAAGTCAATAGACTGAAGTGATGTCTGGCACCAGCTGTATTTTGTCATCATCTCTCTGTGTCCTGTAGCAGTGGAGTCCAACGCCAAGCAGGAACGGAGCTGGATCTGGACGGTTTAGGTAACCTCGGGATATGAATCCCAAAGTTGTAACATGGAAACAAAAAAAATCATATTAGTGTAGATGCCATTCAAATGTTATGCAGAGTTATGGATCATGATGGATGTTTCTGGTTTCTGGTTCCAGCAGACCTAACTAATTTAGCCTAATTGTGTGTTGGAGGATAAATTAGGTGTCTGGATAAACAGACGAGTCTTTAGTCTAGACTTAAACTGAGGGAGTGTGTCTGCATCCCGAGACAATTCTGGAAGATTATTAGTGAATCTATCTTGGTCGAAGAATAGTTCTACCTGAGCAATAGCGTGGTGTAGATTGAGTGACATTAGCTGATCGCAGCGAACAAGAGTTGAGGTAATGATCTGAGATGTCATCGCTCTGCGGTAGAATTTCTATAGGATCAATATCAACTCCTTATGAGAGTGGAGGGCGGGGCCGGGTCGTGATTCAACACGCCCGGTCCCGTATTAGGCTAATCAAGCCTCCGAGAGGGTTAAAGGCCGACCGCGGAAGACGGGCGTGAGAGAGAGATCGTTCACGGACATGTCCGTCATCTTATGTGTTTGTATTTTGAGTTTTACATTAAACCTATCATTTATATGTTAAGCCGGTTTCTCTCCTCTTCCTTGCCTGTGAGCATGAACTTCTTTACACTGGTGCCGAAACCCGGGAAAAAAAAATAAGGTTGGATATCATACGAGATATCAAAGATGGAGGAAGGTCGTCCCGTAGAGTCCTCCCAGCTGGCCGAAGTCCTCCAGTCCCTCGCTATGTTACATCAGAGCCACCAACAGTCCCTGCTTGAGCTCAGGCAAGACCAAGATCGGCGGTTCTGCGAGATCGTGCGGGCCCAAGCAGAGGATCGACAGGCCATCCGGAGCCTCCTTACCCAGGAGACCGCTCCAGCCACAGCCGTGACCCCGGACAGCCGTGCCACAATATGAATAGGGTGATGAGTTGGTCCTGTCACATTTTGTCGGACTCCAAGCGAGTTGAGAATATCAATAAATGCTCATCTCATTTTCATTATCTATGTAATTGTTGAAGTCACCAGCAATTAAAGCTCTATCTGCAGTATCTACAAGATCTGATAGAAAATGTGCAAATTCATCAAGGAAATCAGAATAAGGTCCAGGTGATCTATACGCTGTAGCAAGGGCAAAAGATGACAGATTTTTTATTTATATCTGACGGTGTTACTTTAAGCATTATTAGTTCAAAAGACTTAAACTTATATCCTGTCCTCTGAGGAACACCAAAAACGTAATTATAAATTGCAGTAACACCTCCTCCTCGACCCTTCAGACGAGGCTCATGTTTATAGCAGTAACCTGGGGGAGTAGATTCATTTAAACTAATATATTCATCCGGTTTAAAACAGGTGTCAGTCAAACAGAGCACATCCAATCTAGTACCTAACCTATTCCAGACCTAACTTTAATTTTTCCCCAAACTTCCTGTGGGCCACTTTGAAACCCTTTTTTATAAATGTTTGATCGCTCGTTTAAAGGTAATTATAACCAAAATTAAAAAGGATTCTGTCACTTGTTGAACATGTTAAATGGCATCTGTGCAAATATAGAAATATGTGACTGTTTGCATGATATGAATGATAATAAGGTCTGGAAAACCCATAAACAAACATACCCTATCCGAGCCGATTAACGTAAAATAGAACTACAAAATGAACGGCGAAAGCGAAGACAATAATACCATAATTCAGTCACGTATAATAGATAGCAGATGTTTTCAAAGGGGCAGTGGCTCGGGCTACTGTGGCCACCCCCTTTGTGCACCATTTAGAAATCTCTTTTTCATGAAGAGCTGCTGCCCCCGTGACCCGGCTTCGGATAAGCGGTTGAAGATGGATGTGTGGATGGATATGCAAACCTACCATATCATGTCCATGTGTTTGTTTGGTGAAGCAGTCCTGTTAATTGATACAGTGAATGTGCATTGGCGGACCTCCAGGAAGTTGAATGCTTACAGGAGTCTTGATGTCCAGCAGACTGCCTAACGGATCTCAGAATGATGCAGGGAATTTTAGGGGCCCGTCCTGGGTGTTTGATTCCTGTTGGTGGGTTTGCACAGGACGGCTAAGTGCTCATTTGCAGGCCTCTGTAAGCTCTGCAGTCACACCGCGATTGTCTTTGCAACCCTTTGTGACTCTATCAGACATGATCTCACTACATGCCAGTGCTTTGTTATGGTACCTGTGATATTTGACCACAACCAGCTGTTGGTCATGAGTTGTCCCACCGGGGCACATTGGGCACTCTAGAAGCAGGAATGCTGCTTACAACGCTTTGTAAGAATTCCAACCTTCTTCTAGGACTGGGAGTTGAAAAATGCAAGTTTTATCAAGTAAGGACTATCTTTTTTTTTTCAGAGAATCGAGAAAATTAGCCTGGAATCATCTCCATATGTCTGGCCTCAATTTCAACAGATTCCAAATTGTCTGGAATCCACAAGCTCTACTTTCAACTTTACATATCAATTTACATTGATAATGTCTACAGTAGTTTGTTCCAGCCCACTTACTTGATTAGACACAGTCTCTGTTTATAAGTCCAACAAACTTTCACATTTTAACATCCAATTTGATGATATTTGTTTCAATGTCTTTACTGTATGCAAACACAAGCTGCTATTAATATGGACAGAACTTAAGTGATGATAACAACTATAATTATTAGCAATCAATTCACACATGATATCTATAATTAGATTCATTTACTTTTGAAATACTGCACTGAATATCGGCATCACTGACTAAATGGGGACTCATGCCAACGGCGGGAGCTTTTCCACCTTGAGGTGTGGTCAGGCTGTACTGGGAAGAGAAATCGGCCCGGGATTTTCCGTATCCACTGGTCCAAAAATTGGGGAGGGGGGGATGTCCTGGGGTCATTTAGCTTATCGTGGCCCATTCGCTCCATTTCACGGCCGACCCACCAGCCCGCTCGGTACGCCCTATGAACAGTCCGCCCTGTTGCTGATCGGCCCCAAAGTGCGAAAATGACATCCTTTCCTATTGTGAATACTCAGTGTAGTGGTGTGTAAAGCACCGCCATGCAGAGGTCACTGTCAAACCAAGCAACTTCCTATTGGTCAATGCAGCAAAGTCGCCTGTCAAAGTTCACCAAACGTGCTGATTCCCATTGAGATTACTATATATTGCCCATGCAAAGATTTCGTCTTTTGCTGTTGGAGCACATGGAAATGCATACAAATATTTGCTATAGTCTCCAATTCACCGCTATAGATGTTTACCATGCTAAAGTTTACTTCCCCGCTCCAAATATCACAAAGTGATATTGCTTTATTGCCTAATTGTGTGCCCTAATTGTTTGTCCGAATCCAGTCACAAGTCAATCTTTTTATTTGTCCTTACACGCTATTTCCTGAGGTATTCTGTGCTATTTTGATGCTAACCTCTAGCATTCAGTCTTGCCGGCGTGCTAGAAGAGTGAAGTACATGAACCTAGTCTTGACTTTCATGTAACAAGATTGGTCTAATTGGAGGAGGAAGTGCTGGGGATGTTTAGAGTGGATCCAGGAATTGATCTGAGCGAGGACTGGATCATGTTTCTGGCTCTAGTTCCACCATGTCCTGAGCTAATCCAGCTCCAATCGCAGGTGCAGGGAATCTTGCATCTGAGCGCAGAGAGTTGGCAGCACCTGCAGCACTGAGGATCAAAAGAGCTGCAGCTAAGCCACTCACTGGGTCCATGTCACGCTATATCCACAGGATACTATGTCGCTCTCAGCAGCTAGAGCAGCTGCTCAGCTGGAGACCAGTGGATCATGTTTGACTCAGAGCAACTCTCAGAAATTGTGGTAGGAGGATGAGGGTTGAAGGTTAAAGGGATGTTTCTAGTTGGACCAAAACATACGCAGGGGTGTGGCAAACATTATAAGAAGGGAGGAGCATATCCGATGTCCGGATTTAGACATTTGGGAGATCACCAAGACCCTCGACTTAATATGCCCTTGCACTTTTTTCAAGAGTGCTAACAACACAAAGGTCATGGGTTCGATTACCGGAGAACACACCTACTGATAAAAATGTAGACCAAAGTCACTTTGGATAGAAGCATCTGTCAAATGTCCAAGTTGATGCTTGTTAGAGAGACTGTACTTGCAACGTCAAGCATCACTATTACTGCTTAATCAAACCCCTAACCCAGTATAACGGTTCAGTGTAAAGTCGTCCTGCAGTGTTTGTGCTCCAGACATGAATGAGTGTCTTGCTGAGGAGGGATCTGCTGTTACTTCACTAAGAGATCACACTTATCATTTTCACCTGAGAAAATACCACTGACTTACCCTGAATGAGAGACTCTACTCATATCCAAAGAGCAAAATATCACAGAGCATGCCTCTTATTCCAGTTAGCAACCGTAGCATTTTCTTCAGATTAAAAAGTATATAAACTGACCCTACATCCAAATATTTACCCCAACATAAGTCTAAGAGGATTACACCTCCATTCTCCAGTTTAAAGCCAAGGTACTTTGTATTTGTGGCACGCGTTATGTCACTCGCCCAGTCAGAATTCTCTCGTAATACTGCTGGAATAAGGCCAACATGGAAAAGAGTCCATTCTTTGCTTTCTCTGACCTTGGCGTCAAAGTTACATTTTTATATACTTACAACACTGAATGTCAAAGCCAAAAATTACAGAGCTCTCTGTTGGTTGTTTAGAAGAAGTTATCATCATGATTAGCACTAGCAGTTTGTTTATGTTGGTATATAGGGGCTTTGATTGTTATCACAAGGATTTGAGGATTAAGACAAATCCAGTGAACACCGACATTTATATATAGCCACATCGCATCGCGGGTAAAGGGGTTTCCACATGACTCGCATCAGTGCTTTATAGCCCAAAATACCGTATCCCTTGGTCAGACGCTAGCATCAAGCACGCTTAGATCTCAACAGCCATTCCATATAGCATAAATAATGCCTCTGGAGGGCACTTCAAAGGGAAAACCGTCACAATAGCCACGCTGTAAGGTCAGTCCAAACAGAATTTCTATTAAAAAGAACATATTTTGAGTTGTTTTAGAGCCCCACAACTTTCAGCCCTCTGAACCTCTTCCAATGAATGGGCATAGGGATGATGACTCCCGAATAGAATGCACCTGAACCCACCCACACGTCATCAGCATTGTCCGGTAACCATTGGATGATGCATTAAAAGGTCAGCGGCAGTGGGATCAAGGTTGAAATTGGTTGAATTTTGAGTGCCGTGTTACAACTAGGGATGCCAGCTTAGCCGGATTGCCCTGTATTTTGGCCCAAAAGAAGACGTCCCATATGAGATGCCTATTATCCAGTATTTTAGTGATGAGATTCACGAGGGGGGCCCATTGGTTGAACAGTGTAATGTCCCCACACAGCTCAGGTATTGGTGCGGTGAATCGAGGTGGCAGTCCAAAACATTGAATCTAATAATCACTGAACAGACAAATCTTACATATGAAGGATCCAAAGCGACTTACAGAGCACTTATTACAGGGACAATCCCCCCCGGAGCAACCTGGAGTTAAGTGTCTTACTCAAGGACACAATGGTGGTGACTGTGGGGATCAAACCAGCAACCTTCTGATAACCAGTTATGTGCTTTAGACCACTACACCACCACCAAAGTGACTAACAGTGCACTTATTACAGGGACAATCCCCCCGGAGCAACCTGGAGTTAAGTGTCTTACTCAAGGACACAATGGTGGTGGCTGTGGGGGTCAAACCAGCAACCTTCTGATTACCAGTTAATGTGCTTTAGCCCACTACACCACCACCAAAGTGACTTACAGTGCACTTATTACAGGGACAATCCCCCCCGGAGCAACCTGGAGTTAAGTGTCTTACTCAAGGACACAATGGTGGTGACTGTGGGGGTCGAACCAGTAATCTTCTGATTACCAGTTATGTGCTTTAGCCCACTTCACTGCCACCACCACTCCACTACATTTGTACGTCTCTTGCTTATGACCAGTGAACATTTCTACCGTTGATGGGCAACCGTGGGGCACATCAAATATAAACGCTTCTGGCTGTCAACAGCTTCGTGTGCAAGATGCATTAAGCCGTACAGGACATGAGACCCAAATCTTGTCATCTTCAGTGCTCGAGTGCTGAACGCGGGTATCTCAGCGAGCATTGATGCCTGGAGTCGTGAGTTTGAATCCCAGGGTGTGCTGAGTGACTCCAGCCAGGTCTCCTTAGCAACCAAATTGGCCCGGTTGCTAGGGAGGGTAGAGTCACCTGGGGTAACCTCCTCGTGGTCGCTATAATGTGGTTCTCGCTTTCAGTGCACATGGTGAGTTGTGCGTAGATGTCGGGGAGAATAGTGTGAAGCCTCCACATGCGCTACGTCTCCGTGGTAACATGCTCAACAAGCCACGTGATGAGATGCGTGGATTGACGGCTTCTGAGATTTGTCCTCTACCACCCGGATTTAGGCAAGTCACTACACCACCACGAGGACATAGAGCGCATTGAGAATTGGGCGTTCCGAATCGGTGAGAAAATCAAATAAATAAATAAATATGCATGTGTGATGCTCCTGCTCTACCTGCTCTGTACGAGATTCGAACCGGGCTCTCTAGCATGGGAGGCGGGTGCGCTAACAAGGAAACTAAAGGCTGCAGCACCTAGCGTCAGTCGCTAGTGCAACCTACTCTAACAAATCTCCGGCATGGGAGGCAGGTGCGCTAACAAGGAGGCAAAAGGCTATAGCACCTAGCATCAGTCGCTAGTGCAACCTACTCTAACAAATCTCCAGCATGGGAGGCAGGTGCGCTAACAAGGAGGCAAAAGGCTACAGCCCCTAGCGTCAGTCGCTAGTGCAACCTACTCTAACAAATCTCCTGCATGGGAGGCAGGTGCGCTAACAAGGAGGCAAAAGGCTACAGCCCCTAGCGTCAGTCGCTAGTGCAACCTACTCTAACAAATCTCCAGCATGGGAGGTGGGTGCGCTAACAAGGAGGCTAAAGGCTACAGCGTCTAGCATCAGTCGCTAGTGCACCTCTCGAGGTCAGGAGAGTGAGGTTTATAAACATTGCAATTCTATCAGCTGGCCACTGTTACACTCACCCCCCCAAACCTCACTCCATCCGGGTCACGGCACCACTGTAACACTCCTGTTCTACCCGCTCCGTACAGGACTCGAACCTGCATCTCCGGCATGGGAGGCAGGTTCGCTAACAAGGAGGCAAAAGGCTACAGCCCCTAGCGTCAGTCGCTAGTGCAACCTACTCTAACAAATCTCCTGCATGGGAGGCAGGTGCGCTAACAAGGAGGCAAAAGGCTACAGCCCCTAGCGTCAGTCGCTAGTGCAACCTACTCTAACAAATCTCCAGCATGGGAGGCTGGTGTGCTAACAAGGAGGCTAAAGGCTACAGCTTCTAGCATCAGTCGCTAGTGCACCTCTCGAGGTTGGGAGAGTAGCTCTGGAATCATTTGCACTAATTAGTGAGTCCACAAGATGGCAGCACTCAGTTTTGAGCGTTGTTGTCACGAAGGAGTGCTGGAAGAAGGTTTAATAACAGGTAAGCGCCTGTGTGGGGAGATCAGGTGGTGCATGTGTTTGTATAAATCAAATCTGAAGAATATAAAGACATATTTTAAAGAAATAGTCCAGTATATAGTCCATATTGCACATTTATGTGATACGCAGGTGGATCGGGAAACACAGCACAGGGGACATCAGCCGAGGCTCAAACTCAGGTTGTCGTGATGCTAATGCTAATGCTAATGACCCGTACCGTATGTCATGATATCTACTAGACATATGATCCTGAGACCTGTCAACTGTTATGGCACAGCTTGACATTAAATATGGTTTATAAAGTGGCGCCTTTTTGAAATACGCTAGATTTTCTTGCACCATTGTAATCATTAACCTCTTATCCAGCTAAAGTTATCTTTCAGTACAACAC
>JAVLUX010000038.1:1750000-1775000 GCA_032164185.1 Moxostoma hubbsi | reverse complement strand
GTGTTTGAGTGAGTGTGTGTGTGTGTGTGGTTTGCACTCTCTGTGTTATTCACTGCAGTAGAATTGGAGCTGACAGTCTCAGATTACACACACACACACAGTGTCACTATTTAATGTATATGAATGACATATAGGATATATATGATTCTGAACGTTTGTACTCTGAGCTTCAGGCGACTCAAACACATTCCTTGACTCTTACCCAAACATAAACCCTAGATGTGACCCCCAATGAACCCTTACATTCACATGAACCCAGAGGTCACCATTTCACCAAAAATGAAAACATACACACACACACACACACTCACACACACACACACACACACTCTCACACACACTCACACACACACACACACTCTCACTCACACACACAAACATGTTTTCATCATCTTTAATGCTTTCGATTATATTTTAGAACTTATTTAAATGTGTTTCAGACAGGAAATGAACTCTTGTTAAAGTCTGTTAAAGAGCTTCACTCTCTCGCCTGCATGAGGGTGAATCACTGACTCAGCATGAAAAATCAGTTTTTGTCCAGCGACGTCATTGGCTGTGGTGAGAGTGGAGTGCAGTTGGGGCGTCGTGACCTCAGTGGGTGAGTCATAGAATGCATGTTGTCACCTTTAACCTCTGACCTCTATGTCTTGTTAGCTGGTGGATGGATTGGTTGAGTTTCTAATATCATTTGTCTCAGTTTAATCAGTCAGTATCCTGCCGACTGTAGTTTATACTCAATTATTGGGCAAATAGTGCCATCTAGTGGCGCATGAGTGGCATCACATGTCTTCAGCAATTGTGTTTACATTTGCACCAGCAAAATTAATGCAAATGTAAACTTATGCAAATTATTATTGCTGTTTGAAATAACATTTCTAAGTCATTACTAAAACACAGATGTCAAACATGCCAATATGCTGCTCTGGTACAGCACAATAAAGTGCCAGTTTTCAGCTGCTGTCACGTGCTCTTTCGAGAGATGAGGTCGTGTCAGGCCCGGAGTGGCTGTCGGGAAGATCGGGAGAATTCCCGCTGGGCCGGGCAAAAATTGGGCGGGTTTGGTCCGCATGTTGATTGACAAACTTTCATCATATGTCGCATAAAAATTGCAAGCAGAATTGTGTTCCGTATTATAGCGGACACGGTCTGTATCATCTCACACCCAAACAGATGCGAGAGTCGCCAGCGAGAGGCGAAACTCATCACAGCACGGGAAGGATCACGGAAGATCCATCGAGAACAGACACGCTACTAACAGCTGAATGGATGAAGGTGCTTCAGGTACAACATCATCACAAGTTTAATACAGTCTCACAATCTCAATCAATCTCTGAAATCCTCTTCCCTAGCAGAATTATAATAGCAGAATTATTAATATTTTTTTTGTCACAAAATAACAGAATACTTCTAAGGAAATGAATAGAAATGCAACAGCACGGCACGGTACGAACATAATGGGACTTTAAAAGATTAAACTCAACGAAACAAACTGCACAGAGAGTCTTAAATGTTGTATCATGTGATAAAACCCTCTTAAAGAGACAGTAAAGATAAAAACCCCTCTTAAATAGACAGTAAAAATAAAAAAACCCTCGTAAAGAGACAGTAAAGATTAAAAAACCCTCTTAAAGAGACAGTAAAAATAAAAAAAACCCTCGTAAAGAGACAGTAAAGATTAAAAAACCCTCTTAAAGAGACAGTAAAAATAAAAAAACCCTCGTAAAGAGACAGTAAAGATTAAAAAACCCTCTTAAAGAGACAGTAAAAATAAAAATAAAAACCTCTTAAAAAGACAGTAAAGATAAAAAAAAACCTCTTAAAGAGACAGTAAAGATTAAAAAACCCTCTTAAAGAGACAGTAAAAATAAAAAAACCCTCTTAAAGAGACAGTAAAGATAAAAAAAAACCTCTTAAAGAGACAGTAAAGATTAAAAACCCTCTTAAAGAGAGTAAAGATGAAAAAAACTCTTAAAGAGACAGTAAAAACAAAAACCCTCTTAAAGAGACAGTAAAGATAAAAAACCTCTTAAAGAGACAGTAAAGATTAAAAACCCTCTTAAAGAGACAGTAAAGATGAAAAAAAACTCTTAAAGAGACAGTAAAAACAAAAACCCTCTTTTAGAGACAGTAAAGATAAAAAACCTCTTAAAGAGACAATAAAAATAATAAACCCTCTTAAAGAGACAGTAAAAATTAAAAAACCCTCTTAAAGAGACAGTAAATATTTAAAAACCCTCTTAAAGAGACAGTAAAAATTAAAAAACCCTCTTAAATAGAAGGTAAAGATAAAAAAAACTCTTAAAGAGACAGTAAAAATAAAAAAACCCTCTTAAAGAGGGTTTTTTTGCAGTAATCTGCAGTAAAGATTTAAAAAAAAACCTCTTAAAGAGACAGTAAAAATGTAAAAACCCTCTTAAAGAGACAGTAAAGATAAAAACAAAACCTCTTAAAGAGACAGTAAAGATAAACAAAACCTCTTTAAGAGACAGTAAAAATAAAAATAAAAACCTCTTAAAGAGACAGTAAAAATAAAAAACCCTCTTAAAGAAACAGTAAAGATAAAAGAAACTCTTAAAGAGACAGTAAAAATAAAAAAACCTCTTAAAGAGACAGTAAAGATAAAAAAACCCTCTTAAAGAGACAGTAAAGATAAAAAAACCTCTTAAAGAGACAGTAAAGATTAAAAACCCTCTTAAAGAGACAGTAAAGATGAAAAAAAAACTCTTAAAGAGACAGTAAAAACAAAAACCCTCTTAAAGAGACAGTAAAGATAAAAAATCCTCTTAAAGAGACAATAAAAATAATAAATCCTCTTAAAGAGACAGTAAAAATTAAAAAACCCTCTTAAAGAGACAGTAAAGATTTAAAAACCCTCTTAAAGAGACAGTAAAAATAAAAAACCCTCTTAAAGAGACAGTAAAGATAAAAAAAACTCTAAAGAGACAGTAAAGATTAAAAACCCTCTTAAAGAGACAGTAAAGATGAAAAAAAAACTCTTAAAGAGACAGTAAAAACAAAAACCCTCTTAAAGAGACAGTAAAGATAAAAAATCCTCTTAAAGAGACAATAAAAATAATAAATCCTCTTAAAGAGACAGTAAAAATTAAAAAACCCTCTTAAAGAGACAGTAAATATTTAAAAACCCTCTTAAAGAGACAGTAAAAATTAAAAAACCCTCTTAAAGAGAAGGTAAAGAAAAAAAAACTCTAAAGAGACAGTAAAAATAAAAAAAAACCCTCTTAAAGAGACAGTAAAGATTTTTAAAAAACCCTCTTAAAGAGACAGTAAAAATGTAAAAGCAATCACTCAACCTTCATTGTTCCACTGGATCTGTTGTTATTTTAATGATCTGAAATACAAAGCACTGACCATTTAAAGTGTGAGCCTGTACATCTTGAAAGAGTTATAAACAGTCACATTTCTACAGTGTTATTATGTGCCTAGATAGTCTTTCAAATAAACTTAGTTTACCCAAAAATGAAATTTCTCTCATCATTTACTCACCCTCATTCCATCCCAGATGTGTATTACATTCTTTCTTCAGCTGAACACATATTACGCTTTTTAGAAGAATATCTCAGCTCTGTTGGTCATTTCAATGCAAGTGAATGGTGATCAGAAATCAGAAGGTACAAAAATCACATAAATGCAGCATAAAAGTAATCCACACGACTCCAGTGGTTTAATCTGTGTCTTCAGAGGAGATATGATAGTTGTGGGTGAGAAAAGTTTTTCTTTACTATAAATGTTCCTCCCTGCCCAGTAGGGGGCGATAGCATCTGTTTCTATCGCGACACATCATCAGCGCATCCACCACACTGAAGAGGTCAAGAGCCATCCGTCAACATATGAATGTACATTAACAGATACGGCCTAAAAGTCTGTCTTTTCCAGCCATCTTTCCGATTATCTGATTTTCCATAAACATTGGGCAATATTTTAGATGATATAAAAAAAATCCTGTCTTCAATCCTTAAAAGGGGTTTTTTCCCACATAGCAAACTGCAATTAAAGTCCTCTACGAATGAATATATCATGGCAAACATACTGAAAGTTAGCACCCACTGATGGACTGTTTACACACAAAAGAAGTTTATGCAGTGGTCTGAGGCTTCTTGTTGACCCGTTCCAGGATGGTGCCGCGGTTGATGTATCTGAACCCACCGAATGAGCCATATACGAGTAGTATTCAGCTACTGCTACTGCTTTAAACTGCTAGATTAACATCCCAAATAATGCTAAGTCGATTATTGATGCTAGACGCTGTAGCCTTTAGCATCCTTGTTAGCGCACCCACCTCCCACGCTGGAGATTTGTTAGAGTAGGCTGCACTAGCGACTGATGCTAGGTGCTGTAGCCTTTAGCCTCCTTGTTAGCGCACCCGCCTCCCATGACGGAGATTTGTTAGAGTAGGTTGCACTAGCGACTGACGCTAGGGGCTGTAGCCTTTAGACTCCTTGTTAGCGCACCCGCCTCCCACGCCAGAGATTTGTTAGAGTAGGTTGCACTAGCGACTGATGCTAGACGCTGTAGCCTTTAGCCTCCTTGTTAGCGCACCCGCCTCCCATGCCGGAGATTTGTTAGAGTAGGTTGCACTAGCGACTGACGCTAGGGGCTGTAGCCTTTAGCTTCCTTGTTAGCGCACCCGCCTCCCATGCCGGAGATTTGTTAGAGTAGACTGCGCTAGCGATTGACGCTAGGTGCTGTAGCCTTTAGCCTCCTTGTTAGCGCACCCGCCTCCCACGCCAGAGATTTGTTAGAGTAGGTTGCACTAGCGATTGACGCTAGGTGCTGTAGCGTTTAGTCTCCTTGTTAGCGCACCCGCCTCCCACACCAGAGATTTGTTAGAGTAGGTTGCACTAGCAACTGAGCCAGGGGCTGTAGCCTTTAGCCTCCTTGTTAGCGCACCCGCCTCCCATGCCGGAGGTTTGTTAGAGTAGGTTGCACTAGCGATTGACGCTAGGTTCTGTAGCCTTTAGCGTCCTTGTTAGCATCAATACTGTGATGTCACTCAAAGTAATTCTTCCTTTTGATCAAATGAAACAAAGGCATCTTCACACATCAATCAGTGCACAGTTGTGACTGACGTATTGTTTTTCTGCACGACTCATTGCTTTTGCATTGAGCACTTAAGACAGACACTGTAATAGTCATTGAACGTCTTTATCTCTAGTGATTAGGCAAAGTAAGCTTGTCATGTGACTTTATCAATTAGACAAATTGGAAAGCCCAATGGCCAATGGACCTGTCAATCAACTCGAGAAAACGTTGGTGTTATTAGAGCATTATTTGAGATAAAGTAACACAATTTAGGATTCCAAAGATGGCCGACAGTGGACTGTCTTGCTAGAAAGACTTTGTTACTAAGGATATATGGGTGGTTGCTAGGTAGTTGCTTATTGGTCCAAGGACTCTATGATATTCTGCTCTCTTGATATAACTTGAGTCTCTCCTTCTACGTAAGTTTATTGGATTTTTTCACCTGTTTTATCATCCTGCACCTGGTGAAAATGGTAAGTGTGATCTATTAGTAAAGTAACAGCACATCTGTCTTTGACACGACATGTGATTTGAGGCATCGTTCATGTCTGGAGCACAAACGCTGTGTGTGTTACACACTCAAGTTTAATACTAAGTGTCGCCGGTTTGACAAAGCAGCAGTAATCACGAGACATGCCAAAGAAAACTAGTTTTAGATTGTGCAGGTTTAGCTGTAACCTCTCCTCTCAGGCTGCTTAAACGTCATATTTCGCTGCGGTCAGGGGGGTCAGTGTGGCTCATTAGAGACTCCGTCCAGCGTGAAAACATCGGTCAGACCTTTCCCTCCTTCTCTGTAGTCAGCGCTCACAGAAACACACTGATTCCAGCGTCGTCTCATCCTCCACTGACAGCTGAACCAACTCTGGGTGCTTTGTGCTCCATGTGTTCGTTTGAACCATCAAACTGAGAAGAGGAGCAACAGAAAGGAGTTTGTTGGTGAGACATTATTTAACACATTTCAGATTTATATCATCGAGTGCCTCTTTTTCTTTAATGACGGCATGGACATGAACAATTATTTGATTTGAGAACGTTTCAAAATGCATCTTGTGTGCTTTTAATAAGTCATCTAGAGGTAGTGCAGAAAATATTATTTACAGTCCTTACTACGGGTTTAGCTGATTTTAGTTTCTGCTTGTAATCAGGAGTAATCAGAGTGTCCTAAAGCTGCACGTGGGACAGCGCGAGATGCATCCCTTACAGTGGTGTAGCAGTGGTCCGGTATATTTCTGTCTCTGGTGGGACATGTGATGTGTTGTTTGTATTTTGGCAGTTCACAGGTGAGGTTAGCATTATTAAAATCTCCCGTCATAATGATAAGAGAGTCTGTGATGTTGCAACACTGCGCTCACACATGCTTTTGGCGGGATATAAACACACCAGAATAAAAGAGGAAAACTCCTGTGGTGGATCGAAGGGCTTACAGCTGATGAAGAAGGCCTCTAAATTAGGATCTTCTTCATCACTGTTACATCTGTAGCATGTTATACGATAACGCCATGATACGATCCGCTCTGAACAGCTGAAAGTCCGGCAGATGAAGCTTCGCGCCGGCTCGCTTCCCTCGCGTGCATCTTTTGGATCGCTCGTAGAGCCTCCAAATAAAACGTCAGAATAATCAAACGCAGGCAAAAAATGAGCAGGTGTGTGCTGCCGAATATTCAGCAGTTCATCCATGGTGAAACTGATCGAGTGGCAATAAACGCTAGAGAGCTCCTCAACAAAGCAGCCATCTGCGGCGCCATCTTTTTTAGCATTTCCAGATTTGCTAACCGATTTGATATGCTGTATTGAAGTGTACAGTTTAGGAGATTTTGGTCTTTCCCCATTCACTAGAAAATGACTGATGAGTTAACTGATTGGGTTAAAATGGACTTCAGTTACAGTCCCTGCGGTAAAATCCACCTACATTTACATTTACGCATTTGGCAGACGCTTTTATCCAAAGTGACTTACAGTGCCCTTATTACAGGGACAATCCCCCCGGAGCAACCTGGAGTTAAGTGTCTTACTCAAGGGCACAATGGTGGTGACTGTGGGGATCAAACCAGCAACCTTCTGATTACCAGTTATGCGCTTTAGCCCACTACACCACCACCAAAGTGACTTACAGTGCACTTATTACAGGGACAATCCCCCCGGAGCAACCTGGAGTTAAGTGCCTTACTCAAGGACACAATGGTGGTGGCTGTGGGGATAGAACCAGCAACCTTCTGATGACCAGTTATGTGCTTTAGCCCACTATGCCACCACCAAAGTGACTTACAGTGCACTTATTACAGGGACAATCCCCCCGGAGCAACCTGGAGTTAAGTGTCTTACTCAAGGACACAATGGTGGTGACTGTGGGGATCAAACCAGCAACCGTCTGATTACCAGTTATGTGCTTTAGCCCACTACACCACCACCAAAGCGACTTACAGTGCACTTATTACAGGGACAATCCCCTCCAGAGCAACCTGGAGTTAAGTGTCTTACTCAAGGACACAATGGTGGTGGCTGTGGGGATCAAACCAGCAACCTTCTGATTACCAGTTATGTGCTTTAGCCCACTACACCACCACCAAAGTGACTTACAGTGCACTTATTACAGGGACAATCCCCCCGGAGCAACCTGGAGTTAAGTGTCTTACTCAAGGACACAATGGTGGTGACTGTGGGGATCAAACCAGCAACCTTCTGATTACCAGTTATGTGCTTTAGCCCACTACACCACCACCAAAGCGACTTACAGTGCACTTATTACAGGGACAATCCCCTCCGGAGCAACCTGGAGTTAAGTGTCTTACTCAAGGACACAATGGTGGTGGCTGTTGGGATCAAACCAGCAACCTTCTGATTACCAGTTATGTGCTTTAGCCCACTATACCACCACCAAAGTGACTTACAGTGCACTTATTACAGGGACAATCCCCCCCGGAGCAACCTGGAGTTAAGTGTCTTACTCAAGGACACAATGGTGGGGGCCGTGGGGTTCGAACCAGCAACCTTCTGATTAGCAGACCTGTGCTCTAGCCACTACACAACCTCTATGAACCAGGCAAATCTGGTTTTGATGGTTTTTAGATGGGTTCTGGACACTTTTTAGCTGGTCAGGATGGGAGACCTGCTAACCAGATAAACCATCGTATGTCCAGCTTGGTAAGGCTGAGAGACCAGCTAGACTACCCGTCCCTCTTAGAGTCTGGTTTAGGGTGACTTTCAGCAGGAGTGCAAAACATGCAAAAGCATAACGTTTCTCCACGCTTTGTCTACGAGATTTGCAAGACACAGAAAAGAAAAATATTCAGTTCTTTCAGGATTAGCTCGCGTTTAGATTTGATAAAATAGCTTTTGAGAGGTTTATGTTCCATAGCAGCACCATATATCTGACAGACAATCCTGCTAGTTGTAACCTAAAGCTATTCTGACATTTGTTTTCACATGCATAATACAATGAGCTCTCTGAAATGTTATGTACATTAATGTTATGTTATGTTAAGAGGTTTACAGTCGGATTTACTTACACGTGTAACTTATTTTCTGCAACACATTCCAGCGGGCTACTCTAACACACTTGTGCAGTACATGTTGCTTTTATTTTACACGGCAAAATATTCAAAATATTCATATTCTTAATAACTGTATTCCAAGCATGATGTATAGGACTAAGTATAGCGTCTGTATATGTAGCACTGTTCATTACACATGCTGCCTTCATCAATTCTGATGAACAAATTGTTGCCAATTGAAAGTGACAATAGTATAGAAAATCAATTAAGCGTGTGCACCAATCTCTCGAGGGCCCGTGGGCTCTGTGTGTCAGTGCCCTGATGTTGATTGCGGTGTGGCTGATTGTAAGTACAGAAGAGTGAAGCTCCACCTCATTGCTGGATTAGCACACAGCGACACACACATTTAAACCCCCCGTTCCATTCATCTCACATTCACACGCTACAGATTTCACTGTAAAACTCGCAGGCTCGCAGAGACGACACCGCAGGTAAACTCTTTCAATGAATTCTGTTGAATTAGGAAATGACATTATCTTGACCTATAAATAGCCGTTAATTCTGCGTATGACATAAAGTACAAAATAAGCCATGCAATGATTTTTAATCAGGTTGTTAATGAGGTGTAAGTACAACAAATAACATATAATAACATTATTCAACGTCAATATTTTAGGCTTATGATTGCATAAAGGAACGTGCATATTTTAGGTGCTTTAACTGAGTTTTTAGGTTTAATTGCAATCCATTTATAAAGCAAAATGTGGTGTGACATATTATAATATACGGAGTCTCTCCATTACTATGAGCTCATAATGAGAGTGTTTATTGCGCAATAATAACTTAGTCAGGATTTTTAGAGAATGTTTCAAGTCCATCAGATAGTTTGTATCATTGCATCTAACAGTTATGTGACGCTTTCAAGTAAATCTGTGCACATCAGAAGCTGTTTTTACATGTTCTCTAGACATGTGAGCAGGAGACTTTGCCTTAGATGGTCTTGATTTGATCACATTAACAAAAATAAATAAATAAATAAATAAAAGTAAATCCTCTTATGATTGGCACCTTCACAGAGGACCCTGTGCTCACTGAAAAAATATCACTTAATCACTCTCTCGAGAATAATTACTTCCTTTAATCACTTAAAAAGTTGGTTTGGGGTACAGTTCATGCAAACCCTGGTACAGTTCGCAATTGGTATGAAAGCTATCCATCCTAACTTGTCTGTAATTTGCATCTTTGCATTAGGGTTGCCAACTGACGTCCATTATTTTGGTCGAATTTAAGATATCCATCCAACGTGGGACGTCCCATATCGAAGCGCCCAAAAAGCTTAAGCGTTCCATATATTTACATGGCGAAAAGTTGACTCCCATCCGGGTCACGGCACCATTGTAACCGTCCCTGCTCACCCTGAGTCGAACCAGCGTCTCCAGCATGGGAGGCATGTGCGCTAACAAGGAGGCTAAAGGCTACAGCCCCTAGCGTCAGTCGCTAGTGCAACCTACTCTAACAAATCTCGGGTGTGGGAGGCGGGTGCGCTAACAAGGAGGCTAAAGGCTACAGCGTCTAGCATCAGTCGCTAGTGCAACCTACTCTAACAAATCTCCGGCATGGGAGGGGGGTGCGTTAACATGGAGGCTAAAGGCTACAGCGTCTAGCATCAGTCGCTAGTGCAACCTACTCTAACAAATCTCGGGCGTGAGAGGCGGGTGCGCTAACAAGGAGGCTAAAGGCTACAGCCCTTAGCGTCAGTCGCTAGTGCAACCTACTCTAACAAATCTCCGGCATGGGAGGGGGGTGCGCTAACAAGGAGGCTAAAGGCTACAGCCCCTAGCATCAGTCGCTAGTGCAACCTAATCTAACAAATCTCCAGCATGGGAGGCGGGTGTGCTAACAAGGAGGCTAAAGGCTACATCGTCTAACATCAGTCTCCCGTTGCACAATCGTTGATGTCTTTCTGTGCATGTATAGTTTTGGTGTAAATCCAAAGGGATACTTCAATAACAGTGAAACTGGGCACTTCTCTCAGTCATTATCCAGTTAAACAGCTGCTACTAGTACTCACAGCGGTACTCACTTTGATGATGGACATGTTCCACGGATTGGACCATAAAGTGCAATGAGAAAAATACCCTGCAGGGGACAGGGTGGGATTGGGAACTTTCATTCGGCCAAGCAAACAACCCCAAAAAAAACAACCCAAGAGAGCTGTCATTGTCAAAGTACAATTTTGAAAATTAGAAACACAATTTAGGAAACACAGTTCCTCAGATTTGATTTGTGGTCAAATGGATTCGCTGTAGAGACGTGGATGTACAGTAGGGTGCTGGAGAGGGCATGTTTTACACACCTTGGACAGGAGCGTTTACCTGGAAGTAATCAATATTCAGAGCCACAGGGTGTGGTTCACTGGTGGGATGAAGGGCTTGAAGGAATATACTGACATCCGGAAATAAGCAATATCCGTAAAGCACTCCGGGAAACCAGACGTTATGAGAAAGACTGAAGCTGTGTGTTCAGTGGCAATGAAGAAAAACAAAACTCCGAAACGAGAGTTCCAACCCCAATCTTGACTATCCAGAGGACACTGTTTTTGCTCAGTGATTTCTCTTTCATTGCTCATGAGACTAGATAGAAATATACAATGAATGTGGATAAGTCACAAGTCACCTAGTCTCTTCTGAAAGACTAGAGAAGACACATGGAAGATTACTGGGAATTCTGAGATACATCTGGGAAGCAGGAGACTTCTAATTTCCCTTCTAATCACTCTAGTGCAATCGTCTGATCTCAATGCTCTCCGGAAGACACAACTTCAAGATTTTGAAAGAAGTGAAATATTGCAACATTGAGCTCCAAACTTTCCATGTTTTCATCCAAGACTTTTAAGAGTACATTTCCAGCCTTGTGTTATTGCTTTGTCAGTTGTACATATTGTCTGAGCTTGGGGGAATTTGCCGGTTGGCACAGCACCAGGCTGAACAGGAGGGGGCGAGATCGCAAATAGAGCATGTTCTTATTTCCCTCAAGCCCTTCGCATGACATGCAGGGCGAGCTCTTTGACAGTGGTGCAACAGATAAGGGCTCAAACCCAAACCTTTGGTACAGCCGCCCTAAACCGCACTTTTACACAAATGAGAATATATTTGTCATGTTCACATGTCTCCTGGAGAATCAGAAAAGTGAATAAATCACTCAATTTTAGAAGGCTGGTTAGTTTTCAAGACTGTAGTTAGATGGAGTGTGTGTAAACCCCAGAAGACTAATATTTACACTGTATACTTTACAGGTATGGAGGAACAAATGGAGATTGATCGTGGCTTCTTCAGAAAAGTGGACGTTCCCGATCATGCACACTATATAGTGGCATTTTTTGTGGCTGTCATTGGGGCTGTAGGAGTGATTGGAAACATGCTGGTCATGTACGCCTTCTTCAGGTAGGCCGGGGATTATATACTAATACTTTGTATTCTCAGTCCGGTTTTATATAAGTTCTCTAGACCTTGTATTGACCATTGAGTGCCTAGAGGAATGAATGTTTGCTCACTCAGGAGATTTAACCCTCAGAGACACAAATATAGGATAATGCACCTTTTATATGTTGTTGTAGGAGGCCTCTAATGCCAAAATGACATTTTAGTACGTTTTTAGGGAAAAGTTGCATTGTAATATTGCAATGTTGGCCCTGTTGGTTAACTGAGTTTCAGGGATTTTACTCACTGTCTGAACCAAAGTAGAGACCATCTAATGGTTCATTCGCAAGGTGTAATGCATATGTAGCCCCATAACAGTAGCCTATATATCTATAGACTAATAACCACAATAATGATAATCAGACAAGTCATATGTTTGCAAAAATGGTTTATAATAAAAATATGTTCAGATTGAATTTACAAAACCTGACAAACTGGATGAAACTTTTGCATTTGCTATGTTTAGCTCTGTTCACAGCCATGTTCAATTATGGTAGTCCCAACGGCATTTCTTGTCCTCCGAGAAGCAGAGGCGGACATGACACTTCTCAGAGTCACTGTTCCCATTTTGGACTGCATCAATGACATCGTTGGCATTGTAGATAAGACCGTCTTTCCTGGCTGGTGGCATACTGAAATGGAAAAAAATCACTGATTATTTTCCAGGCTAAATAATCTCAATGCAAATCAATCCCAATCATACTTGCACGTTTTAAAGAATTGACCCATCCCACAGAATTCACACAATTCTGCCTGGCTAGCTTAATGTGCCAGTCTGCTTATCATGCTTATACCCCCCACATTCCAGAGCATCATCACCTGTCCCTCATGAAGCAAGCAGATATTTGGGTGAACCAGCAAAGTCCAGAAAAGAAAACAGGACCAGTTAAGTCCATCCAGCTTCAACCGCTTATCCGAAGTCGGGTCGTGGAGGCAGCAGCTCCAGCAGGGGGCCCCAAACTTCCCTATCCCGAGCCACATTAACCAGCTCTGACTGGGGGACCCCGAGGCGTTCCCAGGCCAGTGTGGAGATGTAATCTCTCCACCTAGTCCTGGGTCTTCCCCGAGGCCTCCTCCCAGCTGGACGTGCCTGAAACACCTCCCTAGGGAGGCGCCCAGGGGGCATCCTTATCAGATGCCCAAACCACCTCAACTGACTCCTTTTGACACAAAGGAGCAGCGGATCTACGCGGATGACTGAGCTCCTCATCTCTAAGGAACAAGCCCGCCACCCTTCTGAGGAAGCCCATTTCGGCCGCTTGTACTCGCGACCTAGTTCTTTCGGTCATGACCCGACCTTCATGGCCATATGTGAGGGTAGGAACGAAAATGGACCGGTAGACCGGGAGCTTTGCCATCCGGCTCAGCTCTCTTCTCGTGACAACGGTGCGATAGAGCGAGTGCAATACCGACCCTGCTGCCCCGATTCTCCGGCCAACCTCCCGCTCCATTGTCCCCTCACTCGTGAACAAGACCCCGAGGTACTTGAACTCCTTCACTTGGGGCAATACCTCCTTCCCTACCCGGAGTACGCACTCCATCGGTTTCCTTCTGAGAACCATGGCCTCAGATTTAGAGGTGCTAATCCTCATCCCAGCCGCTTCACACTCAACTGCCAAGGACCAGTTCAGAATATTTTATAAATAATAAGATACAGATAGTTTCAAAAATTACAACATTGACATAACAAGCTCAAAATCTAATATGATCAAAGCATTCAACGGTACCTTCATTTCTGCACAGAAAAAAATCATTTTAGGCATTTTCGTTACTTGAATGTTTACTAAAACAAGATGCTTCAAGGCAAGTTTGCAGGTTGTGTGAGTTCACTGCCAGGTCAACAGGGCCTATTTACAAAATCCACCATCCAATAGCATCGCAAGGCTGATCAATAGGACCTATTAATGGTGTAAATGAGGTCTTGGAGAGAAAACAACATGTACAGGGTTAATGTTGTCTTATTGTTTAGTGAAGTGTCAACTTTTAAGTACAAGTAGACCCAAATGAGTCGACTGTCATTCAAAATGAACGTGGATGGATCAGCTCGGGTCATTTGCTCTCGGGAGAGTTTGAGAAGAAATGTTTGAGTTCAGACTATAGACTAGGTTTATCACTTAGACTTCGATGTGTTTGAACTCTACCAGTTTTGACATGGTTATATATGTCTGTTCCAGTCTTGTTAGCCAGGTACAGAGACTGCACGGACCGAGTCATGATGCCGTGCAACTGAGCGTGACTTGCTCTGTCAAAGATAAGATCTAATGGTAAATGCATCGGCGCGTTCATCCTAAAACCTCAAGGGCAGCAGACACAATTTTCACATCTTCAGCTCTCACTGTCAGAGGTCACTGCTCCCCTCAGTCCCATGGCACTTTATTTTCTTTTAGAGATTACTCAGATGAGCTTCTAAAGGTCTGCGTCACACCATGAGTTAAGATGAGCTGTGAATACCAACTGGAGTCCATGTCTGTTAGCTTTGAGTTCATTTATATGCTAGTGTGCTCCTAAAAAAAATGGACCAAATGAACTTTTAACCACAACTCCGTGTTTCACTTCCAGGAAAACGGGTCAAAAATATCAATCTTTTGCTTCAATGAGAATACACCTCCCCAACACCTCTGTCAGACTTGCAAAAGAAAGGATCACATTATGGTTCATGGCTGTAATGTAAGCTAACGGCTACTGGCTATAAAAAGCAATAAAAGGATGAGCTCTTTGATACAGAATGTCCCGTTCCAACTTTCTGTTTAAACAGGAAATACGGCAACAGAAAGCTGCGCTTAAGCAATTCAACGGGGTCTCTAAAAGAGAAGCTCACTCAAAAATATGAACTCTGTCATTAATTTACTCGCTCTTGCTTTGTTTCAAACCCATGTGCATTTGGAAGGATGTTCATATAATGTGGATGTTCCCATGTAATGAAGGACAAAACCTGCAAAAATAATAAATAAGTACATCAATAAATAAAGGAATAAATGTCTTGATAAAACAAATATAATTCGTTTTTAATGAAAGTTATTCCTGAATTTATTTTTGTAGACTTTTTTTTCCTTTATTATTTTCTCTTTTTATTTGTATTTTTTAAAACTTTTTTTATTCTTTCATTTTTTTTTATTTTTTATTTATGCATTCATTTATTTTTATATGTATTTATTCCCATATTTAAATATTCCCACATGTATTTATTTTTGTGTTTATTCTTACATTTCTGTCTCTTGTATGATAATGATGTGGGCGTGTCCTGCTGACCGTCGGTTTATCGTGGTTTGAAGCGTGTGCAGGGTTGCCAGATTGGGCGGTTTTGCAATATATTTTGCGGGCAAAAATGGGTTTGGGCGGGTGGATAAAAATTGGGCTGGTTTCAGATCAGTTCGGCGGGTTTTTGTAGCTGAAACACCGGCACTTCAGATACTTCTTTCTGCGACCCAGCAGTCTCACTCACTCACACACACACACACACACACACACACACACACACACTCACACATACACACACACACACACTCACACACACACACTCACTCACACACACACTCACACACACTCACTCACACACACACACACACTCACTCACACACACACACTCACTCACTCACACTCACACACACACACACTCACTCACTCACACTCACTCACTCACACACACTCACACTCACACACACACACACTCACTCACTCACACTCACACTCACACACACACACACACACACACACACACTCACACTCACACACACACACACACACTCACTCACTCACTCACACTCACACACACACACACACACACCCACTACAGCTCTGGCTGACCTGCACGTGCCCCCTAAACTCACAACAGACACTCCCTCCCACTACCTTCAGCTCACGCCACGCACGCTGGCACTGCCCTCCCCTAGTTCGAAAGGTTTTCAAACTTGACAGACACTGCCAGTGCCAATATGCCAAAGTGGGCAAAATATAGAAAAAGTTACAGGAAAGAGTGGGAAAGACACTGATTTAGAAAACACAAGTTTATTAATAAACAATTCAAATGCCTCTGTATTTTTTTAGACACATTTATTATTAGTCTATTAATCACCTAAACCCTAAATCACCTCTCTGTATGAGGCTCTTCTCATTCAGCACTGGGGGAAAAATATCATTTCCGGGTTTGGCCATAGAAAACCAAAATCCACATTTTTTCCATATTAATTTGTGAATATTTTAAAATGTTTAATAAAGGGGCAAAAAATCCTAAACAAAAATCTGAAAATACGTCAATATTATTTTTGTTTTATTTTTTTATTTTTTGCGCAGCATTTAGTGTCGGCTATAACGTACAGCTCAAATTACAATTTTGGTGTTCAACTTTGCGTTTTATAAATACAACAACCGTTCATTTTTCGTTTTTCAATTATGGGTTAAAAAAGGAAAAACGAATGGACGCAAAAGTACACGGACCAATGGGTAATTTTAAAGATGAATGATTATGTGTTTAAACGAGAAACAAGCCAAAAAAATATATAAAAGCCAAAACAATTTTGGGCGTTTTTTTGTGCATTCTCGCGGTTTTTGACGAGGTTTTGGGCTGGAAAACCTGTCTGGCATCTGGCAACCCTGTTTGTGGGGCTAAAAACATAAGAGCTCCATGATTAAGTCAATCCAAGATTTATTGGTTATACTACAATTTAAAAAAATAAATGGGGAACTCTTTCACAAAATGAGCAAGTTTCATAAATGATCTTTTTTCCTGTGTATATAACTTCATATTTTGATGTCCGCTAATCCACAATATTGTTTTCTGTTGATATGATTGTTCATTGTAAAAGATACAATCATGCGTCATTTCCCTGATCGTGCATGTATGTATATATAGTTCTGCAATAAAAATAAAACCTATATCTGACGCTTCACGTATATCAGGAGAGTTGCGCAACTTGGCGAATGAACTCGATAACCGCATCATTTAGAGTCGAGGTGCTGATTGATGTTTTGGGAGAGCTGTGGGCCGGTGTGAATGTCGAAGCACATCCTGGATTGTTAGACTCTCTCTCAGTCCGTCAGGGGGTGCTGAGGTGGGACGTCCGTCTTATTTGCTTCCGATAAGTACTATTGTGCTCTCAACCAATGATGCGCTGGAGCTACGCAAGGACCGCCTCCCTCATTTACATATTGCACACAGAAAAGTAAAAATAAATACATGTATAAATAAATAAATAAATATATATGGGAATATATAAATATGGAAATAAATATATATGGTAATAAATACATATATAAGAATAAATGAACACATGAATAAAAATAAAATAAAAAAAATGCAATATAAATGAATAAATGTTAAAAAAAAAAAAGTAAAAAAATACAATAATAAATTCAGGAATATATTTAATTAAAAACTAATTATATTTGTTTCATCAAGACATTTATTCCTTTATTTATTTTGTTATTATTACATATATTTATTTATTATTTTTGCATGTTTGGGCCTTCACAGCGTAGTGACCATATATGTAAAAAAAAACATACAGTATAAAAACATCAGAGGTCGTCCATGTGACTGGTGCCACATAACCTAATTATCTGAAGTCTTACTATACTATAGGTTTGTGTACAGAAAACACCCACATTTAAGATGTTATTTACTGATAATCAACTCCTCATTTGCAGCTTCATATATAAGCCATGTTTTTCCGTAGGTGAATCATACATAGCTAAGCGTGGCCCATACGGGATGACTGCATTTAAAGCACATATAAACACACAATGCATAGATGCACTTATGGAAACTGCTCTTAGCAATGGCCTGCTAATGATGTGATTGCATAATGTAATGAAGCCACACACGATTATGTAACATGTCACTTTGCTTGACAAACTAAATGTTAATTAGGTGCACAAGCGAACCTGTAGGGTCTGGGAGTTTAGGGGTCAGGGGTGACAGTGGCACATGTTTAAAATGTGAAAAATCGCAATGATTGCGCAATGAGCGAGTGAGAGAGACAATGCCATTAACGGCCATTTACATTTTCCAGGTCCACCACACAACAGGAATCAATTCGCCAAGCTCTGTGGAACAGTTCCTAATTTACTCTGTTAACATTTCTAGGATTTAGAAAACACTAAATGTGCTTACGTGTTTACATTATTGCGTCCGCTATAGGCATTGTTGGCGAGCAATAAGATTGGTGAAAAGTCCCATTGACTTACATTATAGGCAGCTTAGCCCAGTCATAGCTTAAATGGACCACCAGGTAGCAGAACCATGTTAATCTGTACTGATCCATGCTTGGTTACAGGTTTTTCCCCACTGTGGGGCTGCGAAATCTGGATTATAATAGACTGACTTGGCAAGTGGCAATCTATGCCGCCGCGCCAGTAGAGGCGATCCACGAGTATGTTTTTCTGTTCTGAGGCTTGGAACGGTTTGTACTGGAGCCATACTCGAGTGGTAATGCTAACCGTTACTCACCGTCAATCACGTTCCATCACATTTTACAGATGTGAACTGTAGGGGGCACTCTAACGCGTTCCATCACATTATACAGATGTGAACTGTAGGTGGCGCTCTAACGCGTTCCATCACAATATACAGATGTGAACTGTAGGGGGCACTCTAACGCGTTCCATCACAATACACAGATGTGAACTGTAGGGGGCACTCTAACGCGTTCCATCACATTATACAGATGTGAACTGTAGGTGGCGCTCTAACGCGTTCCATCACAATATACAGATGTGAACTGTAGGTGGCGCTCTAACGCGTTCCATCACATTATACAGATGTGAACTGTAGGGGGCACTCTAACGCGTTCCATCACATTATACAGATGTGAACTGTAGGTGGCGCTCTAACGCGTTCCATCACAATATACAGATGTGAACTGTAGGTGGCGCTCTAACGCATTCCATCACAATACACAGATGTGAACTGTAGGGGGCGCTCTAACACATTCCATCACAATACACAGATGTGAACTGTAGGGGGCGCTCTAACACATTCCATCACAATACACAGATGTGAACTGTAGGTGGCGCTCTAACGCATTCCATCACAATACACAGATGTGAACTGTAGGGGGCGCTCTAACACATTCCATCACAATACACAGATATGAACTGTAGGTGGCGCTCTAACACATTCCATCACAATACACAGATGTGAACTGTAGGTGGCGCTCTAACACATTCCATCACAATACACAGATGTGAACTGTAGGGGGCGCTCTAACACATTCCATCACAATACACAGATGTGAACTGTAGGGGGCGCTCTAACACATTCCATCACAATACACAGATGTGAACTGTATTTGCACATGAAGTAATTGTTAATATATTAGGAAGAAGGAAATACCAGTACACACAGTTGTCCAGCAACCATGGCGGGCACGTCCACTTTAGCAGGGCTGGACTGGTAATCTGGTATACCAGGCATTGTCCCAGTGGGCCGACGCACTTTGGGGCTGATCAGGGGCGGACTGGCGATCAGCAGAACCGAGCGGGCCGGTGGATCGGCCGCGAAATGTGCCGAATGGGCGCGATAAGCTAAAGTGTGCCACCGCGTTATGCAGAACGAACAACAAAGCGGCACCGCGATATGCAGAAAAGGACAGCGAACCCCCCCCTCGCTCAACAAGTCAACAGGGCCAGTTGCTATGTCAAATCCAAGGCCGATTTATCTTCCCAGTCCAGCCCTGCATGTTATCAATGCATTTACTCAAAAATTACCGAATCAAACCAATAAATGAGCACTCCACAGGATGCTGAAGATCTGCGGAAGTTTTGTGAGGTTGGTTTAGTATTTCTGTTTAAATGAGATTTGTGCATATTTGCAGATGGTATATGATAAAAGTTGCATTGATAAATCGGAATATCGGCCAATGCATTGGCCTCGCGATAGATCAGTCGGCCATTAGTACAAAGCCCTTAGTGTAAACGGCTGGTGCAACCCTACTAGGAATATCAAAGGGGTGGTCTTTTTTGATTTGGGCCTGTAAGCAAACACCTTGCATGCATAATAATGTGCTAATATCACTCCGAACACCTTAGCAAATACCTTGCATGCGTAATAATGCGCTAATATCACTCCGAACACCTTAGCAAACACATTGCATGCGTAATAATGCGCTAATATCACTCCGAACACCTTAGCAAACACCTTGCATGCGTAATAATGCGCTAATATCACTCCGAACACCTTAGCAAACACCTTGCACGCGTAATAATGCGCTAATATCACTCCGAACACCTTAGCAAACACCTTGCACGCGCAATAATGCGCTAATATCACTCCGAACACCTTAGCAAACACCTTGCACGCGCAATAATGCGCTAATATCACTCCGAACACCTTAGCAAACACCTAGCACGCACAATAATGCGCTAATATCACTCCGAACACCTTAGCAAACACCTTGCACGCACAATAATGCGCTAATATCACTCCGAACACCTTAGCAAACACCTTGCACGCACAATAATGCGCTAATATCACTCCGAACACCTTAGCAAACACCTTGCACGCACAATAATGCGCTAATATCACTCCGAACACCTTAGCAAACACCTTGCACGCACAATAATGCGCTAATATCACTCCGAACACCTTAGCAAACACCTTGCACGCACAATAATGCGCTAATATCACTCCGAACACCTTAGCAAACACCTTGCACGCACAATAATGCGCTAATATCACTCCGAACACCTTAGCAAACACCTTGCACGCACAATAATGCGCTAATATCACTCCGAACACCTTAGCAAACACCTTGCACGCACAATAATGCACTAATATCACTCCGAACACCTTAGCAAACACCTTGCACGCACAATAATGCGCTAATATCACTCCGAACACCTTAGCAAACACATTGCACGCACAATAATGCGCTAATATCACTTCGAACACCTTAGCAAACACCTTGCACGCACAATAATGCGCTAATATCACTCCGAACACCTTAGCAAACACCTTGCACGCACAATAATGCGCTAAAATCACTCCGAACACCTTAACAAACACATTGCACGCACAATAATGCGCTAATATCACTCCGAACACCTTAGCAAACACCTTGCACGCACAATAATGCGCTAAAATCACTCCGAACACCTTAACAAACACATTGCACGCACAATAATGCGCTAATATCACTCCGAACACCTTAGCAAACACATTGCAATGCCTAGCAACATGCTAGAATTGTGACGCAGACTTTTGCATGAAACTCCATTCTGCATGATCATATTATTGCATATGTGCAACACAAAGTCATAATCCAGCTCTATCCCAGATTATGTTTTGCATTACCTAATGACTAAAACATCACTGGTGTTTGTCAGAAGCCAGTTGATTGCAGCATTAATAGACTCTTCAACATATGTGGATTTTCCCCTTGGCTGAGAATTGCTTAAACTTCAACCCATTTTCATAATAAACTAGTGTCGCTTTGGAGGTTGTCTGCCAGCTAAATGTATTCTAGGAAAGCATGAGGTTGTTCTGTGTGGTGCACAGTCTCCAGTGGTTTGTGCTTGAGGGTCTTCCTTTACATCATAAGTGCAACGTTGTATCACACTTGAAACAAGCTTGTAAATAGTTTGTCTAGTTTAGTAGAAATGATTGATTTCCTTGTTGCTGTTCTGCTGCAGTCCATTATGAACCGCTGTCTAATTGTCATTAAGTTGTTGAAAGGATAACATAAAAGTAAAAAAAATTAAAAAAAATGTTTTTTGCATGCTCAGTAGTCTAACACCGCTCGTCAGTGTCATTTGAGATCAATCAAATCGATGAAGGCGGGACTCAGAATCTAAGTGGGAACCTCGCGGATTATTCCAGCGCCGAGCATCAGCAAGCAGTTCAGGTTAAGAGTGTTTGTGTCATGTATGTTTGTGTCATGTATGATGTCACTAACTAAACATGCAATATTTGCCCACTGTTTTAAGATTGAAATGTTGCACCGACCGACAGTCATTTCCAAGGGTGCAAACTATTCACCATTTGGCGAAATTCTGCATTTGAATTGACAAAATGTCCTTGTCAGGTCTGTGCTCAACTGTGCTTTTATGGTATTTTAATAACAATTTTCTTTCTTCTCTTTGGACTTTGACAGTTTGAATCCAGCCAGGTCTCCTTAGCAACCAAATTGGCCCGGTTGCTAGGGAGGGTAGAGTCACATGGGGTAACCAAATTTTCCCGGTTGCTAGGGAGGGTAGAGTAACATGGGGTAACCAAATTGTCCCGGTTGCTAGGGAGGGTGGAGTCACATGGGGTAACCAAATTGTCCCGGTTGCTAGGGAGGGTAGAGTCACATGGGGTAACCAAATTGTCCTGGTTTCTAGGGAAGGTAGAGTCACATGGGGTAACCAAATTGTTCCAGTTGCTAGGGAGGGTAGAGTCACATGGGGTAACCAAATTGGCCCAGTTGCTAGGGAGGGTAGAGTCACATGGGGTAACCAAATTGTCCCGGTTGCTAGGGAGGGTAGAGTCACATGGGGTAACCAAATTGTCCCGGTTGCTAGGGAAGGTAGAGTCACATGGGGTAACCAAATTGTCCCGGTTGCTAGGGAGGGTAGAGTCACATGGGGGTAACCTGCTCGTGGTGGTGATTAGTGGTTCTCTCAATGGGGCGTGTGGTGAGTTGTGTGTGGATCGTGAAGAGTAGCATGAGTCTCCACATGCTATGAGTCTTCGCGGTGTCATGCACAACGAGTCACGTGATCAGATGCGCGGATTGACGGTCTCAGAAGCGGAGGCAACTGAGACTCGTCCTCCGCCACCTGGATTGAGGTGAGTAACCGCGCCACCACGAGGACCTACTAAGTAGTGGACCAAAGAGGACCACTATATTTGTGACCTCAACACCCGCAATCCCCCAACCCCAAAATGGCTTGGACAAGCAAGCTGAAAATCACTTCAGGCAATGTATTGAGGAAATGCATTAATGTTACATATGTTTAATGCCTCGGGGTCCCCCAGTGAGAGCTGGTTAATGTGGCTCGGGATAGGGAAGTTTGGCGCCCCCTGCTGGAGCAGCTGCCCCCGCGACCCGACTTCGGATAAGCAATTGAACATGGATGGATGGATGTTTAATGTACAGCAAATCTAATCATATGAGAGACAATATATGTGTACTATGAGGTTGTTTAATGCCTGGGATGTAACTGTTTTAATTGAGGTATTTTGTGTTTTAGCAACAAGAAACTACGAACACCACCAAACTACTTCATCATGAACCTTGCAGTGAGCGACTTCCTCATGGCCATCACTCAGTCGCCCATCTTTTTTGTCAACTGCATGTACAAGGAATGGGTGTTTGGTGAAATGGGCAAGTACAGTTCGTCCAGTCCTCTTCACATTCACACATACTCAATTCCATGCGTTGATCTACTGCCGTTTTCACATGGCAAGACACAGCTTGTGGGCACATGGCTTTGACTTGTATGTTTGCTTCACATGCATGCAGGTTGTAAGTTGTACGCCTTCTGCGGGGCTTTGTTTGGAATCACATCCATGATTAACCTCTTGGCGATTTCCATCGACCGCTACATTGTGATCACCAAGCCTCTGCAGGCCATCGGGTGGACGTCCAGACGTCGGACACTACTCATCATCCTCCTGGTCTGGATCTACTCGCTGGCCTGGAGTCTGGCACCACTTCTGGGATGGAGTGAGTCCCCTAATTTACTCAACCTTTCCTTCGGCCTTGGATGCAACAGCAAATTCTGTTTATGGTAATATCTGATACCGTCTCTTCTGTTTTTATTGGATAGGTTCCTACATCCCTGAAGGCCTCATGACTTCTTGCACCTGGGATTATGTGACCTCCACTCCAGCGAACAAGAGCTACACACTGATGCTCTGCTGTTTTGTGTTCTTCATCCCTCTGGGAATCATATCCTACTGCTACTTCTTCATGTTCCTGGCCATTCGGAACGCAAGCAGGTACAACACACACTCTACTAGTGCCTATTTGGAGTGGTGGTGGCACTGAACTGGTAATCAGAAGGTTGCTGGTTTGATCCCCACAGTCACCACCATTGTGTCCTTGAGTAAGACACTTAACTCTAGGTTGCTCCGGGGGGATTGTCCCTATAATAAGTGCACTGTAAGTCACTTTGGATAAAAGCGTCTGCCAAATGCAGAAATGTAAATGTTTTTGGAAACCTACAAGTTGTCAAATGTAATTCTTGAGAAAAAGTTTGCCAGAATCTCATCAGCCATCTTTCTGTGTGTTCAGAGATTTGGAGAGGCTTGGTAGCCATGTGAGGAAGACTACCATCATGCAACAGCAGTCCATAAAGACAGAGTGGAAGCTGGCAAAGATCGCCTTCGTGGTCATCATTGTCTTTGTGCTGTCCTGGTCTCCTTACGCCTGCGTCACGCTCATCGCCTGGGCAGGGTGACTATCAGCATACTCTTTATCTGTTTCTTATGCTGCGGAGTTCTCAACCTTTTAAACAATACAATTGAAGTGTCATTGTCACAGGCTGTTTACAGTAGGAGTCCTAGAATCATTGTAGATCTGTCCGAACTAGATAGGTACATTTCCGGAAGAAAATGTGAGTGGTGCTTGCCGTGGCAAAACTCGTCAAATAGCATTTTCTAACTTGTTTCTAAAAACTAAAATAAAGGTTATAGAATGTTGCTAGCATGTGTTTTTTATGATGGTAGCACGTTTTTAGAATGTTTTAGCACTTCAATAGGCGATGCTAGCATGTGTTAGCATGATACTAGCACGTTTTTAGCATGTTTTAGCAATTCCCTAGGCAATGCTAACATGCATTAGCATAATACTAGCATTTTTTAGCACTTCGCTAGGCGATGCTAGCATGTGTTAGCATAATGCTAGCACGTTTTTAGCATGTTTTAACACTTCGCTAGGCGATGCCAGCATGTGTTATCATGATGTTAGCATGTTTTAACACTTCGCTAGGCGATGCTAGCATGTGTTAGCATAATGCTAGCACGTTTTTAGCATGTTTTAACACTTCGCTAGGCGATGTCAGCATGTG
>JAVLUX010000038.1:1737500-1742500 GCA_032164185.1 Moxostoma hubbsi | reverse complement strand
TATAATTGCAGACCATTTATCATTTACTAGGCCTATCTGTCATTGTGGTTAAAGTGAGATATAGCAAATCTTCTATGCTAAACATGATAACATACGTATGTGCTCTAGGTCTGGAGTGATGTACTGTTAGATCCGTTGGACCAGAAGACCCTCAGAAACTCACACTCGGCCAATGAGCTGAGAGATAAAGCGTGGAAACAGACAACTCAGCAGGGGAAGACCAAAAACAAGGGAAGACCGCGGGAAGGTCCCGGTGAAGTGAAGGTAAGGTATGTCTGTGTACCCAAAGGCTGGACTCGCAAAATGTAGTTATGTGACCTCAAACATAGCCAAACTGTGAATGAACAGAACCATATTTAGCACTCTAAAACAGGAGTGACAACTGTATCTGCTGGTGTGTGAACGTAGCCCTTGATATTCTCATGAATACTCAATTTTGATTGGTCAGTCGTCCCATCCAGCAATCTGATATTTCTGAATAATGACCTCACATCTGGGGATAAAAGGTTATCAGATCGTAATCCAGGTATTGCTAGCTCTCTTTCCTACTGCTCCTACCGCTTAGATATCAAGGACACAATGGTGGTGGCTGTGGGGGTCAAACCAGCAACCTCCTGATTACTAGTTATGTGCTTTAGCCCACTACACCACCACCAAAGTGACTTACAGTGCACTTATTACAGGGACAATCCCCCCCGGAGCAACCTGGAGTTAAGTGTCTTACTCAAGGACACAATGGTGGTGACTGTGGGGATCAAACCAGCAACCTCCTGATTACCAGTTATGTGCTTTAGCCCACCACTCCAAACCAATATTTCATGTCCATTCATTTATTTGCTAGGGAGCTGTGTAATAAGCGGTATAATGTACAGTCAGCTAGTCATTATTCCAAAATAAACCTCTTCAAGGTGATACACGAGTGCTCCGCTCCACGTTGGGCATAGCAATGGGAGTCCTGACCACCCTGTCGGGGTTTATATTGTAATAATGACCAGCTGATTGTACGTTATCCCATACGTATCACACATGATTTAGAATGCTAGAATGGAAGTTTGAGTGTTGAATCTTTACCTTGTAATCCATCACAGCCTCCAATCACAGAGGGTGGATCTTTGAGCCCTTACAGCCATGACCTGGTATCCGAGTCCATCAACATGGCCACCGTGCCTCTTCTCGTGGTCAAAAACAATCCGGAACAGGAAGAGGAGTATGAGGAGGAAGATACCCTGATAGGACAGGAGGACAACAATCCCTTGAGCCCCCCAAGCAAAGGACTGGGTTTTTACGAAGACACGGACATGACCCAAATCAGAGTTAGCCCCACATCAGAGAAGCGAGCAATGCAGACAAGAGAAGGTGACTTAATACTGGGCCTCAAAAGCTTGAACTGCTCCACTGAGCTTCTGGAGTCTGTAGAGAAATTCCTTTCCTGAGGTCGGAACCAGAGAGAGGAGCATCCTCTTTAAGTTTGTATTCTGCTAAAGACACGTTTGCACACTGGAGACCCGCAGTCTTCCGTCGAGAGTTTCTGGGATTTCACATCACATTTGTAGCTGGCAAAGCAATCAAGCCATGTTAGTTTGTGTGCAGATGACGGCAAAGTGACTTTGATGCATTGTCCCACAGAAGTCTTGTGCTTTTACCCCTCAAATAAGCTTCAACTTCACGCAACTCCAGCCACGATGTGTGTAGAGAGACTGTGTACGTCCACCATTCAGTAGAAGTAGTTGCGAGAGACACAGTCACTATGTTTGAAAGCTTTCTTACCAATTATATTGAGTCTTCTACGATTTCTTATATGAATCTTATATGTTGATTTCGACAAGCAAAGCAAGTGTGAAAAGTTTTAGGCAAGTTTAGTTTAAGGTTTTGGTTCCAAGTTAATTAAATGCAAGGAGATGCAATTGGAAGACCAATTGGAAATCAGTAAATATTATGATGCCGTTATCACGGCCAACAGTCAATAAATGACGTCCAATGGGAGATTTTTGTAGTTATCATTGTTTAAAAAGTGTTAAGTTGAGCAAAAACCAAAATATATATATGATTGAATACAGTTTGTATAGCTGGTTTTCCACCATCGGGACGAACAGTTCTCATCGCAAAACAGTAACGAACCGGGCCGAGTTCGCTAGTTCAAATCCAGTACGTGCTGAGTGACTCCAGTCAGGTCTCCTAAGCAACCAAATTGTCCCGGTTGCTAGGGAGGGTAGAGTCACATGGGGTAAACAAATTGGCCCAGTTGCTAGGGAGGGTAGAGTCACATGGGGTAACCAAATTGGGCCGGTTGCTAGGGAGGGTAGAGTCACATGGGGTAACCTCCTCGTGGTGGTGATTAGTGGTTATCGCTCTCAATGGGGCGTGTGGTGAGTGACTCCAGCCGGGACTCCTTAGCAACCAAATTGGCCCGTTTGCTAGGGAGGGTAGAGTCACATGGGGTAGCCTCCTCGTGGTCGCTATAATGTGGTTAGTTCTTGGTGGGGTGTGTGGTGAGTTGAGACCGTCAACCCGTGCATCTTATCACGTGTCTTGTTGAGCGTGTTACCGCGGAGACGTAGCGCGTGTGGAGGCTTCACGCTATTCTCCGCGGCATCCACGCACAACTCACCACACGCCCCACCAAGAGCGAGAACCACATTATAGCGACCACGAGGAGGTTACCTCATGTGACTCTACTCTCCCTAGCAACCGGGCCAATTTGGTTACCCCATGTGACTCTACCCTCCCTAGCAACCAGGTCAATATGGTTACCCCATGTGACTCTACCCTCCCTATCAACCGGGCCAATTTGGTTGCTAAGGAGACCTGACTGGAGTCACTCAGCACATCCTTTACATGCCGATCTACCCAGGCCCCCCGGTTAAAGCAGAATTACCTGCAGAAGTTTCAGAATCAGGGTCAGAATGTTTGAGGAGTAGCAATACAGTGCTGGCTTGCAGCCACGAGATGGGAGTAGTTATTCTCTATAATGTGTCTCTCAGGCTAGTATGTATATTTGCTGTCCTAAAGATCTCAGGTTTCATTAGCTTCACATTGTAGGCTTCATTTGGCGTGAGATTTTCCAGCACCTTTGCCACGTGAGGCGTTCCATAACTAACACATTTCTGTGTTACATGCACCTAATCCCACGTCTACTGTATGAGAGATGAAAGATAAGTGGACTTGACTTACCTGTGCGATCTTCATCATGATCCAAAGCTCCACTCTCAACTTCATTTCTGTTCTTAGCCGATTGTTCCTCACCAAAATAACACAATGCCTATATGTAGAGTTTGGTGAGGTGCTGATTGCTCATAATTTCTGTCCATCAAATGCAATCGAATCCAGTCTGAATTCTTCTGTTATCATTATTATTAATTGTTCATGTTATAAAGGTTGAGGTTGAAAATGCAACAAAGCTTTATTGTTCCATGAGCTGTTTAATGCTGCATTGGATTGACTGAGATTAAATGCATGTTGAAAAATATCCTAAAAGACAAATCCATGATAGTTTGACTGCACTGTTTGCTGCCATTTTACACCAACCACCAACATTTTCCTGTCGTTTGAATCAATGCTAGTGAGCGCTAACGTAAAGTAAAAGTACTATGGTATTACCGTATTTTTTGTGTATTATTTGAAGTACCTTGGGGTTCTGTGTAAACACAATTAAGTCAAAATGTACTATGGTGCAATAGATACTTTTGTAATGCTAATAGTTATACCGAAATCTGCTCACTAAACAGATTAGCATTAGCATTGTTGGGTGTAATGCATTACTAAGTAATGAATTACTGTAATTAAATTACTTTTTCATTGAAAAAAGTAAGGGATTATTCTTAATTTTTTTGTAATTTAATTACAGTTTCTTCTGATGTAACTGTGTTAAGTACTGTATAGACTATAGAACAAGTTAAATAAAACAATAGTGAATTTAAAATCAAAATGTAACATCAAATGGTAAAATATATGTTTTCAGGGGGACTGGGCAGCTGAGCGAGTATTGATGCTGACTATCTCCCCTGGAGTCCCAGGACGTGCTGAGTGACTCCAGTCAGGTCTCCTTAGCAACCAAATTGGCCCGGTTGCTAGGGAGGGTAGAGTCACATGGGGTAACCAAATTGACCCGGTTGCTAGGGAGGGTAGAGTCACATGGGGTAACCAAATTGGCCCAGTTGCTAGGGAGGGTATAGTCACATGAGGTAACCAAATTGGCCCAGTTGCTAGGGAGGGTAGAGTCACATGAGGTAACCAAATTGGCCCAGTTGCTAGGGAGGGTAGAGCCACATGGGGTAACCAAATTGGCCAGTTGCTAGGGAGGATAGAGTCACATGGGGTAACCAAATTGACCAGTTGCTAGGGAGGGTAGAGTCACATGGGGTAACCAAATTGACCCGGTTGCTAGGGAGGGTAGAGTCACATGGGGTAACCAAATTGGCCCGGTTGCTAGGGAGGGTAGAGTCACATGGGGTAACCAAATTGACCCGGTTGCTAGGGAGGGTAGAGTCATATGGGGTAACCAAATTGGCCCAGTTGCTAGGGAGGGTAGAGTCACATGAGGTAACCAAATTGGCCCAGTTGCTAGGGAGGGTAGAGTCACATGAGGTAACCAAATTGGCCCAGTTGCTAGGGAGGGTAGAGCCACATGGGGTAACCAAATTGGCCAGTTGCTAGGGAGGGTAGAGTCACATGGGGTAACCAAATTGACCTGGTTGCTAGGGAGGGTAGAGTCACATGGGGTAACCAAATTGGCCCGGTTGCTAGGGAGGGTAGAGTCACATGGGGTAACCAAATTGTCCCGGTTGCTAGGGAGGGTAGAGTCACATGGGGTAACCAAATTGACCCGGTTGCTAGGGAGGGTAGAGTCACATGGGGTAACCAAATTGGCAAGTTGCTAGGGAGGGTAGAGTCACATGGGGTAACCAAATTGGCCAGTTGCTAGGGAGGGTTGAGTCACATGGGGTAACCAAATTGGCCAGTTGCTAGGGAGGGTAGAGTCACATGGGGTAACCTCCTCGTGG
>JAVLUX010000038.1:1687500-1727500 GCA_032164185.1 Moxostoma hubbsi | reverse complement strand
GTCCTTTTGTTATTTAAATTAGCCCAAAAACGTTTTTTTTTGGAAAGGACCTCAGTTCAATTTAATATTAGTTCTTGTTAGAGTCAGGTGGGTTTATGGGGAGGAACCAGGGCTGGACTGGTAATCTGGCATACCGGGCATTTTCCCGGTGGGTGACGCGCTTTGGGGCCGATCAGGGGATGGACTGGCCATCGGGAGAACCGAGCATCCAAAATGGGCCGAATGGGCCGTGATAAGCTAAAATGAGTTGCCACGTTGTGCAGAACGGACCACAAAACGGCGCCCCCCCCCCCACCGCTCAACAAGTTTTGGCCCAGTTGCCATGTAAAATCCCGGTCCGATTTCTCTTCCCAGTCCAGCCCTGGGAGGAACATTGTCATTATAGAGAGCATTAAAAAATGGCCTCCGCCAACAAGACTCTGAAGTCTAATGATCCTGAGATCATCAATAGTTTTGGTCCATTTGTTCCCCCAGAAGAGCTGGACCGAATATTAAATGCACACATCTGCTAGAAGTGCACCCACGCATACAGAAGACCCCAAAGCTAACACACACGGACTTGTCCTCGTCTTGATGGAGCATGACACTATTGATGATCGCTCTGGATGATTGATTGATTGATATTGATCAAGATAAGAGAATTAAACAATTAGAAAGTCTGTGTAGGAACACACATGCCTCGTAGCTTCAGGCGTACAAAAACAGATCAATATGTGACACAATGCTTCTGTAACCGCACCCTTAATGGTTCCGCTAGAGCTGTTGGCAAAAGAACATGTTGCATCAGTTTCTTTGACTTGTTCAATAATCATCCAGATATCACAATGCAGCAACCCGCTCGTCTTCTGAACAATTCATGAGGTTTCATTGTCAGGTTTTGCATCTGTCGTTCGGTTTCATGTTGCTCTATTATGCAAACATCAAATCGATTGTTGTTGATATTGACGCACAACAACTGAACTTTTAATGTTGTCGAGTTGTTGACCTTTTCTGACTATAATCTTTCCACACGCCCAGTTTACGTCAATACAAGTGAGTTTGGAAAATTCACAGGCTGAGCTTTTGGGTAGGGCGGGGCGATATGGCCAAAATGGTCATCACGATAACCTTTTTCATATTGTTCGATATCGATATTTATCACGATACACATTTACACATTGCACTTTCTTTTATTATTTCAAACTTGACGGAAGAAAATAAGAAAAAATCAATTCTAAAACAGTCAAAATAGTCTCGACAAAACTGCACAGGGGCTCCAGAGACGGCCAGCGAGGTCTGCGGGATATTTTACCCATTTTACCGTCTTTTACCGCTTATCAATTGAAAATGAACGTTAAAAGATTGTCTGTTTGTTCTGAAGCACAGTGATGGCAGTCCAGTGTTTGGGTATTTCTTTAGATATCCAAGTATGGGGCATAGAAGCCCTCGTGACTGTGGAATGATGCTGAATGTGGGTTCAGGGGTGTCCCGAGAGAACATTTACAAAACATTTGTATATCTATATTAAAGAGAGAGACTAGTCGACAAACTAGTCATTTGAGTCTTTCCTTTTCCGTTCCAGACATCTGATTAATTTTACTAAATTAGAACCGAAATCGATGTTTATTATTAAAGGCTCGTAACAGCTGAATAATAAAGATACATTTAGAAGGGAAAAACGTTTTGGTCTAAAAGGTGCTTTGAAACCACGTTAACTCATGCAGCGCTTCATGTCCACACACATGCAGGGAAAAGAGGTGATGCGTGCGGAGCGGGACAGGGCAGAAATGATGCATGTTTGGTGCTAGAGAACAATATTGAAGATTACAGAAAGATCAGAGGTGTTGTCCACATCACTGTTGTTCTGTCGCGCTCTTCACTAGAGACGATGAGAGGATGCAACCGTTGTCATGAAGTCTTGCGGCGCGGATGGAATCAATCCGGTGTCCGACGTAGCCTAATCGTTAGCAAGGCAGCTAGCATTAGCAAGTTCATCCAGTCTGACCCTACGTTACCACTGGCGCGTTGTGAGTGATTCTGAGAGCGTTTTCAATTCATTCCTATGAAAGCCGAGCGTCACGCTCGCAAGGTGGATCGTAGGATTGGCGGCGGTGCGGAGCGAGATCTCTCCTAGCGCTGTGAGCGCCTTTGAGCGGATTTCGTCCGCCCCAGCGGAAACGCAGCCTGAGAAAGCCGAACTGCTTGTGTTTTAGCAAAAATTCCTCAAAAGCTTATCGTGGATTTTCTTTATCGTGATAAATATCGATATCGTTTTATCGCCCAGCCCTACTTTTGGGCGTTTTCAGCTCTGTAGCTCATTTGATTGGTTTTGAAACGGCCTAAAATTGTTACAATGTTACATTTTATTACAAAGGCAACATTTCAAAACGGACCAAAAGTGTGTCAATAAAAGTCCGAAACATTAGTCCGAATGTTTGTGTGCTGTTCCGGGATTTAGTACATCCATTGATATACCGGTTGCAATTTTTCAAAAGTTAAAAATTTTTCGTGTGTTTTTTTTATGCCAGTCTTATGCAAATCGTCGCTATGTGGTACTGAATGTGCGTTCCAGTCAGAGGTCATGCTACAAAAACACACAGATGACATTTTTATCTGTAATTAGTATCTATTGCTTTACTTCTGCATTTAAAAGTGCCTGTTCTCACGGTCCCAGAGCTCTCTCTCTTTCTCCCTCTCTCTCAAACACACACACACACACACACACAAACACACACACACACACACACACACACACAGCAGTGTTAGTGTGACTACGCACGACTGGCCCCCCCAATCGGGCTAATTAGCCGAGGAGAGGGGGATGCATGCGGCCGCTATGTGTGTGCGTCAGTGTTTTGTGTGGTGAAAAGCACGTTTGTGTTGTGTCTGCGTGAAACATTTGTTTTGTTGCGGTCTGCGTGGGTTGTTCACCCGGTTCCCGCTTCCTCCTTCAGTCCCGGGTTTCGGCACCAATGTAGCAGGGTTCAGTGGAGGAGGAGAAAGGAGGCGGTGGGAACCGGACGAAGTATCAAAGTAACGTTTAATGAGAAATTAAAACAAAGACCAAACATAAACGCAAAAAGGGCAGCTGCCTGCAGCTCTCTCTCTCCCAAACTGCCACATCTCATTGTGCTTGTATCTCTCAGCTGATTCGCCCGATTGGGGGCTGGGCATGCAACCCAGTCACGACCCGGCCCCGCCCTCCTCCTCGTCACAGTTGGAGTTTTATCTGTCAAAAAGTTACTGATGCCATCCTGTGTTCTGTCGCTATCCGAAAGAGAGAATAGATCGTAAAAAATGTCCTCAGGAATTATTAAACGACTCCCATTTTAAACGTGCGATTATATCTAATACTAGAGGTCGACCGATAACGAAGATGGTTGAAAAGGCAGATAACCAATTCATCAGCGGATACTTTTTAAAATAATTTCATAGACATTTTCTTAGTTGGCACAGACATCAAATGAATAAAAGCTCAGATGTAGTTTATTTTTCAACCAATAATAATAATAAGAAAAAATACATAAAATGGGACTTTTAACACTAAACAAGCCTGAAATACACACTGGGGACTCTTATTTTGAAATGGAGACTTGGCACCATTTTTATAGCCTATATGTTGTTATTATTATTATTATTATTATTATAATTATTATAATTATTATTATTCACAATATACAGAATTCGAGACATGATGTATGCAATTAAGAGGGATGTTTCCCCTCGTCCGTGTCAAATTTTCTTTGCATGCGCTCGCTTAAATAAATAATAATAATAATAATAAGAATAATAATAATAAATAAAAAAGTAATCATCAAATAAACATGAAAGAATACATTTTTTTTTTTTTTTTTTTTTTTTTTAAAAACAACTATCGTCAAGAATCGGCATAGGTTTTTGCCCATAACGGATAGTCCCAAAAAGCAACTATCGGCAACGATTATTTATTAATCTAATGTAGTCGCCAAAAGGTTATATCCGCATTTGATTATGAATTACAGTAACGTGCTGACCTACAGATCCATTGGGTCAGATTGCATTCTCGCCACAGGCGAACCGCTCCAGGGTCCGTTTGCAATCAGGACTGCAAGACTTCCTCATCTATGTTATTTTTTATACACGCCTAAACGAACTTAACTAGGGGAGAAAATGCACCAAACCAGCCAGTTGTGAAAACACAGCAGGACATGCCAACTTCCCGAAAGAATTTCACATCAACTAACCGTCATTAGTTGCATTTCATCCGTCCTTTGACGGATTGGAACCATTTTTTTGACCTTGTGGAACGTCGCCGGGTCAGTTTGAAATCGAGGGATTGCAGCCCATTTGATTCAGCACAACTGGATATGTCTGCAGTTCAATTGATCATTAGATGCCTTTTCTTGCATTTGCTCCAAAAATGAACAATTTCTCAACTTCGAGTTGCATGACGGAGCATTTTTGGAAACCCTCGTGTCCTTGGGATGCAACGTCCCCATTGAAATGAATGGATGTGAACTGTAGCATGTTGGCGTCGTTCCGAGTAATCGTCCGAGTGGGGCAGGTGAATAACAATGTCTTTAACTACCAAAAGTGTCCCGAACAAACCCCCCCAGACTCCAATCCGGGTCTCCGTCACGCTTGTGTTTGGCTTCTGCTGGACTGTACTTGAGTTTTACCACAACAACAACCTCCCAGCGCACCCACACGCTCTTAAAATACTTGTGTGCACCAAGAATGCCCCCCTCCCGTCTCCTTTATATAAATAGAAATGGCTCTTTTGTTTTATCTGTACTTGCGAGATACGTTTGGACTATGAAGCAGCTTGTCCTCAGACTTGTTTAGAAAGCATTTTTCCCAGATCAACCTATTTCACAGGTAGGCCTTATCGGCATTATTGCTCTCCGGTTGTTTTAGCCGTTTTGTAGCACAACTGTTGTTACATGTTTGTTGTCTCTAAGGAGTTGTAGTTAGTCCAGTTGCTATGCTGTTGAGTGCCTGTTGTTGATCTCTGATTAAATGGGAAAAGACATGTCTGACTTTATTTGATGCTGTTTGTCCAGATATCTAGATCATGTTTTGGCTTCCTGTACACTATTGGAATTAAACACAGATATGATGCAAGAACGGCAGTAATGATGTCTTTGCTATTGTTTCTCAGGCTGTGAATTGGACTTTAGCAGTACTTGGCTACACCGGCGACATGAGCAACAACTACAGCGTGTCCTTGATCGGACCTTCTCCCTGGGGTTTCAGACTTCAGGGTGGCAAGGACTTCAGCATGCCCCTCACCATCTCCAAAGTAAGTGTCTGTTTCCAAACGCAACATCTGCTGTTTTTAAAGGGCAATGCCCCCCTTTAGACCCGGCCGTGTTTCATGGGGTCTTCAACTGTCTGTAACAGGTACATGGCAGGCATATTGTTCTTTCTCGAAGTACATGTTCTCTCGTACACGCGTTGCTTGGCAGTATGTCTGTAGGCTGTTGAGTAATGATAAACACACGGCCATAGTTTACAAAACTGTCCCTGATCAACATTTGTTTTCTTTCCAGTCTACAATTTTTATCTCTTATCTTCTTAAACTCAACAGACCCGATTATTCGAACAATTAATCATTAGCTCTTAAAAGGTTGTGTTAAATGTGCTTACTAACAATAAAGAGGACAAAATCATCTTTTAAAAATACCTCTAAATTACATTCACTGAATTATGGGGGGGGGGGGGCATTTTATGAAGTTTGTTTTTGCCTTTTTTTCCATTTAAAATACTTTCAAAAAATCCTTAAAATAAGATGCATCATATAAGATATTTAGACTTTCTTTAAGAGAATGTATCTGAAAAACATGCGTGTTTTGTACACATGCGTGTTTTGTACACATGCGTGTTTTGTACACATGCGTGTTTTGTACACTAGCGTGTTTTGTATATAAGCGTGTTTTGTACACTAGCGTGTTTTGTATACATGTGTGTTTTGTACACTAGCGTGTTTTTTTACACATGCGTGTTTTGTACACTAGCGTGTTTTGTACACTAGCGTGTTTAGCATGTTTTGTACGCATGCGTGTTGTGTACACTAGCGTGTTGTGTGCGCATGCGTGTTTTGTGTACACTAGCGTGTTTGTACACATGCGTGTTTTGTACACTAGCATGTTTGTACACTAGCGTGTTTTGTACACATGCGTGTTTTGTACACTAGCATGTTTGTACACTAGCGTGTTTTGTACACTAGCGTGTTTAGCGTGTTTTGTATGCATGCGTGATGTGTACGCATGCGTGATGTGTGCGCATGCGTGTTTTGTGTACACTAGCGTGTTTTGTGTACACTAGCGTGTTTTGTATACATGCGTGTTTTGTACACTAGCGTGTTTTGTACACTAGCGTGTTTTGTATATAAGCGTGTTTTGTACACTAGTGTGTTTTGTATACATGCGTGTTTTGTACACTAGCGTGTTTTTTTTTACACATGCGTGTTTTGTACACTAGCGTGTTTTGTACACTAGCGTGTTTAGCATGTTTTGTACGCATGCGTGTTGTGTACACTAGCGTGTTGTGTGCGCATGCATGTTTTGTGTACACTAGCGTGTTTTGTACACTAGCGTGTTTTTCACTTGGTTATACGTCTGCTAGTGCAGTAAAGACAAAATATGCTCATATTGAAGATTTATTCTCGATATTTTAAAATATATAAATATTGAATATTATATTAAAAATTCTCAGAGAACAATTCTTTCTTCTGCAGTATAGCTGCTAAAGTAAATTAACGTTGTTTTAATGGAGTTTTTAATATTTATATTGGATAACAATCCAAAACAACAACAAATCATGTATGTAATTTGTTGTCATGTATAATGGGGTGGAGACTTCACCTCTCTCACCTTTCGGTTCACTTCAATCCATCTTTAACTCACTAAAAAACAAACTCTCTTATTAATAAAGCTGCGTATTGACAATGTTCTTCAGGATAATAATCACACAGTGACACATATATTATGATTCAATAAGTCGCGAGCAATCATGTTACAGTCTAGCTGCATTAAGCGTGTGTTTGAGGGATGAGCGTCCCGGGACAGTGTGCATCATCCGGTGCAATTTCAATCTCTCCCCCTTAGATCGGGACATTCACACGACTCATAAAAGAGGCGCTGAGCGCACAGAGAAATGCAAACCTGCACTGATTTCTGGCTCCATTCTGGTCAAATCAAGAACTGTCCGACATTTTTTGTCTTGTTGAATATCCTCTATCACTTGTGGAAATAAAATGGGTTGTTAATGCCGTTTAAATTACATTTCAACGCCTTTTCAAAGGGTATTGTTTTAAATATAGAGCTTCAGAGTTCAGGAAAGCAGACATCTGTTTGAAGTTTAGTTCGTTTGCCACATGTAATAAAGATTGTCCAAGTACGACACAGTTAATGCTTTTGTTGGTTTTCATATTTATGTATTGCCATAAATTGCTCCAAGGAAAACTCGCCCTTGTACTGTCCATTAGTTGTCCTCGTACATGTGCCATCTGGCTTGTTTATTCAGCTTATTTCCTGTTAAACATGGACCAAAAGTCCCTCGGTTTCCTCACCTGGCTTCCACATGCAACATTGGCTAGTGGAATGTTATGCATCTCCTGCGACTGAGATGAATCTGTCTACAAAGGGAGCACAGGAGCTCTGGTGCACCAGCTGCGTTCTTAACACTCGTGTAGAGACTCCAAACCCCAGGAATATCTCTCTGGAAGCTCTGTACCCATCTGAGCTCAGCATTGGCAGTCGATGCTGGTTGGCATGTGTTGAGTGAGATGTTGGCATGGACCTCTGTTAGTGGGGAATGTTTAGTGCTGCCTGGATGTAGTAACCGTATTTCTGTTGTTAGTGTGGGAGGGTTTCTCATAGACAATTTGGTACAGATCTGTCCTGACCTTTAGCTCTCCGCATCCTGCTTAATTCTTTCCAATGAAAGGACGCTGCGGGGGTTAAGATATTGGGATGCTTTATGGCTCCGTTATGAAACCTTGTTGAGCTCACTTCCTGCCTACTGTCTACATAGGGAGATATGTTTTTATAACATATATATATATATATATATATATATATATATAAGTAAATATTGTTTAATTTTGCAAACAGTTTTTTTCTTTATAATATGATGCGTATAAATGGGTCTCTATATAATATACAGCCACCTTTATATTTATAATTTGGTGGTCCTTGCCATCAAAAATATAACTAAAATAAATAATAATAATAACATTTTTGATACACACTACATGGGCACCTGTGCTCCGTTTGGTGTTGGCGTGTTGCTAAGCATGTTTTACTAATAGGCATAAAACTTGCTTTGAGTACAACAGTTCATTGTTTATTAGATTAGAACTTTTTATAAGTAATTTTGAGTACTGAATAAACTTATTTTTCTTAACAATTATTTAAAGAAAAAAAGATGATTATTTTGAATAATTTGTACATTTTATTTTTAAATATTTCTTTTTATTTAGTATTTGCATGTATTATTTAATTGCTTATTTTATATTATTATTTATATTTTATTTTTAAATATTTTTTATTTAATATTTACATGGATTATTTAATTTATTATTTTATATTATTTATATTATTATTTTTAAATATTTTTGTATTTAATATTTATATGTATTATGTAATTGCATATTTTATATTATTATTAATATTTTATTTAATATATACATGTATTATTTAATTGCATATTTTATATTATTATTTATTTTATTTTTACATATTTTTATTTATTTACGTGTATTATGTAATTGCATATTTTATATTATTTATATTTTATTTTTAAATGTATTTTATTTAATATTTACATGTATTATTTAATTGCATATTTTATATTATAATTTATATGTAATTTTTATGATTTTTTTTTTATTTGATGATTATTATTTTATGTAAGGAAAGTGAATCTTTTTTTTTTTTTTTTTTTACATTGATTTCATAATGCCTGCATTAGAGGTGTAGGTAAATAGCTCGCTTATCTGAATATACATTACCACAAGCCACTGGGATGAACCACCCTTGAGCTGTTTCCCACCCAGCCCTCCGATGGCCCTTGTGGCTTCACTGTGAGTTGTAACAACCACAATTGCAGCCCTTTTATGGGATGGTGGCTTGGCGATCCACTGGGCACGGAGTGGAAAGTGTGGCCTCGCATGTTGTCTGCACATGTCATTGCATAATGAGGGGAGAAATGATGTGGCTTGAGATCACCCGCCCTACCCTAATGCCATACCACGAGCACTCTCCCCCCGCTGAAAGCTGTCTAGGATAAGCGTGGATGGATGGATTATCTGGTGCAAGTATTAATAGGGGCTCTGAATGTTTTTAGGAGGGCTACAGAGGGACACAGTGTTCTGCTGCAGCTCTCAGGCTATCGGGGGAGCACCGAGGTGCGTTGTGATATGTAAGTGGCTGTGGTGTGCCTAGAAGTGGCCTTGTGCCTTTGCACAGCTCCAGGACATTGTTATAATTGACGCACACGTGGAACAGTACAAGCAGGACCATGACTGTCTTGAAGGCTGCTTGTCACAGCCGGCCCATTGAAGATAAGGCCTCTTCCTGTCAAAGGAAGTTATTTATACTCTCCGGCCAACCGAGAGAGGGGGAGATGGAGAGACTGACGCATAAAGGCCAAAGTCTGCTTTCCGCGTGCTGGTGCAGTGATGTTTATTTCGTCATTTGCACAGTAGGGTTGGAAAGTTATCTTTCTGTATGCACAAGCTTTTTTTAAAAAGTGCTAAATAAGATTGAGATATTATTGCATTTTGAGTGCCTAAACATACTCAAACTCATGAAACTTTGCACACTCATCAGAAGTGGCCAAACGTTACATCTGATGCTGTTTCAGAATTAGGAGTGGCAAAATGGCTCAATGGCGCCACCTACAATCTTTCAACGATATGCGCTTTGCGCTACGCTATACCTACACGTACAAAAATTGGTACACTTGTGTAACATGCCAATACCTACAAGAAAGTCTCTTGGACCCATGCCCTTAATTCAACAGGAAGTCAGCCATTTTGATTTTTCTCTCCAATTTTGGCTCCGTTTTTGCCATTTCCAGGCCTGGTACTTTAACTCCTCCTCCTAGAGATTTCATCAGATCTACTTCATATTTGGTGAATCTCATTGTTAGGTCTTACCGATGATAAATTGCAAAGCTTTTGGGTTTTCACTGCACGGCGTGGCCGTGACGGTCTGACAAACTTTGATGTTTCGCCATGAAACAGGAAGTTGTTATAACTCATACGTACGATGTCTAATCTGCCCCAAACTTGACATGTTTTATAACCCCAACGTGCACCAGGGGCTTGTAGCTTTGCTTGCTCTTTTCTCACACAGTAGAAATGGGTCTTTATACACAATAATATATAGTTGCCTTTAGATTTTGGAAGGGGAGCGTCATGTTTCGGGGTCCTTTGCTTTGAAAAGATTGAAAATTCCTGCATTTAAATGGTCCTTCAGTGTGATAAATGTATAATAATACATGAACTAAAAGCTGTTTTAGATTGAGGTCAGCTATAGTCACACTGCTGGTTGAATGTAAAGGGATGGTTCACCCAAAAGTTACAATTCTGTTATCATGCTTGTGTCGTTCCAAACCCATATGATCTCTGGAACGCGCGAGGACGTCACCATTCACCTTCATTGCATCTTTTTCCTGTGACTGTCACTCCGCCTAACGTCTCCTTTTGTGTTTCACGGTAGAAAGAAAGTATTACGGGTTTGGAACAATATGAGGTTGATTAAACGATGACAGAAGTTTCATTTTGAAGTGAACTATCCCCTCAATCTGCAGCGGAAAACTGGATAAAAATGGAATGAGATCTCTGATTTCATGTCTGATCCCTTATTTGGTGTGTTGCAACGCATTTCAGCTTTGGGGAAATCATCTCCGGTTCCTTTTTTTTCTCATTTTTCCTCTTACATCACACATTCTCTTGAGCTCAACTGTGTTCTGCATTGTATTGAGTTATGCCAACGGAGTGAGCTCCCCTGCAGATGACTGGAGCCGCACCCTGGATGTGTCGCGGCCTGAAACGCATTCACACAAACGCACTCAGACACGCTTTGAGTTTGATGCCAAGCCAAAACTAGCAGCTAGTCATTGCTTAAAGGAATGGTTCACTCAAAAATGAAAATTCTGTAATTTGCTCAACCTCATGTTGTTCCATACCTAACATGAAATCATGCCAGACTATTCACTTTAAAGCTCTTACTGAAACCTGTTGCCTATGAATGTCACACAAATGCATTTTCCACAAAGCCTTTAATCCCACACGCTCTTGCGTTGAGGAATATCATGGGCATATTGTTCTCCAACAGATGGCTTTGAGAAACCACATAACAAAAATACAGTTCTCGGTCCCATACAGCAGTATGACTTACACCCAGAGATTCAGTGTTTGATTTATTACCCATCAGCTACATAAAAGAGAAAGGTGTTGGCACAATGCACTGTGCCAGTCTCTGTAACTTGACTCTCTTGTATGAAGGTTTTCTAAGACTCTCCCAGATTTTCAAAGGTTGTTGCAGTTGATTTCACCTGTTTTTTCAAAGCATATCCATGTCAACAACTAATACTAGATAAGTCACTTTGCATAGCACTGGGACGCTAGCACTGGGACGCTAGCACTGGGACACTGGCTGAGACATTCACAGCTTTCCTTGGTGCATTAATACAGACTCTTTGTCTTCCGGATCTTACTGTTAATCTCATTGGAGGTGAGCGCTCTTGTGGTTGGAGCGGGTCGAGACGGCAGCTGCCACTGTTGCTTTTAAAGCGCCAGTGAAGTGTTGATATTGCCATGGTCACGAGCCAGACCAGCACCACAGAGCGGCATTTGTCTTCAAGTTCTCGTAAAGCCATTGGTTAATGCATTGAAAGTGTGCAATGCTGTTGTACATGCTTAACATGCTTTCATGCTAGTGTTTATTTTTTTCGCGTATCCCAGCTAAGCTGGGGTCAGAGCCATGATACGGGATGCCCACCACAGAATAAAACCACAGATCTGGTTATTATCTTCCCTTTCTCCAAGTTGGGCGGCAAAGTTGATATAGTTTGATCTATTTTTAGCTGAGCTGTGACCGCCTTGGCACTGGCAGGCGATTTAGCATCTCGGGTCATTGTTGAACTGGACACAAAGAAAAAACAATTTAGGGAATAGCACTAGCCGTATTAGCATCTCGGGGTGATAGCGGCTAGTGCTATTCCCTAAATTGTTTTTTCTTCATGTCCAGTTCGTGCTTACCAGTTTGTTCATGAAAGCCGAAATATGCCCAGACTAGTGGGTGCATTTTTTTTTTATTACTCGCTTTTGTGTTTCGCCTCCCTCTGCCATTTTACACTAGCGCACCAAGCGCGTTAGCGATGAATGGCGTCAGAGAAACGTCAGTAGGCTATAATCAATTATGGTCTATTACTGCATCCATGCAGATTCGTCCACGTCCGCATCGCGATGCATCGTGGAAACGATTAGTTTCAACACCCCTACCAAACAGTGGCATCTTGGTGGCACTGGGACTTGAACCCCCAACCTTCTGGTCAGTTACCCAGAGCCTCAACCGCTGAGCCACCACTGCCCATTATTGTGGTGGCATCAAACCCCCTTCAATGTGTTTCGCCAGAGAGTTTTACTAATGCCCCCGTTTGCGGGCGACTGTGGCTCAGGTGGTAGAGCGGGTTGGCCACTAATCGCAGGGTTGGTGGTTCGATTCCCGGCCCACACGACCACATCCCGAAGTGTCCTTGGGCAAGATACTCCCAATGGCAGACTAGCGCCTTGCATGGCATCTCTGCCATCATTGGAGTGTGAATGGATGAAAGAGAAGCAGTGTAAAGCACTTTTGAACACCGCTAATGTTAAAAAGACCCTATATAAGTGCAGATTTACCATTTAATCGTTGAAGAGAATCCTCGCGCTAATCGGTTGCTGCCTACGTAGCTACGCTTGGCTATGGTTAGAGCAGAGACAACTGGAGATTCAGTAGCTGCACTGCCGAAGAAGTGTAAAACGGTCTGAAGCAAGAAGACAGAAGGACCGGCAAAGGCAAAAAAATAAACTAGAGTAAACATCGGTACGGGATAGACAACGTAGACCGATTCGAAATGCAACCATATATCTAGGGCTGGGCGATAAAACTATATCAAGAATAAGAAAATCCACGATAAGCTTTTGAGGAATTTTCGATATTTACTGCGTGTCGATAAAACACAAGCAGTTCGGCTTTCTCAGGCTGCGTTTCCCCTGGGGTGGACGAAATCCGCTCAAAGGCGTTCACAGCACTAGGAGAGACTTCGCTCTACACCGCTGCCAATCCTACGATCCACCTTGCGATCTACCGACGCTCGGCTTTCATAGGAATGGATTGAAAACGCTCTCAGCTTCGCTCACAACGCGCCAGTGGTAACGTAGGGTCAGACTGGATGAACTTGCTAATGCTAGCTGCCTTGCTAACGATTAGGCTACGTCAGACACCGGATTGATTCCATCCGCGCCGCAAGACTTCATGACAACGGTTGCGCCCGCTCATCGTCTCTAGTGAAGAGCGCGACAGAACAACAGTGATGTGGACAACACCTCTGATCTTTCTGTAATCTTCAATATTGTCCTCTAGCACCAAACATGCATCATTTCTGCCCTGTCCTGCTCCGCACGCATCACCTCTTTTCCCTGCATGTGTGTGGACATGAAGCGCCGCACGAGTTAACGTGGTTTCAAAGCACCTTTTAGACCAAAACGTTTTTCCCTTCTAAATGTATCTTTATTAATCAGCGTTACGAGCCTTTAATAATAAACATCGATTTCGGTTCTAATTTGGTGAAATTAATCAGATGTCTGGAACGGAAAAGGAAAGACTCAAATGACTAGTTTGTCGACTAGTCTCTCTCTTTAATGAAGAAATACAAATATTTTCTAAATGTTCTCTTGGGACACCCCTGAACCCACATTCAGCATCATTCCACAGTCACGAGGGCTTCTATGCCCCATACTCGGGTATCTAAAGAAATACCCAAATACTGGACTGCCATCACTGTGCTTCAGAACAAACAGACGAACTTTTAACATTCATTTTCAATTGATAAACGGTAAAAGATGGTAAAATCGGTGAAAGTTCCCGCAGACCCCACTGGCCGTCTCTAGACCCCCTGTGCATTTTTGTAGAGATTATTTTGACTGTTTAGAATTTATTTTTTCTTCTTTTCTTCCGTCAAGTTTGAAATAAAAAAAGAAAGTGCAACGTGTAAATGTTGTAAACGAACAATATGAAAAAGGTTATCGTGATGACCACATTGGCCATATCGCCCCGCCCAACATGTATCAACAAGTGTTGCTTTCACATACTTGCACAGTTTCAGCCGTGTTTTATGTTCAGATTTGCAGTGCCACAAATATTTCGATTTTTTTTCTTATCTTCGCCTCAGAGAAGATGAACTCTGGAGCTGGAATGTCGTGACAGGTTTATGTGCAACTTTGAGGAGAAAAACCAGGTGCTTAAGAAGAGAGGAGAAGTCCGTCTGGAATGAAGTGTGTTTCCGAGGTCTGAGTTTGATTTACCCATAACAGTTGTTCTGAATCACTCAGAGCCTTTTTGTGTGTAATTGTTTCCGCTAATAAAGAAAAACTAGACACCGTCTCAACTCTACAGTGGACAAACTGAGGCCTGGTTTGTTTCTTTAGTGGAGTAGCAAATGGGTCTTATGAGGTTTTTCTAAATGCATCAGAGACCTAATCTATCAACATGGAGTTTTAATCGGCTCTTTCCTCTCATTCTTAGACATAGTAATACAGGGACTATTTTAAGAGCCCTTTGTCAACTGGAGAATGTCTAAGTAAACTATTCGCTCAAACGTGCGATTGCGAATGGTGGGCAGCCCTGCGGATGTTGTCCCATGATCTGAAGATGCTCCAATTCCCTCATAATATTTGCTTTCTCGTGGCCTCTCGGAGGCATCTGACCCTCAGTCGTGGGAGTTGTCTGGCTTGGCGTGGAGAGCAGAATAGTTTATTTGGACTGATTTTACCCAGGACCTTTAAAACACGCAGAATAACGAGTGAAACGAAGCGGGAGTTTGTTATCTTACTAGAATGCCATTTCAGTACAGTTTTCCAAAATGTCCAAATGCACATAATAAGAGTTTCGTGGAACTCATTCTCTAAATCATTGAACAATTGTTTAAAATAAAAGGCGTTTACACTTTTAGTGTAAGTGGAAATGTAAATTGGGCTCTTATAAGGTCTACCACAGAAACCCCTGTCAGAATTCCATGTGAAAAATTCCCCTCAGGGGATCGGATTTAAGTTGCAAATCACTTGCTAGCTATTCATTTTCCGTCGTCTGGGAAAATTACACATAATTAGTGATGTGTGTATTTGTTCAAATGGTAAGTTGGACTGCAAAAACATCATCATTTATTGTGTTTGCTTGAGATCTGTGCAATCTTGACACAAGCACGTGATTATTGACGTCAATGGCGAATCGTCTACATGCCGTTAGCGCTGTGACAACTTCCAGAAGTGGTGTTTTTACCTCATCCGTTTGCTTATTTCAACTACCAGAGGAATGCAACGAATGATCAACATTTGGCACTTTCAGAAATATCTCATTGTGAATGATTAACTAGCACAATCATGTCTTCGCTTGCTTCACATCATACAGAATAATACATGAGTCATCTCTTAGTAACGGAGATGAGTTTTGTCAGATACTTAGTATTGTGAAATACACACACACACACACACACACACACACAAACTGCTTTACATTCTTATCCTTTTGCATGTTGAATCAAAGATGTCCTGTTCATGAGATAAACTGGATTTGGCTCTTCTAGCTGTGCATGAGTTATTGCCAATGAAAGTTTGACACAAAGGTACAGCAGACGTCAGAAGCTTTGTTCCAATCTAGTGAGCTGCCTACCTAGACAGCATTTGAATGCGTTATAGGTGCGGTCCAAAAGTGAAATTCTGTTCCAAAAGGTAGATGCCTTCTTTTGACCATTATTAGGCAGTTTATCACGTGCCCTTTGTGAAAAAGACAATCCAGAAATGCATTGCGACAAACGCGGAAAAAAACGAATCCAAGATTGTGGACAAAGCGAGATGAACCCTTATGTTGTGTTCAGGTCGTTTTGATCCAATTGGAAAAAATTCCTTGTTGCGGCTATCCTTACGAGGACTCTCCATAGACATAGTGATTTTGTATACTGTGTATGAACTATAGATTATATCCCCTAAACTTAACTCTCACAGAAAACGTTCTGCATTTTCACACAATGTGTGTTGAGCGGCCTGTGATTCGTCTTTCTATGGTACACTCCTTGAGGATAGATCTCATTCTCATATTACATAATTTTTGGGCTTGTTTGAATCGGAATAGTCTGCTGTAAGTTTTGATATGTCATTGTCTATGATATATGTATGTTTCAGGAACTAAGGAAAAACATGTCAAAAAGATGCATGTGTCAGTGGGAATTTCATACACAAACTCACTGCAGTTTGACCTCTGAGTGCAACAAGTTTACATTCCAGCGATATGTGACACATGGATATCTCATCTTTTTTATGGTTTTACCAACTCTGAATATTATTGTTGTTGTAACACATTTGCAAATGATGAGAGTGAAACAGTTCTTAATTGTCAGCAAATTAAAAAGCAATATTTAAGGATTGGTAAGATCAGCTATATGCATTTTAAAGCTTAAAATCTGGACTTTACAACGGCTCCTATTTTTTCAGATCAAGCAAGTGGCAACTAACTAGTGATTGACCAATATGGGGTTTTAAATGACAGATAGTGATATATAGAGAGCAGGGTGGCTGATAGGCTGATATAATGATGTATTTAGCATATTTCAATTATCTACCAATGATTTCAAAATTCATTAAATGACTAAAAATATGTCATTCATTCAGCGGTGTTCTCTTTCGAGTCATCTTGGCTGGGCGGCCACTTCTAGTGAGAGTACCTATAGTACTAAATCACCTCCATTTATAGACAGTTTGTCTAACTGTGGACAGATGAATATCTAACGGCCACTTCTAGAGAGAGTACCTATAGTACTAAATCATCTCCATTTATAGACAGTTTGTCTCACTGTGGACAGATGAATATCTAACGGCCACTTCTAGTGAGAGTACCTATAGTACTAAATCATCTCCATTTATAGTCAGTTTGTCTAACTGTGGACAGATGAATATCTAACGGCCACTTCTAGAGAGAGTACCTATAGTACTAAATCATCTCCATTTATAGACAGTTTGTCTCACTGTGGACAGATGAATATCTAACGGCCACTTCTAGTGAGAGTACCTATAGTACTAAATCATCTCCATTTATAGTCAGTTTGTCTAACTGTGGACAGATGAATATCTAACGGCCACTTCTAGTGAGAGTACCTATAGTACTAAATCATCTCCATTTATAGTCAGTTTGTCTAACTGTGGACAGATGAATATCTAACGGCCACTTCTAGTGAGAGTACCTATAGTACTAAATCATCTCCATTTATAGACAGTTTGTCTAACTGTGGACAGATGAATATCTAACGGCCACTTCTAGAGAGAGTACATATTGTACTAAATCATCTCCATTTATAGACAGTTTGTCTAACTGTGGACAGATGAATATCTAACGGCCACTTCTAGTGAGAGTACCTATAGTACTAAATCACCTCCATTTATAGACAGTTTGTCTCACTGTGGACAGATGAATATCTAACGGCCACTTCTAGTGAGAGTACCTATAGTACTAAATCATCTCCATTTATAGACAGTTTGTCTCACTGTGGACAGATGAATATCTAACGGCCACTTCTAGAGAGAGTACCTATAGTACTAAATCATCTCCATTTATAGACAGTTTGTCTAACTGTGCACAGATGAATATCTAAACTCTTCCAGATAACTTGACGTCATGTCAGCAGATGCTTCTTGTGAATAAGCAAACTCAAAATGTTTGAGTGCTTTTTATAAGTCAAAGTAGCTCTAACACACACCTCCAAACTCGTTTTGTTAATTGGATGCCAGGTTTGCAAACTCCTGACTCCAATTAGCTTTTGTTGACATCATTAGCCTAGGGGTTCACATACTTTTTCCAACCTACACTGTGAATGTTTGAAGGATGCATTCAATATGTACAAGAACCATACAATAATTTGTGTTATTTGTTAAAACAGACTGTTTTTTCAGCATTATTGTTACTTAGAAAAAGATCAAACCACATTTTTAAAATGTATACATAAATGCAGGTCATTCCAAAGGGTTCACATAATTTTTCCCCTTAAAATTGTCACTTGGGGGCATGAGTGCTCCTTAACAACATGTTAGCTTAGAGCCCTGTATCACACAATTTAATATGACAGTAAATGTACGTACAATTGCTAAAAATCACATTAACTTTTATATAGCATTAGATGGACTCAATTTGAATCTTTTCACAAAATGATTGGTCGTTTACATGTCTTAGATTTACATTTATGCATTTGGCAGACACTTTATTCCAAAGTGTCTTACAGTGCACTTATTACAGGGACAATCCCCCTGGAGCAACCTGGAGTTAAGTGTCTTGCTCAAGGACACAATGGTGGTGACTGTGGGGATTGAACCAGCAACCTTCTGATTATCAGTTATGTGCTTTAGCTCACTACACCACCACCAAAGTGACTTACAGTGCACTTATTACAGGGACAATCCCCCTGGAGCAACCTGGAGTTAAGTGTCTTGCTCAAGGACACAATGGTGGTGACTGTGGGGATTGAACCAGCAACCTTCTGAGTACCAGTTATGTGCTTTAGCCCACTACACCACCACCAAAGCGACTTACAGTGCACTTATTACAGGGACAATCCCCCCAGAGCAACCTGGAGTTAAGTGTCTTACTCAAGGACACAATGGTGGTGACTGTAGGGATTGAACCAGCAACCTTCTGATTACCAGAGATTTTTGGCACCATCGTGCCTTGCAAATCTAATTGCTAAATGGGAAAATGTATTGTCCAATGCCAATAATTAAAAAATGCAAAATATTGGGCAATTTATTTGCCTCTGTGATATATCGGTTGACCACTTTACGTCAGGGTGTTCCTTAGTATGCGGTAATGGAGTGCTTTCAATGGAGGAAAACACCGGTCTAGTGTGGATGAGAAGTGTAAAAGTAGCAAAATCGTTGTATTTTCAAATGACAGTGTATTAGTCTGGACGTGGCCTTAGAAGGGAGCTACCTATTTAGACAGTAGACCTCAAGGCAGCACACATGTTTTGGAGCTAGAATGTGGGATCATTAGAGGAAGGAAACTGTAGGTAACTGTCAAGTCTGTTTCCATCTTTCCAGCGGTCATATGTTCCTTTTTAGGTAGTGCAGGATCTTGCTATCCCAGCCAGACGTTCACAATTCCGTTGTGTGTCGTGAACCACAGCCTCAGTCTCTCCGCTTGGGTCTCAAAGCCCCATTACTGGCACCCCTCCCATCAACCAGTAACCTTAACTCCCTGCTCTCCGTCAGCTCGACATTTGATACTCGCAGAGAACAAATACACTCTAATTTTAGCTATCTGCTTGTGTTGAACTCTGTATTATTCCCTGATGGTGCTCCTGAACCTCGCTTTGCATAATGACCCTGCTTATGTCACTCAGGAAAAGGTGGAATGTCTGTGTTGCATGGGAACGGACCACTACGATTTGCTTTCACACATGTTGAGTGTGTGTGTTTGTGTACTGGGGAGCGTTCCTGTTTGAGTATGAGGTAAGAGCAAGGTGAGATTCCGTTCTAGACAATAATCTTGTGTTACATAAGCAAACGGCATTTATAAGAACAGGAAGAGTGTTTGGAAGATGAATGCTTTCCATTGGTCTGCATCGCCCTCAAATTTCCAGAGACCTAACAGGCGAATGGCATTAAGGAATATCTCAAGGATTCCATGAAGGGTTTTGGTTTGTCATTAGGGCTGGGTTGTATGACGGTATACAGAGGCCCCAAAAGGTATTTGAGCTCTTAGCCACACTTAAAATGTGTCCGAATGTCATTGCATTAGATAAGGAAATATGTAAGGAAGTTGCATCTGTGCTTAAATGCGGCTGGAGCTTTTCTCAGAACTCATTTGACATTTTCTGAGTCATTTTTGCTCAATGACTTTGAATCAGCTGGTGTCTTGGCAGATTAACCACAAGTTGAGTTCAGCACATTCACTAGCAACATGAGACACTAATGGTTGAAACAATATTTAACCATACTACATGGCTTCATTTTCAACTTTATATTTAATGTATATAACTTCTATTTGCTTTATATGTGTTCTTTTGATATCTTTCTTTAAAATAATATTTTTAAAAGAAGCATTTTTTTATCTTTAAAAATACATTATTGGAAAAAGGTGTTATCTTTTTAAATTTGTTTTTTAAAGATATATACTTTATATACATATTAAAATATTATTAAAATCAATGTTTATATCTTTAAATAAATCTTTAAAAATAATTATATTCTGTTTTACTATCAACACACACAATTAATTTGTTAAGAGTATCTGTATCTTCTGGTTTGCATCCATCAAGTTCCAAGTCAAACTAATGGAGAAGGTCATGTTAATTTCCAATCCCAATCCTCATCCCATCCCATCTAATCCCAACCCAATCCCCTTAAGGTCCATCCCAATCCCCTTAAGGTCCATCCCAATCCCCTTAAGGTCCATCCCAATCCCCTTAAGGTCCATCCATCCATCCATCCATCCATCCATCCATCCATCCATCCATCCATCCATCCATCCATCCATCCATCCATCCATCCATCCATCCATCCATCCATCCATCCATCCATCCATCCATCCATCCATCCATCCATCCATCCATCCATCCATCCATCCATCCATCCATCCATCCATCCATCCATCCATCCATCCATCCATCCATCCATCCATCCATCCATCCATCCATCCATCCATCCATCCATCCATCCATCCATCCATCCATCCATCCATCCATCCATCCATCCATCCATCCATCCATCCATCCATCCATCCATCCATCCATCCATCCATCCATCCATCCATCCATCCATCCATCCATCCATCCATCCATCCATCCATCCATCCATCCATCCATCCATCCATCCATCCATCCATCCATCCATCCATCCATCCATCCATCCATCCATCCATCCATCCATCCATCCATCCATCCATCCATCCATCCATCCATCCATCCATCCATCCATCCATCCATCCATCCATCCATCCATCCATCCATCCATCCATCCATCCATCCATCCATCCATCCATCCATCCATCCATCCATCCATCCATCCATCCATCCACTTTATTGTCACACTACTGTGTACACAAGTGCAACAGTAGGTGAAATTCTTGGCAGTAGGTGAAATTCATCCCAATCCGTCCATCCCAATCCATCCGTCCGTCCGTCCATCCCAATCCCCATCCATCCATCCATCGCAGACGCTGCCCACAGCTTATAATATTTCCAGGGAAAGGTTACTGTGGGTTTCAGCATGCAATATTCACCGAATGCTCTGCGGCTTTGACTTTAGAGTGCGTCGATGTTTTGTGGCACTTTCCAACTTGTCATTTTTGGGAGCAGATACACAGAGGCCAATTATTTACAACATTTACAGAAACCACATGGGATATTTTCGGTCGTCCAGCGTTTAGAGTTGCTCAGAAGCACAGTGGTTGCTTGAATGTTTGGAGCAGCATGTAAGAAACACTTGCTTAATGTAGCGATAAACAATTGCATCATCCTGTGAGCGCATTTATAAAATCCAAATGGTCCTTTGAATGGAGACCAAGTCACTTAATCTTCTTGGTTTAATATCTCGTAATTCTGTGGCATATTTAAAGACTGGCCTTTGAATTAAAACGGGACGATTCTGTACCACAAATCTTTATAAATGCAAGCATTTCAAATGAATGGAAGATTGCTAATATACATGTGTGAGATGATTTAAATGGTTTGATGTTTCCAATGATGGAATACTGATTGTTGGTTCCTATGTCTGGATTTACAAACATTTGGCTGACTCTAAAATGCTCCCATATTTCAGTTTAACATCGTTAAACGCTACCGACGTTGATTGTCAAGGCCCACGGCCAGTGTCTGTCAAACTTTGACTCCACACTAAGTCAAATCACCCTGATGAATACGAATAAGTCATAGGAGAGCATCTAACGGCGAGCAGATGGATTTGTTTCTAGAGATTCTAGAAATGCAGTTTTCATACTCACACAGCCTTGAATGAAGTGTCGGGGTGTTGTTAATTTAAGCTAGCAATGCTAGTAACTTCCAGTAACGAGCTAGTAACTTCTAGCCTCGCATCTTTCCGATTCCAAGCCGGTCCGTTTTGTTGCTAGCGGCCAGGCATTAACTTCACAGCCGCATGTAAACATGACATTGGCGTGGAAGTTATTCACTGTGAGTGAAGAATACATAAAGTTCGCAATTTGTAATATCTGTAAGGCTAAAGTAAACTGTGGCGGAACCACCACGATAACGTTCGGAACAACAAACCTAATTAGACATTTAAAACACCCTCACCCGGCTGAAAATGCCCATTTATAAAAATAGTGGAAAATGACGTCTGTTTTATTCTATAAACTCATTTGCAGTTAATTGTTATTTCTGCCTCTTTCCAGTCACAGACACTTTATATATCAGAAGTCAGAAGATCCTGGAACTAGTCAGAAGATCCTGGAACTTAAACATTACAATTTCCCCCAAACTGCATTAAGCATTTCTTTTATTATGAAAATAAATGTTTTGGATTGAAGAAAGGTAGATATATATACAGGTAGGTACATATATTTGTATATGCGGTCAATAGTTCTTAGAAAGAAAATCGGAATCGGAAAAAATCGGTATCGGCAGGTCACACTTGGAAAAAAAATCGGAAATCGGAATCGGCCAAGAAAATTGCAATCGGTGCATCTCTACTTGTTTGGCTATATACCGGCTCCCTCTCTCACTCACTCACTCACTCACTCACTCACTCACTCACTCACTCACTCACTCTCTCATTCTCTCATTCACTCACTCACTCACTCTCTCATTCACTCACTCACTCACTCACTCACTCTCTCATTCACTCATTCATTCTCTCATTCACTCATTCTCTCACTCTCTCACTCTCTCACTCTCTCACTCACTCATTCACTCACTCACTCTCTCACTCACTCACTCATTCTCTCATTCACTCACTCACTCATACTATCATTCACTCACTCACTCATTCTCTCATTCACTCACTCACTCATTCTCTCATTCACTCACTCACTCACTCATTCTCTCATTCTCTCACTCACTCACTCATTCTCTCATTCACTCACTCACTCACTCACTCATTCTCTCATTCTCTCACTCACTCACTCATTCTCTCATTCACTCACTCACTCATTCTCTCATTCACTCACTCACTCACTCACTCATTCTCTCATTTACTCTCTCATTCACTCACTCACTCATTCACTCACTCATTCTCTCATTCTCTCACTCTCTCACTCACTCACTCTCTCACTCACTCACTCTCTCACTCACTCTCTCATTCACTCACTCATTCACTCACTCACTCATTCTCTCATTCTCTCTCTCTCTCTCTCTCTCTCTCTCTCTCTCTCTCTCTCTCTCTAATTCATCATACAGTTTCAAAGGGAAAGTTCAGCTGCTTTGACCTTTTAATCACCGAGTCAAATATTGAGCCAAGATGACAGAATCGCGGAGCAGTCCAGAAGTTTGTAGCCTCCGTGCAGTCAAAGATCACATTTCTTCTTCAAACTCTGCTGGATTTTGAGCTTTCTAATGATTTGGACCTCATCCTACTATTTGAACTGAAAACAAAGAACCTAAAAAGGCGATTTTGACCCTAAATCACTATTTATTATCTTCCAGTCCATAAAACCCAAAGATGATTGAGGAAAAAAAAAAACTGACCATATTTGGACATAACGACTATATTGCTCCAAATCCAAAAATGATCATTCCAGTTTTTATAAGGAAATGACTCAGGTTTAGCCTGTAAAATGAAAGGCTGCAGGCGAACAGAATGAGATGGTGTGATGTCTGGACCCCTAAAAACTCATCGCTCATACTTTGGTGTATAAATGGTGTACCTGTTAATCCCAGTGCAATCCTTGCATCCGCAGAATGTTTAGCATTCAGATAATGCAATCTGGTTTTAATTGTGACATGAATGAGAGCTCATCTATCATTTTACACTGGCTCAATCCGCACGCTCTGATTAATAGCGTTTGTGGATTTGTGTGCTACATAAAAAAGAGAAAAGTTTGGGTTAATTTCCAAGATGGCTGGTGAATGTGGGATGGATGTAATCTGAGGTTGGATGTGTTCTCATCCTCTGCTTTCGTTTAGGCTGCTGAGTGTTAATTCTGTATTCTGTAAATGAATCTTTCATGTCACCTTTGTGCGGTGGCTCTGCTTTAATCACGTAAATTAAAGGAAACAAGTCATTTAGCAAATTAAATTAGTTCGATTTAAATTTTGTGTGCTTTTATTGGCATGCATAAAAAGAAAAAAGAAAATTTTCTCCATCACAATACACAGATGTGAACTGTAGGTGGCGCTCTAACGCGTTCCATCACAATACACAGATGTGAACTGTAGGGGGCGCTCTAACACATTCCATCACAATACACAGATGTGAACTGTAGGTGGAGCTCTAACACATTCCATCACAATACACAGATGTGAACTGTAGGTGGCGCTCTAACACATTCCATCACAATACACAGATGTGAACTGTAGGTGGAGCTCTAACACATTCCATCACAATACACAGATGTGAACTGTAGGTGGAGCTCTAACACATTCCATCACAATACACAGATGTGAACTGTAGGTGGAGCTCTAACACATTCCATCACAATACACAGATGTGAACTGTAGGTGGAGCTCTAACACATTCCATCACAATACACAGATGTGAACTGTAGGTGGCGCTCTAACACATTCCATCACAATACACAGATGTGAACTGTAGGTGGAGCTCTAACACATTCCATCACAATACACAGATGTGAACCGTAGGGGGCGCTCTAACACATTCCATCACAATACACAGATGTGAACTGTAGGTGGAGCTCTAACACACTCCATCACAATACACAGATGTGAACTGTAGGGGGCGCTCTAACGCGTTCCATCACAATACACAGATGTGAACTGTAGGTGGCGCTCTAACGCGTTCCATCACAATACACAGATGTGAACTGTAGGGGGCGCTCTAACGCATTCCATCACAATACACAGATGTGAACTGTAGGGGGCGCTCTAACACATTCCATCACAATACACAGATGTGAACTGTAGGGGGCGCTCTAACGCGTTCCATCACAATACACAGATGTGAACTGTAGGTGGCGCTCTAACACGTTCCATCACAATACACAGATGTGAACTGTAGGGGGCGCTCTAACACACTCCATCACAATACACAGATGTGAACTGTAGGTGGCGCTCTAACACATTCCATCACAATACACAGATGTGAACTGTAGGTGGCGCTCTAACACACTCCATCACAATACACAGATGTGAACTGTAGGTGGCGCTCTAACACATTCCATCACAATACACAGATGTGAACTGTAGGTGGCGCTCTAACACACTCCATCACAATACACAGATGTGAACTGTAGGTGGCGCTCTAACACATTCCATCACAATACACAGATGTGAACTGTAGGTGGCGCTCTAACACACTCCATCACAATACACAGATGTGAACTGTAGGGGGCGCTCTAACACACTCCATCACAATACACAGATGTGAACTGTAGGGGGCGCTCTAACACATTCCATCACAATATACAGATGTGAACTGTAGGTGGCGCTCTAACACATTCCATCACAATACACAGATGTGAACTGTAGGTGGCGCTCTAACACATTCCATCACAATACACAGATGTGAACTGTAGGTGGCGCTCTAACACATTCCATCACAATACACAGATGTGAACTGTAGGTGGCGCTCTAACACACTCCATCACAATATACAGATGTGAACTGTAGGTGGCGCTCTAACACATTCCATCACATTATACAGATGTGAACTGTAGGTGGCGCTCTAACGCATTCCATCACATTATACAGATGTGAACTGTAGGTGGCGCTCTAACACATTCCATCACATTATACAGATGTGAACTGTAGGTGGCGCTCTAACGCGTTCATCACAATACACAGATGTGAACTGTAGGTGGCGCTCTAACACATTCCATCACAATACACAGATGTGAACTGTAGGTGGCGCTCTAACACATTCCATCACAATACACAGATGTGAACTGTAGGTGGCGCTCTAACACATTCCATCACAATACACAGATGTGAACTGTAGGTGGAGCTCTAACACATTCCATCACAATACACAGATGTGAACTGTAGGTGGCGCTCTAACACATTCCATCACAATACACAGATGTGAACTGTAGGTGGCGCTCTAACACATTCCATCACAATACACAGATGTGAACTGTAGGTGGCGCTCTAATACATTCCATCACAATACACAGATGTGAACTGTAGGTGGCGCTCTAACACATTCCATCACAATACACAGATGTGAACTGTAGGTGGAGCTCTAACACACTCCATCACAATACACAGATGTGAACTGTAGGTGGCGCTCTAACACATTCCATCACAATACACAGATGTGAACTGTAGGTGGCGCTCTAACACATTCCATCACAATACACAGATGTGAACTGTAGGTGGCGCTCTAACACATTCCATCACAATACACAGATGTGAACTGTAGGTGGCGCTCTAACACATTCCATCACAATACACAGATGTGAACTGTAGGGGGCGCTCTAACACATTCATCACAATACACAGATGTGAACTGTAGGTGGCGCTCTAACACATTCCATCACAATACACAGATGTGAACTGTAGGTGGCGCTCTAACACATTCCATCACAATACACAGATGTGAACTGTAGGTGGAGCTCTAACACACTCCATCACAATACACAGATGTGAACTGTAGGTGGCGCTCTAACACATTCCATCACAATACACAGATGTGAACTGTAGGTGGAGCTCTAACACATTCCATCATTAGTCGAAAAAAAACATTCTGATGATTTGCTTTGCATATTTTTCCATTTAGCTGCTATATGAAGGACATTTATTTTCATAAAAATATTTCTACCCCATTGCATCTAGGGGGTGCTAATTTTCAAACGCAACTGTTTTGAGCCCTTATTTTTATATTTTTTGATATTTGTTGTAACATAAATGCAGATGCGATGATTGTCTCTGAAAAGTTCATATTCTAAGCTTTGATATGATACCTCAAATGCCAGATGTATATTAGCCGATATAATGAAGAAATAAATCATCAATCTGTTCATTTTAAAATAAACCGTGACTAAATAAACCATTTATAAATGGAGAAATAGACACATTTAAATAGTTATTTCACATAAAAAAATAATAATAATTATATTACATTTTAAAAAACAAATAAAATGTTCATTAATAAATCATGTATTTAATTAGTTAAAAATGCAATTAAATGTAACGATAAAGTCATTTTTAAATGTAATGCTTTTCATCTTTAGCCAGTTGACAATCGAGTTGAAAAATGCTATTGGACAATTGACACATGGGAGCGGCCAATGACCTTTCAACACAGTCTCTCTCTCTCTCTCTCTCTCACTCAATTCAATTCAATTGAGTTTTATTGGCATGACAAATTGTACATTGTATTGCCAAAGCATTTATATGAGATAAAATAAACGGTGTATATACTTTCAGTTGTGTGTGTGTGTGTGTGCGCCTGTTTGTTTGTGTGTGTGTGTGCGCCTGTTTGTTTGTGTGTGTGTGTGTGTGTGTGTGTGTGTGTGTGTGTGTGTGTGTGCGCCTGTTTGTTTGTGTGTGTGTGTGTGTGTGTGTGTGTGTGCGCGCGCCTGTTTGTGTGTGTGCGTGTGCGTGTGCGTGCGTTTGAGTGAGTGTGTGTTTGTTTGTTTGTGTGTGCGTGTGCGTGTGTGCGTGTGCGTGTGTAAATGTGCGCATCACTGTTTGGGCGACTCTTCTCTCTGTCTGTGGGTTTGATGTATTTTGCTGCTGAAATGTTTTTCTCTTTGTTCAAGTAAATATTGAGCGTGTGCATCATTCTTCAACTTTTTGAAGTTGGAACAAATAATTTCAAATTTGGGAAAGAAGTGTTTTGGAATGTCATTATAATTAGGGCAGGTGGTGAAGAAGTGCAGCTCTGTTTCTGTTTGTCCTTGTCTACAGTACGGGCATAACCTGTCCTCCTAGGCATCAGCTCTCTCTCTCTCTCTCTCTCTCTCTCTCTCTCTCTCTCTCTCTCTCTCTCTCTCTATCGCTGTCTGTCTCTCTCATATATATATATACACTTTACTCTCATACATGTTTCTGTATAATGTTTTTCAGTGTCCGCTGTTGAAATGAAAGCTCTCGTTCGGTCACACGAGTAGCACACCATCATCAGATGATGTTGACATGAGTGTGCGTCAGATGGGTTTGTTTCTGAAGACATTCATCGTTCCTCCAGTCTTGGCTTTCTTCTCCTCATGCTCTGGAATGTTCTGTTTTGTTTGTCTTGCCATGGAAACGGATCTGAGAGCTTTTGGTTCAGTCGAATGTCTACGGGCGAATTCCAATCGGAAGTGATCATCCCTATGCCCAACTCACTACGGAAGGCCGTGCCCTTGATATGGGCACTCTGAAGGGAGCATGGCATTACAGTTAAATGTAGCCTTCACTCAAAGTCTTCTGAAAGGGTCCTTCTGAAAGGGTCCTTTGTGAAAAATGTGCTTTCAACATTTCGAGTGGCTGGAAAAATATATGAAGCACAGACATTATTAAAGGTTTATTTATATAACCTTTATTGATTTAGTTCATGATGATTTTGACTGACAATGTTGTTGGGAAAAAGAGTCCCCAGTGTGTTTAAGGCTTGTGTTATGCTCAATCCTCATTTTTTCTGGTTATTTTGGGGATTTTGGTTGCACAATAAACCTGCATGTGGGATTTTACTCATTTTGGGCTGTTGTAGCCTCTTTGTCTGTGCCCGTCACAGTAAGGAAAGACTAGGAAGACAGAATTTATAAAACTATCATCCAATTAATCTGTTATCAGTCCTTTTCACCAACTTCATTGTCCATACCTGTCCATATTTGACTGGTTGCTAGGGTGTTTTGGATAGTTGCTAGGTTGTTTTGACTGGTTGCTAGGGTGTTCTGAGTGGTGGTCGCAAGGCGTTTCTAGGGTTTTCTAACTTGCTTTTCCCTCAGTATATATATTGCAAGGTGTTGCTATGGTGTTTTGGATGGTTGCTAGGTTGTTTTAACTGGTTGCTAGGGTGTTCTGGGTGGTGGTCGCAAAGCGTTTCTAGGGTTTTCTATCTTGTTTTTCCCTCTGTATAGATTGCAAGGTGTTGCTAGGGTGTTTTGGATGGTTGCTAGGTTGTTTTGACTGGTTGCTAGGGTGTTCTGGCTGGTTTTAGCATGTAGATATGTGGTTGCTAGGGTGTTCTGAATAGTTTTAGCATGTAGGTATGTGGTTGCTAGGGTGTTCTCAGTGGTTTTAGCATGTAGATATGTGGTTGCTAGGTTGTTCTGAGTGGTTTTAGCATGTAGATATGTGGTTGCTAGGGTGTTCTGAGTGGTTTTAGCATGTAGATATGTGGTTGCTAGGTTGTTCTGAGTGGTTTTAGCATGTAGATATGTGGTTGCTAGGGTGTTCTGAGTGGTTTTAGCATGTAGATATGTGGTTGCTAGGGTGTTCTCAGTGGTTTTAGCATGTAGATATGTGGTTGTTAGGTGGTTCTTTACTGAGTCATAAGAGCCAATAACCAGGTATGATATTTTGGTTTCTTGATAAGTTAACAGGATGTTTGGTATAAAGGGCAGATGATGCATTTTTAATTTTGATTTTGCTGTTGTTAATTATATACAGTGCAAACAGCAGCTGAATGTGGAATGGAAACTTCCCTTTGGCCTTGTTTGGACAACACACGCTCGCATACATGCACACACCACACATGCAAACACACGGATGTATTTAGTGAAATGGCACATAAGAGCGGGGAATATGGAGGAGGTTTTGACATGCGTTCAGCCAAACGTGGTTCACTGCGAGCAGATAATGATGATCTGTGTGTTTATCATTAAACATCTTCATGGGGAGTAAATCTCAGTTTGATTTACGTGTGATTGCGGTTAATGTAGTTAATTGAGGAAGCGCACATGGAAGCAATTGGCTGCCGTCCATGTCGGAACTGAATGATGTGTCTTATTTTGTCTGGTTAGCGTTACTAACGTCTCTGCTAAACAACATGTGGCGTTTTTTCTCCATCAGTTACTCAGAACTGCTTCTCTGTAATTATACTAATATACAGTTATACCCGAGTATATGGCTGCTTTTTTCTCAGGTTGTAGGACACAACAATAGCCGCTTTTCCACAATCGGGCCAGTGCGAGCCGGGGCCAATAGCCCTAAAACCTGCCTTTAACACGCTGCCCTGATGCCAACGTCACACACCCCGCCCATTTCACATGCAAGAGGAAAGCTCGGGCTGAGGTATCATGTTATTTAGAAAATCAAGTTTATATCGTTTGTAAATATTAGCTAGCTAGTATGATGCAAAATAAATGGGAAATGGTCTGCACTTATATAGCGGCCTTTTTTAACCTTAACTGTTACCAAAGCGCTTTACGCTGTGTCCCAATCCACACACACACACTCACACTCGTACACCAATGGCGGCAGAGCTGCCATGCAAGGTGCTAGTCTGACATTGGGAGCAACTTGGGGTTCAGTGTCTTGCCCAAGGACACTTTGGCATGTGGAGTCGTGTGGGCCGGGAATCGAACCGCCAACCCTGCGATTAGCAGCCGACCCGCTGTACCACCTGAGCCGCCCCTTAAAGATAAGTTAGAGTTGACTTCTCATTGACTGTAACCGCCGTTGTGTCCTGAGTGGTCTCTCCACTAACAGGATGATGTCCCAGCACACCGTCCATGACCTAGAACCATTGAAAGTTCTTTCTTTGGGCAACCCCCAATTGGAAATGGATTTGTGGTGGCGTAGTGGGCTAAAGCACATAACTGGTACTCAGAAGGTTGCTGGTTCGATCCCCACAGCCACCACCATTGTGTCCTTGAGTAAGGCACTTAACTCCAGGTTGCTCTGGGGGGATTGTCCCTGTAATAAGTGCACTGTAAGTCACTTTGGTGGTGGTGTAGTGGGTTAAAGCACATAACTGGTACTCAGAAGGTTGCTGGTTCGATCCCCACAGCCACCACCATTGTGTCCTTGAGTAAGACACTTAACTCCAGGTTGCTCCGGGGGGATTGTCCCTGTAATAAGTGCACTGTAAGTCACTTTGGTGGTGGTGTAGTGGGCTAAAGCGCATAACTGGTACTCAGAAGGTTGCTGGTTCGATCCCCACAGCCACCACCATTGTGTCCTTGAGTAAGACACTTAACTCCAGGTTGCTCCAGGGGGATTGTCCCTGTAATAAGTGCACTGTAAGTCACTTTGGATAAAAGCATCTACCAAATGCATAAATGTAATTGTGATCCTCCACATGTAAATTCGATTTCATGATAATCAAGTTTGTAATTTCTCAGTGGCCTGCTCCAAATAACCATTTAAAAATCCATGGCCGTTTTCCTTAAAAAAGATCCCACAATTCCCTCATTACACTCTTGATTTCTGCCTTCTCTTCGGTTTAAATGAAGAACTCAAATTAAGTTTTAGATTACGGGCTGCCTCGTGTAAATGTCACAACGGTCGGCCGGTATTGCTGTGATTGTGGCCTGTTTCTGGGACAGTCTGTCATTGTGGGATTGTACTGTAGTGTGTTGTGCGACCTCATTTTGCGATAAGTGCGTGTGTGAAGTGGTCCATGATACCCTTAGATGGCTATAAAAGGAGCATTGCCACAGAACTTGGGTATCGTTGCGGCCGAGCAAGCGTTCATTATCGTTTACTGCTGGCATAAAAGCAGCGCCTTGGAGCACTGCAGCTCTCGCTCAGTGCGGATTCTGTGGCGTGTTTACCATCTGCCAAGTGAAAGAGGGCAAATATCTCATGCGTTGGGCTTTCTAGAGCTCCTCATGAGCCAAGTGCATGTAATTAGAAGCATTCAACTTAGTTTTAGAACAAACAAAAGGATATTTGTCCTGTTCATTTCATTTTAGGTGCTACCAAACACGGTCAAAGTGTTACGAAGGAAAATGAAATTCTGACTTAACTGGAAAACTTCACAGTTCACACGTGTCGTGACTCTCCAAGCACACGGTGTGCTCCAAAAAAAGGTCAACTTGTTAACCTCTCTTATGAAAATAATGGAAATCTGTTCCAAAACCTACGTAAGCAGCCTTTTTATGCATCACGTTGTTTTATTGCACACTTATAATACCGAATGTATCAAATAAAAACGTGTGTCATGTATAGGACGGAGGGAATCTATTTTCTGAACTCTTTTTGCATTCTCTTGCAATACCTTTATTTATCCATTATAAAAATTAACCACAGTTTTACTAGTTTAACATACCATAGTAAACACAACATTTACCTTGGTTTTACTACAGTAACCATATTTTAACCATTGTATTTGTTATAATAAAAAAAACATATTGTAATACTACAGAAAAACCAAAAGTATGGTAATAAAAATCATTATTGTTTTGCAAAAACATTAAATAAAATATGGTTACCAATGGTTACATCCATCCATCCATCCCAATCCAATCCCATTCACTTAAGGTCCATCCATCCATCCATCCATCCCAATCCCATTCACATAAGGTCGGTCCATCCATCCATCCATCCCATTCACTTAAGGTCAGTCCGTCCATCCATCCATCCATCCCAATCCAATCCCATTCACTAAAGGTCCATCCATCCATCCATCCCAATCCAATCCCATTCACTAAAGGTCCATCCATCCATCCATCCCAATCCAATCCCATTCACTTAAGATCGGTCCATCCATCCATCCATCCCAATCCAATCCCATTCACTAAAGGTCCATCCATCCATCCATCCCAATCCAATCCCATTCACTTAAGATCGGTCCATCCATCCATCCATCACAATCCAATCCCATTCACTTAAGGTCGGTGCATCCATCCATCCATCCATCTCAATCCCATTCATTTAAGGTCCATCCATCCATCCATCCCAATCCCATTCTCATAAGGTCCGTCCGTCCGTCCATCCATCCCATTCCCATAAGATCCGTCCGTCCATCCATCCCATTCCCATAAGGTCCGTCCATCCGTCCATCCATCCCATTCCCATAAGGTCCGTCCGTCCGTCCATCCATCCCATTCCCATAAGGTCCGTCCGTCCGTCCATCCATCCCATTCCCATAAGGTCCGTCCGTCCGTCCGTCCATCCCATTCCCATAAGGTCCGTCCGTCCGTCCATCCCATTATCATAAGGTCCGTCCGTCCGTCCGTCCATCCCATTCCCATAAGGTCCGTCCGTCCCATTCCCATAAGGTCCGTCCGTCTGTCCATCCCATTCCCATAAGGTCCGTCCGTCCGTCCCATTCCCATAAGGTCCGTCCGTCCGTCCATCCCATTCCCATAAGGTCCATCCGTCCGTCGGTCCATCCATCCCATTCCCATAAGGTCCGTCCGTCCGTCCATCCCATTCCCATAAGGTCCATCCGTCCGTCCATCCATCCCATTCCCATAAGGTCCGTCCGTCCGTCCATCCCATTCCCATAAGGTCCGTCCGTCCGTCCGTCCATCCCATTCCCATAAGGTCCGTCCGTCCGTCCATCCATCCCATTCCCATAAGGTCCGTCCGTCCATCCATCCCATTCCCATAAGGTCCGTCCGTCCGTCCGTCCATCCGTCCATCCATCCCATTCCCATAAGGTCCGTCCGTCCATCCATCCCATTCCCATAAGGTCCGTCCGTCCGTCCATCCATCCCATTCCCATAAGGTCCGTCCGTCCATCCATCCCATTCCCATAAGGTCCGTCCATCCATCCATCCATCCATGAAAAAGATAAAAATCTTTGTGAAAATGGGCCCAGAAGTTTAATAAATTATTCCATATGACTCATGATTGTTATGAAAGCTCACAATAAGATTTGATGAAAAACACACAGAATTCTAATGTGTTATTTGGTAAAAATGTTCACTGGCCATTAATCTCATGTGCACGTTCATGATGGGGCACAAGAGCAACAGTTCACGCAGAACCCTCGTGACATTTGGGCGTTCAAGCGAAAACTTGTTTTCTTTATCTAAAAACAGTGATAGTGACAACAGAACTCAACACAACTGCACACAAAACAGAGAACAGAACTTACAACACATGTCTGAAGAGTTTGTAGTTTTGATGCATTTCTATGCCCAGCCTTGGAGGACCTGTTTTTAGATAAACAAAAGGTGGTTCCACTTCTGTTAGGATGCTGCTTTAGCAGGTAGCTGCCTATGTAGTAAGTAGGCAAGGCAGCTACCTTCTGTTGCAAAGCAATGGAGTTATGGTGACTGAAATATGTCAAATGGAAACTGTGATATATTTTGGGTGTAGTTATCCACTGTGGAAGGATTTGATCCTTGTTGCCTTTAGTTTTACGAGCCTGAGGTTTAGTTTACGAGTGTAATAATATAAATTACTGCTAGTACTGCAGTGACTGCTAAGCTATGTGTTAACATGTGTCTGTATACTGCACCTGAGTTTTAATGCATTCCTCTGACCTGTTGACCTCACAGCTTTCAGTTTATTTGGGGGTTTTTGTGGGATCCCATTATGTTCTTGTGTTGTTTGGACTCTTTGGGTTATTACATTTGATTTAGGCTTTCAGGTGCAGTTGTGGTTGATCTAATAACTCCGTGTTTAACCCCTTAAACTCTGGTGCATTTTTTGGGGCTGCCACCCGCAATTTTTCACACTCTAATTTAAAAGCTCACCATTTACACATACTGTGGAATAACCGCAAAAAATGTAACTCATTTTTCAGAGAACATCCCAAATGTTCCATAAATAATATTGTATGTGTTTTCAATTATGATAAATATATTTATTTATTTTATTTTTAAACTTTTTTTTTTTTTTTTTGTAAACTTGTACGCATGTCATTCTGGTTCTGTTCACTCTACCTCACTTTAAAAAGTCTAGATGGAAGCAAGCACTAGAAAAAATTTTTTTGTAAAAAACTGTAGGTGGCGCTCTAACACATTTCACCCCTCACAGATGTGCTCGTCCATAGACATTCAGTCTAATGTTCAGTTCAAGCAACACCCTCATTATTACATTGAATATCTCGGCCTCTGAGTGGACTACAAGCTCAATCTAGGGGTCATTAGAAAGCTGAGATCCTCCTCTCAATGATATATCATATTAATGTGAATATCAATAGTTGAAATTTTTTTGGGAGATGATTTGTTTAGCATGCTTTTCCTGCAGGACTGTATATATTGTTCTGGACATATAAGATATAAGATTGGATTATTCACACAAGCAGTCTCACAGACAAGTAAACAATGACTCATGTTTTAGAAAAACATAAAAGCAAATGTACATTTTCTGGCTACTTGGTGCTTACAGCAGCGGTCATTCGAGTATAAAAGAGACGCTTGCGTTTGATGACTTACAGAAAACATATTTCACTTTGTGATTCTTTTGAAAATCTTTTGAACTGTGTTATTAGTGCAACAGAATATACTATACAGTCACATTCCTGAGAATGAGAGCTTTCATTTGATATATGACTTGCCCATTTATGTGCTATATGAAGGAATTTTATTTTATATAAATATTTCTACCCCGTTACCTCTAGGGGGCGCTAGTTTTCAACGTGAATGTTTTGATGCATTATTTTTATATTTTCAGTAACATAAATGCAGAAATGATGGTTATTTCTGAAAAGTTGAGATTCCAAGCTTTCCAGTGATACCTCATATGCCTGACTTATGTAAACGGAGACTTATAGTGTTTTTCGTGCTATACTGCCCCCCCCCCCCCCCCCTCCCTCCCTTTGGACCCACCGGTGGGTTTAAGGAGCTAATGGAAGTGCACTGAATAAGTGTGCTCTTAATAATATTTTTAATCAAAACCTATTCTATTTTAATGAATTTGAAGTATTGTTGACAAACATTTATTTAGTCACATCTACCTGATACAAATGTGTCAAAGTCATCATATTAATTACGTTGAGAAGACTCGATTTATACGAATTCCATTTTTTGTGTGTCAGTCATTTGTTGTTGTAAGTGTCACGAGATGCGAGCTGGTTATATCCGCAATAGAGGATGACATCTTGCCAATGAGTTTTAATTTAAGCTTTTCAACTAGGGATGTGAGGTCCTTTATCATCCAATGCACAAAGCAAAATGACGGTGACACTCAACGGCCATATTACTGGAGTCACTCGCAGACAATACCTGAAGGGGCAACATGCAAAATGTTAACAAATAGAAGCATGTTTTATGTAAGGAGACAATGTTTATATCTTGAGTACTGCATCATAATTCATGTTTTAATGGGGTTTGCCGTGAGCTGAGCAAGTCTCAATCTGACTCAGGAGGCGGGCGTGCGGGCGGTCAGGCGGGTACTTTAGTACTTTAGTACTTTAGCTTAATGTCGTTGCCTAGCAGGTGTGAAGTGAACTACACAGGTGCTGAATGATTGATACTCTACATGCATGGTTGCATCATGCTCACCTGCAGCTTCATGATTCACTCTTGTCCAGACACATCAAGTTGCCCAAAGACGGTCTGACTCAGTTTTCTGTGTCTAGTGGGACGTTTTGAACACCTACAGGATTCTGTAATGGATGACACGCACCTTTTCTTGCTCTCCCGAGATCACGCTATGCTTTCAGCTGTTTTAAACTCTCGAGGAGAGTTTAGATGAAGCACATGTGTTGATTATAGGACTGTAGGTTTACAGTTTACGCTTCTCTTAAAAGACATCTGTACAGACGTCAAACTTGAACTGTTTCCTGGTTCAAAACTCTTTGAAATGTGTGTATGCACAGCATTTATTTAGTTAGGAAGTTACAAAGTATTTACTTGTAATTATTTTTATTTGTTTTAGTTTTTGTAGTTTTTTTTGTGTTGCTTTTGTTTATTTTATTTTTGTTTGTTTTTGTTTGTTTGTATTGAAGCTTTTATTATAACGTTTCTAAATAATTTTTGTTTGTTTTTGTTTTGTTTGTTTGTATTGAAGCTTTTATCATAACGTTTCTAAATCATTTTTGTTTGTTTGTATTGAAGCTTTTATCATAACGTTTCTAAATCATTTTTGTTTGTTTGTATTGAAGCTTTTATTATAACGTTTCTAAATAATTTTTGTTTGTTTGTTTGTATTGAAGCTTTTATCATAACGTTTCTAAATAATTTTTGTTTGTTTGTATTGAAGCTTTTATTATAACGTTTCTAAATAATTTTTGTTTGTTTTTGTTTGTTTGTATTGAAGCTTTTATTATAACGTTTCTAAATAATTTTTGTTTGTTTGTATTGAAGCTTTTATTATAACGTTTCTAAATAATTTTTGTTTGTTTGTTTGTATTGAAGCTTTTATTATAACGTTTCTAAATAATTTTTGTTTGTTTGTTTGTATTGAAGCTTTTATTATAACGTTTCTAAATAATTTTTGTTTGTTTGTTTGTATTGAAGCTTTTATTATAACATTTCTAAATAATATTTGTTTGTTTTTGTTTGTTTGTATTGAAGCTTTTATCATAACGTTTCTAAATAATTTTTGTTTGTTTGTTTGTATTGAAGCTTTTATTATAACGTTTCTAAATAATTTTTGTTTGTTTGTTTGTATTGAAGCTTTTATTATAACGTTTCTAAATAATTTTTGTTTGTTTGTTTGTATTGAAGCTTTTATTATAACATTTCTAAATAATTTTTGTTTGTTTTTGTTTGTTTGTATTGAAGCTTTTATCATAACGTTTCTAAATAATTTTTGTTTGTTTGTTTGTATTGAAGCTTTTATTATAACATTTCTAAATAATTTTTGTTTGTTTGTATTGAAGCTTTTATCATAACGTTTCTAAATCATTTTTGTTTGTTTTTATTTGTTTGTTTGTATTGAAGCTTTTATTATAACATTTCTAAATAATTTTTGTTTGTTTGTATTGAAGCTTATCATAACGTTTCTAAATAATTTTTGTTTGTTTGTTTGTATTGAAGCTTTTATTATAACATTTCTAAATAATATTTGTTTGTTTTTGTTTGTTTGTATTGAAGCTTTTATCATAACGTTTCTAAATAATTTTTGTTTGTTTGTATTGAAGCTTTTATTATAACGTTTCTAAATAATTTTTGTTTGTTTGTTTGTATTGAAGCTTTTATTATAACGTTTCTAAATCATTTTTGTTTGTTTTTGTTTGTTTGTTTGTATTGAAGCTTTTATTATAACGTTTCTAAATCATTTTTGTTTGTTTGTTTGTTTGTATTGAAGCTTTTATTATAACGTTTCTAAATCATTTTTGTTTTGTATTAAAGCTTTTATCATCTTGAAGTTACTAAATAATTTTTTGTTTTGTTGTTTTGTTTTAAAGATTTTATCATATTTATGTTACATTTTTTAAATCAAATCAAATCAAATCACTTTATTGTCACACTACTGTGTACACGAGTGCAACAGCAGGTGAAATTCTTGTGTGCAGTTCCGAGCAACATTGCAGTAATGACAGTGACGAGACATAAACCACTTTACAATAAACAACATATTACACAAAACAATTTACATAACAAACTTACACAACAATTTACATAACAAATGTACACATACCTACACAACAATTTACATAACAAATGTACACAATACACACAATGTAGAATACACACACTAGAGAAGGGTATAAATATATATATATACACTGACTGAATTGGGAGCGAGAATATATTAACAGAATGAGGATTAATAAAGTGCAGTGCTGATTGTTGATTGTGAGGGATCAAGTGTTCAAAAGTCTTATTGCTTGTGGGAAGAAGCTGTCATGTAGTCGGGTGGTGCGGGTCCTGATGCTGCGATACCGCCTGCCTGATGGAAGCAGTGAGAGCAGCCCATGACTCGGGTGGCTGGAGTCTTTGATAATCCTCCGAGCTTTATTCACACACCGTCTGTTATATATATCCTGGAGGGAGGGAAGCTCACCTCCGATGATGTTTCTGGCCGTTCGCACCACCCTTTGCAGGTCTTTGCGGTTGTGGGCGGTGCTATTGCCGTACCAGGCGGTGATGCAGCCAGTCAGGATGCTCTCTACAGTGCTGGTGTAGAACCGTGTGAGGATGTGTTGGTTCATTCCAAACTTCCTCAGCCGTCTCAGGAAGAAGAGGCGCTGGTGAGCCTTCTTCACAACGGCCTCAGTGTGGACGGACCATGTGAGTTCCTCAGTGATGTGGACACAGAGGAACTTGAAGCTGCTGACTCTCTCCACCGGTGCTCCATTAATGGTGATGGGGCTGTGTTCTCTGTCTTTCTTCCTGAAGTCCACCACAAGCTCCTTGGTTTTACTGACGTTGAGGGAGAGGTTGTGCTCCTGACACCAGCGTGTCAGAGTGTGCACCTCCTCTCTGTAGGCTGTTTCATCATTGTCAGTGATCAGACCTACAACCGTCGTATCGTCAGCAAACTTAATGATGGCATTGGAGCTATGTGTCGCCACACAGTCATGTGTGTAAAGGGAATACAGGAGTGGGCTGAGAACACAGCCCTGCGGGGCTCCAGTGTTGAGGGTCAGTGATGAGGAGATGTTGCTGCCTATTCTAACCACCTGACGTCTGCCTGACAGGAAATCCAGGATCCAGCTGCACAGCGAGCTGTTTAAGCCCAGAGCCCGGAGTTTCACATCAAGCTTGGAGGGCATTATGGTGTTAAATGCTGAGCTGTAGTCTACAAACAGCATTCTCACATATGTGTTCCTTTTTTCCAGATGGGAGAGAGCAGTGTGTATTGTAGATGCAATAGCATCATCAGTGGAGCGGTTTTTACGGTAGGCAAACTGTAATGGGTCCAAAGAGGTGGGCAG
>JAVLUX010000038.1:1660000-1682500 GCA_032164185.1 Moxostoma hubbsi | reverse complement strand
CAGATGTGTATGACTTTCTTTCTTCACCAGAACAAGAATGAAGATTTTTAGAAGAATATTTCAGCTCTGTAGGTCCATACAATGCAAGTGAATGGTGACCAGAATTTTGAAGCTCCAAAAGCACATAAAGGCAACATAAAAGTAATCCATAAAACTCCAGTGGTTTAATCCATGTCTTCAGAAGTGATATGATAGGTGTGTGTGAGAAACAGATCAAAATCATTACTGATAGTGTGAAAGTGAAAGTGGAGATTTATATTAAAAATGGATTTATCATATCGCTTCAGAAGACTGGAGTCTTATGGGTTACTTTTATGCTGCCTTTATGTGCTTTATGAAGCTTCAAAGTTCTGGTCACCATTCACTTGCATTGTATAGACCGACAGAGCTGAAATATTCTTCTAAACATCTTTTTTTTTACGTGTTTTCTGTAGAAGAAAATAAGTCACACATCTGGGACAGCATGAGGATGAGTAAATGATGAGACACTGTCCCTTTAACAGTTCATGAGGACTCTTTATTGAAATCAGACTCTGCGTCCTCCAGATAAGATGTGTGGTTGTGTAAATATGACAGCGGTGCCTCCAGGAAGAGTTTGTTTGGATAACGGAGCTGTCGACCATGTTTTCTCATGCTGCATCTAATGCAGTCAAGATGTGTGGATCCGCCGCGCTCTCGTGCTGCAGCCTGTTTGAACAGGGCGCTCGTTTGTTCTGTTGTTTGTTCCGAGTGTGGACAATTGAAGTTGCCATGGCAACTGAGTTTCAATCGCACGCTGGAGTTGAATCTGTTATCTGTTATCTACTTAAAAATCCACTATTATGTATCGAAGTAATCGGTGAAGTAATATTAACGGAAAAAGTAATCGCATTACCAATTACTCAAGTTACTTTCTAAAACACTTTTCAGGTCAACAAGTACTAAATAATTTCTATATTTATATTGTTCATTTTTACACACGTCACACACTCGTCACATTCATAATTAATGTATTCTAATTTTAGTAACTGTAATCTGATTACAAGAATTTAAAATGTAATGGATTACACTACTTTTTTTTTTTTTGCCTAAAAGTAATTTGATTACAGTAACTAGTTACTTTGGATTACACCCAAAACTGGCCCAATGTTGTGGTTATTTTTTTAACTTTTTTTTAATTTCTTATTTTTATATAATTATTATTTCATTGTAAATTGTATTTATATTAATTTTAGTCTGTTTTACTTGGACTAAAATTGCATATAATTTTAGTTAACAAAAATAACTTTTTTTTAGTTGACGATAACGTGCAATCATCGAACTGAAACACGGCAAACATTAATCAAATATTGAAACGTTTTGAAAAGTGTAAAAGCGATTTACTACGGAAGCCCCGAACCGCGTTGTGATTATCTCGACACCGCGCCGAAGCACTATGAGTTCACTGATTTGGGCAACGTTAACGTGAGTCATGCCTCGAAACGCAGCATTTAAATTTTATTTCTTTCTTTGTATTTTATTTTTTTAAGAGAAACTACATAAGCCCTGAACCGCAGGTTCCTTTCTGAGCATCATTCTTACGTTTTTTTTCTCTCTTCAAAAAAAAAAACAAAAAATAAAAATAATAATTTCTTCCTTCAAATTTTTTTTGGGGAAAACCAAATTTTTGTGTGTAACAGAGAACGTATTATAAGCACAAGATTACATGTTGACTGATAGTGGCACCTGTTGGCCAAGGTTGGTACCACGTGCATTTTTTTTTGAAGAAAAAAATTGAAGAAGGGAAAAAATATTTTTAGGAAGAGAAAAAAATTTAAGAGAAAAAAAATATTTTTAGGAAGAGAGAAAAAAATTTTAGAGAGAAAAAATATTTTTAGGAAGAAAAAAAAAATTAAGAGAGAAAAAATATTTTTAGGAAGAGAAAAAAAATTTAAGAGAGAAAAAATATTTTTAAATGTAACTTTTTAAAAGTTCCTCTATTGTGGATTCAGTTTCGACAGTTTTGTATAACATAAGGCACATTTTTAAGAACGTATATCTTTTGTATGACTTTAAATATCGCACACAAGTCATACGGACACTCCTGTGATAGATTTATAGTCTTTTTGTGGGGCTTGACAATCATCCCAATGAACTTTATTGCATGGAAAATAACTTCTGGTTTGAAACGACATGAAGCTGAGCAGATAAGGTCAGAATTATCTGACCGTTCCTTTAAAAGTCAGGTTGGTTGATTATGGGCATATTAATTAAAGTTAATGATTTGCCCAGCACAGCATATCGAAACGCTCTTATTCTGGAGTTACGGGCCCTTTGGGGGGACATTTAGACGATACAGATTGTACAACAGCTCTGGAATCTCCCATTAAAGCTTTTTAGTGCCATTTTTAGAGCTGTTGAACATTTGTCAGTGAATCTGCAAAGATCATCAACCCCGACCTGCCATCAATCAATCACACCACTTCAATCCAGCGCTTAAACTTGACGATTAAGATAACATTTGCATTTAGAAGAGAGCAGCGTTGACTCCGAGCTCCCAGAGAGATATTTGGACTCCAATCACCCAGAACACCGCAGCACAGATCTCATATCAGCCGTAACTCACTTTCTTTATAATCCACCTCTCGCCTCTACATGTATATCAAACGTAAATAATCCATTGTGATTTGTAATTCCTCATTCATTATAGTCCTTCATCACTGAGCCAATATTTACATTTAAAGGGACAGTTCACCAAAAATGAAAATTCAGTCATTGTTTACTCACCGCCGTGTTGTTGTAACCCGATATGACTTTCTGTCTGTTTCTGAACACAAAGGGAGAAATTGTGCATAAATGTTGTGCTCAGTGCTGTCATACAATGGCAGTTTATGGTGACCACCTCTTCAAGCTTCAAAACAACACAAAAGTATCATTCAGAAGTCTAATTAATTATTCATGAGACTCTTGATTGTTATGAAAGCATACAATAAGATTTGGTGGAAACAAACTGAAATCTGATGTATTATTTAATAAAAGTGTTCATTGGCCGTTGATCTGTGCGTGTTCATGATAAGACATGAGAGCAACAGTTCAGGAACAGGCAGAGACGTGTATCTAGCGCATGTTGAAACATTTTTTTTTTCTTTTTTGAAAAACTTTTTGAGAGAAAAAGAAAAAAAATATTTTTGAAGAGAAAAAAAAAATTTAAGAGAGAAAAAAAAATTTAAGAGAGAAAAAAAAAATATTTTTGAAGAAACTATTTTTAAGAGAATTTTTTTTTGTATATTTTTAAGAGAGAAAAAAAGTGAAGAGAGGAAAAAAAAATTTAAGAGAGAAAAAAAAATTGAGAGGAAAAAAAATATTTTGAAGAGGAAAAAATTGAGAATTTTTTTTTTAGAAAAATAAACTATTTTTGAAGAAACTATTTTTAAGAGAATTTTTTTGTATATTTTTAAGAGAGGAAAAAATGAGAAGAGAAAAAAATTTAAGAGAGAAAAAAAAATTTAAGAGAGAAAAAAAATACTTTTGAAGAGAAAAAAAAATTTAAGAGAGAAAAAAAAATTGAGAGAAAAAAAATATTTTGAAGAGGAAAAAATTAAGAGAAAATTTTTTTTTAGAAAAAAAATTTTTTTTGAAGAGAAAAATATTTTTAAGAGAATTTTTTAAAATATATTTTTAAGAGAAAAAAAAAACTATTTTTGAAGAGAGAAAAAAAAAAATTGTATTATTTACTGAAAATGTTCATTGAACGTTAACTGTGCACGTTCATGATAGGACACGAGAGCAACCGTTCACGCAGCGCCCTCGTGACATTGGGGCGTTCCAATGTCTGAAGAGTTTGTAGTTTTGATGCACTTCTATGCCCAGCCTTATTTTTTAGGTGAAAAAGGATCAACGGTCAGTGAACATTGTCACTAATAATACATTAGATTTGGGTTTGTTTTTCACCATATCTTATCGTATGCTTTCATAACCCTGACCCTAACCCACCAAAGCTACATTTTGGGTCACCAAATTAAATGTGTTCCGTGCTTGTATGCTAAATATGCTATAAATATGTTTAATAACAGCAGATGACTGTAGCGGTGGAATATGTATGGTATGGACATGTTTTCATGAGATCTTTGGGGTTCTGGTGACTGAAGAGTATCATTGACTTTCCAGGTTCATGGAGGAAATGAACTAGTTGATGGAAAGTCTAAGGTACATGTGAGATTCAACATACTGTTGACCAAGAGAAGATCCATCTTGCTGTTGCTTCCTCTCTAATGTGCTGAATTTCAGTCTCAGTCATTCTCAAGTGTAGCATGTGGTTGTGAAGGGAGCCATTATAAAGAATAAAGTAGGCTGCTGTTGGGTTTGAGACCACAGTTCTGTAGCCAAACGCCTCCGTGAACTCTTTAACCGTGTCTCACTCGCTACCTTTCCTGTTAAATTCTCTGTGGTGAGAAATACAGACTATTCTCTTAAACCAAATAGAAGTCTTGTGTTTCATTATGCAGCCAATCCGAGCTGCCCTTAAAGGGATAGTTCACGCAAAAATGAAAATCATGTCATTTATTCACCTTGCAGGATCTCCGAGCTGCTCTTTTTCCATTCAACTGAAAGTATAAAGCGATCAAGAGCTCCAAGAAGGACAAAAATCTCCATAAATGAGCATCATCGAATTTGAATGGACTTGGACTTGGCATGAACTCGGATGCATTTATACTCAGACTTGACTCAGACTTGAGCTTTATTTTTTGCCGAGTCCAGCCGAGTCCGTGGCATTTGTGATGCAATAACAAACAAGCAAATAAGTAACGTAACATCGGGTGACCATACATCCTCTTATTCAGACCTGAAAAAAGCATCCAGCCGAAGTTGTGAAAGTTAAAATAATCTTAACATATTTATGTTGAGTTTACAGATACAATTTTATTCCAGATTGAAGAATAAATTCATTCCGACTTGACTCAGACTGGGCCTGTTATGGACTCAGTCTTGAGTCCGACTCGGCCCCTTTTGGACTCGGACTCGACACTGACTCGACTCGTACTCTGTCTGTTATGGACTCGGTCTTGAACCCGTCTCAGCTTCTTTTGGACTGACTCGGACTCAACTCCTGTTATGGATTAGGTCTTGAGTCCGACTCGGTCCCTTTTAGACTCGGACTCTTCTCAGACTGGGCCTGTTATGGACCTGGACTCAAGTCTGACTCGGTCCCTTTTGGACCCGGACTCGACTCTGACTCGACTCGTACTCGGTCTGTTATGGACTCGGTCTTGAACCCGTCTCAGCTTCTTTTGGACTGACTCAGACTCTTCTCACACTGGGCCTGTTATGGACCTGGACTCGAGTCCGACTCGGTCCCTTTTGGACCCGGACCCGGACTCGACTCGTACTCGGTCTGTTATGGACTCAGTCCCTTTTGGACTCGGACTCGACTTGGAATCAACTGTGACCCTGCCTGTTATAGACTCGGTTTTGAGTCCGACTCTGCCTCTTTTGGACTCGACTCGGACTTGACTCAGACTGGGCCTGTTATGGACTCGGTCTTGAGTCCGACTCGGCCCCTTTTGGACTCGGACTCGACACTGACTCGACTCGTACTCTGTCTTTTATGGACTCGGTCTTGAATCCGTTTTGGCTTCTTTTGGACTGACTCGGACTCAACTCCTGTTATGGATTAGGTCTTGAGTCCGACTCGGTCCCTTTTGGACTCGACTCCGATTTGACTCAGACTCGACTCGGACTTGACTCAGCCTGTTAAAGACTCGGTCTTGAGTCTGACTCGGCCCCTTTTGGACTCGACTCGGATTTGACTCAGACTGGGCCTGTTTTCGATTTTTAGATTTTAACATTCATAGTTTTCAGTTATTCTGTTTTAGTGTTCAGTAAAACCTGCATGGAGATGCTTTTAGACACTTTGATAAATCAAAGTCCACTTTGGGAACTTTTTAAGCTACTTTTTATAATACTTTTAAGGTGTTTTATTTGTACTTTTTTTGGAGCTTGATAGTCACTGTAAAAGAGCAGCGTGAACCTTCTTCAAACTATTTAGACGACAAAAAAATCTCTTTTTCCAATTTACATATATAACATGCTCGAATCGTCTCCTCACAGTACACATTCGACCACACACGACATGAGCGGCAAACATCTGTAAGACGATTTGAGAAATACGAAACGTTACTGTTAAAAATGAAAGATGCCCAATTAACCGTGTGACACTTTTTCTGCTTTGTAATAACTCCCCGCGGCTCTGCAAATGTGCAGCACATATATATTCAATTAACACACACTGTCTTCACTTGCCACCACATGCAGTGCACGCTAATGTCTCACTTTAATAAACAGATTTTATGAGGTGACTGGGATTCAGTACCCATAACACCCTTCTGCTTTGGCAAGAACGTCGGGCCTCCATCTAAAAGCTTTGAAACGAATCCATGCTCGGAGATTACGGAATATATCAACTTTGAAGGGTTTGGATACACAGGAAAATAACAATTTCACTTTGGCTCTGAATTGGAAACCATTACTCTTAAAGTTCGGCTGATTCAGTAACGATGTGCTGGCACATGAAAGATCACTCGCATAAATATATTCCTAACCCGAAATGACATAAACGTCACCTACCACGGACTTGTCTTGTTTTTGTTCTCAATCGAACCAAGTTTGTATACAGGTTTGTCCATCAAATCCTGACTAAAATAAACCAGCCCATGGTTGTTCGCTGGTTTAAGCTGGTCTAGTTGGTCTTGCAGCCAGGCTAATGTTTTGCTAGTCGACCGACCTGACCAGCTGAAAAGTGCCCAAAGCCCCTTTAAATCCACCAGACTAGGCCGGTCTAACCACCTTGGTGGCCAACTAAGACCAGCAAACCATCATAGTCTGGTTTAGACTGTTTTTCAGCAGTCGGCAGTCTTTCCCTTTTATGTTATATGGGAAGATCATAATTTTTTAACTGCCTCTTGGCCTCATTTTTCCAGATTCTTTATATCTAACTGTCCTTGAATCTCAATTAATTGCTGATTCACGCTAGCACACAACAGTCCCTTTATGCGCTAACGTCATTACAATAAATGTCCTTCTCTGGTTTTACTATTGCGAGGAGACTTCATGCGTGTCAAGAGACTCTTTAACTCGAAAGTACACGTAGTCTGACTATAATTTTTCACAAAAGAACAGAAAAAGCTCTGAGCTGAATCGCAGATAACGTGTCTCTCTCTGAGGTGCCGTTTTGGCTCGCTGTTGGTTTCGGAATGTTTTGGGAAAACTCCACATGAAGCAATATATGATATTTACATCCCATACAAGTTCAGCTCCAGCTGTGCTGATGGTCCGATGTTTAACGCACAGATTAGCTTTGGCGTGGCTGGCAAGGTGTTATTCTGAGTGTGATGTCATTTTCTCCTCATGCCCATCTCAAAATAGTCTAACTTACTCTACGTTACTCCTTTTTTTGAAGGTGCTGTAAGCTCATTTTTATTTCATGGAAAGGTATCCAAAAAAATGTCCTACTCCCTGAATGATATTAAAGGAGACCTGTTATGCCTCTTTTTACAAGATGTTATATAAGTCTCAGGTGTCCCCAGAATGTGTCTGTGAAGTTTCAGCTCATAATACCCCACGGGTCATTTATTATACCATGTTATAAACGCCTCTTTATGGGTGGAATCAAAAACACGCTGATTTCGTGTGTGTCTCTTTAAATGCAAATGAGCTGCTGCTCCCCGCCCCCTTTCTAGAAGAGGGCTGTGCCTTTACAGCTCGTGCTTCAGTTACTACAGCAACAACAAATCAGCATCGATATGACTGACAGCGTAAATACCGGAGTTCAGGCAGGACTGGGAAGAGAAATCGGCCCGGGATTTTACAGAGCAACTACACAGCGAAACTAGACAACGTTCCTCCAAGACCATGTGCTACATAAAACAACATGGGACAAACACAGAACCACATGAGACTACACAGACTAAATACATATCCTATGTAAAGTGCACGTGCATTTTATCCCCATCATTATTGAATCCTCGTTTTATGATTTTAGTTTACGGTGTTATTGTGTGCCATGGTGGCGCTGTTTCTCACCTCAGTCCGGGTGGCGGAGGACAAGTCTCAGTTGCCAATTGGGCACGTTCTGAGACCGTCAATCACGTGACTCGTTGTGCATGACACCGCAGAGACTCACAGCATGTGGAGACTCATGCTACTCTCCACGATCCACACACAACTCACCACACGCCCCATTGAGAGAACCACTAATCACCACCACGAGGAGGTTACCCCATGTGACTCTACCCTCCCTAGCAACCGGGACAATTTGGTTACCCAATGTGACTCTACCCTCCCTAGCAACCGGGACAATTTGGTTACCCCATGTGACTCTACCTTCCCTAGCAACCGGGACAATTTGGTTACCCAATATGACTCTACCCTCCCTAGCAACCGGGACAATTTGGTTACCCCATGTGACTCTACCTTCCCTAGCAACTGGCCCAATTTGGTTACCCCATGTGACTCTACCTTCCCTAGCAACCGGGACAATTTGGTTACCCCATGTGACTCTACCCTCCCTAGCAACCGGGACAATTTGGTTACCCAATGTGACTCTACCCTCCCTAGCAACCGGGACAATTTGGTTACCCCATGTGACTCTACCTTCCCTAGCAACCGGCCCAATTTGGTTACCCCATGTGACTCTACCTTCCCTAGCAACCGGGACAATTTGGTTACCCCATGTGAATCTACCCTCCCTAGCAACCGGGCCAATTTGGTTACCCCATGCGACTCTACCCTCCCTAGCAACCGGGCCAATTTGGTTACCCCATGTGACTCTACCCTCCCTAGCAACCGGGCCAATTTGGTTGCCCCATGTGACTCTACCCTCCCTAGCAATTGGCCAATTTGGTTACCCCATGTGACTCTACCCTCCCTAGCAATTGGCCAATTTGGTTACCCCATGTGACTCTACCCTCCCTAGCAACCGGGCCAATTTGGTTACCCCATGTGACTCTACCCTCCCTAGCAACCAGGCCAATTTGGTTGCCCCATGTGACTCTACCCTCCCTAGCAACAAATTGGTTACCCCATGTGATTCTACCCTCCCTAGCAACTGGCCAATTTTGTTGCCCCATGTGACTCTACCCTCCATAGCAACCGGGACAATTTGGTTACCCCATGTGATTCTACCCTCCCTAGCAACAAATTGGTTACCCCATGTGACTCTACCCTCCCTAGCAACCGGGCCAATTTGGTTGCTTAGGAGACCTGACTGGAGTCACTCAGCACGCCCTGGATTCAAACTCATGACTCCAGGGGTGCTAGTCAGCGCCAGTACTCGCTGAGCTACCCAGGCACCCCTCGTAAAGTGTTAACTTTAAACCACAGATGTCACTAGAGAACATAAAGTTTCATAGCGCAGCTGTAAGTAAATTCTACCTTTGTAATCAATTAATGCTCTAGCTCAGGGGCGACATGGGCAGTCACGAGGCAGGGCGGCACGAGGTGGCGGCATCACCCCTCCCCCGGTCAACAACTTTGGGGGCGCGTTGAAGCGGGTTTCACCCAGGGCGCCAAACAAGCTAGAACCGCTACTGCCCTAGCTTAAACAGTATTCATGATTGTTTGTTATCTTAACAATGCGTCCTAATGTAGAAAACCACGTCATATTTATTAGCTAATCTGAGTAAACTTCACAGGTGCATAATATGAGTACGTTTCACGTAACTTTTCGAAGCCGGTGTTCTCATGATTCGTCATCATGATTGTGCATCGTGTTCTGCCTGTGCAGCTCTGTAACTTGATTCCAGTGCCAGTAATGCGAGGTGATTGACATGCATCAAGCCTCCTTGTCATTCCTTATCAAGCCATTTTACTCGTGGGGATGTGGCTGCGGTTTTACTATCATTATAGGACATTTAGTCATACATTGTTGGCAAAACCTGACCCATACACTCTGGTGTGGGTCTGTTTAGTGTGAGCTCAGTGTGATATCTCCTGTGTTGAGCTGTAGACGTGCCGGTTCAGGAGCCGAGAGTCCGTCTGGTGCTGAGAGCATCTGTTTCCTGTCAGGTCGACATTGCATTTTGCACGAGCGCCCACATCAACTGCTTATACACTTTCCCAAACAGAACTGATTTATAAGTATCTTTGAGTACTATGACAGCATCATTCAATATGAATATAATCATTCAGTAAATGAATGGGCCTTTCCACAAGACGAAGGGCACATTCATACAGGGATGCCATGTTCCCTTCAGAGTACCCACTTCAAGGGCTCCTGCTGCCCCCGTCCTGTGCACGTCACCACTAGAGGCGCTACAACAACTGTGCATTTTACTCACTTTCACACAATCAAGAGTACAAGGGGCAGTGGTGGGGGGCGGCTTGGCAAGGGGCAGTGGTGGCTTGGCAAGGGGCAGGGGCGGCGTGGCAAGGGGCAGTTGTGGCTTGGCAAGGGGCAGTGGTGGCTTGGCAAGGGGCAGTGGTGGCTTGGCAAGGGGCAGTGGTGGCTTGGTGGTCAAGGCTGTGGGTTACTGACCTGAAGGTCAGGGGTTCAAGCCCCAACCACCAAGCCACTGCCATGATGCCACTGTTGGGCCCTTGAGCCAAGACCCTTTACCACATATGCTCCAGGGGTGCCGTACCATGACTGACCCTGCGCTCTGACCCCAGCTTAGTTGGGATATGTGACATCTAGTGGGGGCAGTGGTGGCTCAGCGAGTAAGGCTCTGGGTTACTGACCGAAAGGTTGGGGGTTCAAGCCCCAGCACCATCAAGATAACACTGTTGGGCAAGGCCCTTGACCCTATCTGCTCCAGGGGCGCCGTACCATGGCTGACCCTGTTCTCTGACCCCTGGATATGTGACATCTAGTGGGGCCACTTATAACGCATCATTAGTACCCACCTACATTCACACACTTATTACAATGTGATTGATTTGCACGGTAGCCAGGGTAGCCAGGACTGGCATACCAGGCATTTTACCAGTGGGCCGACGCACACTGGGGTCGATTAGGTGCGGACTGGCCATCGGGAGAACCGAGCGGGCCGGTGGGTTGGCTGTGAATCAGGCCGAATGGGCCGTGATAAGCTAAAATGAGCCGCTGCGTTATGCAGAACAGACCTCAAAACGGCGCCACCCTCCGCTCAACAACTTTTGGGCCAGTTGCTATGTAAAATCCCGGGCCGATTTCTCTTCCCAGTCCAGCCCAGACGGTAGTTCACCTGATAGTGTTGGACTTTGGACTCGGAAGCTCAGCAAACACACAAACGACACGATAGAAGCGACACAAAATGACGTGACGTTTTCATGCGGCATTTGCTTTTATAACACTATTGATCAGGTTTAGGTTGGGGAAATACGTTTTACTCATTAAAACCTCCATCTTTTATTCACCTTAAAAGCTTTGTCTGATTACGACACCATTTCACTCGCTTTTGGCGCCCCCCACTGGACATTTCACTGAAACGGCAGACAAACTTGTAATTAAGCATGTCATTTTGTTTAGTAAAAATGCTGGTCATGTAATTTTCATGCGATCAGGCTGAGAAAGTAATAGACATTTGAGACAGCGAGATGCTTTATTAAGTAACAAATTAAGATAATGCTTATTCAGAATAACCACTTTTAAAAAGGGGCGCTCATTTCCTGTTCATTTCCTGTTCAAGTAGCTTTAGCACTTGCAAAGGGGGGGACTTTTGACCCTAAATACTATCTTTTCACTTTTTTGGACCATTATTGAAAAACTTTTGATGTAATTTTCAAGTTTTGTTTAAGGGGATTACAAGTATTTTGTCTCAAAGTAAACATGATCAGTGATTCAGATTCAGTGCAGTATATTAGCTTCCCCCATTTCACATTATTCATCATTTCTTTCAGTTAGGCATGATGTTTTTATTAGACGTAGTCGATTTTTTTCTTTCTTTTTCAGTTTATCTCATTGGAGCTGATAAGGAATGTCAGTTTGTGTATATTAGCAGTCGCTCAGTGAAAGGAAAATTCATCATCCTAGTGTAAGTGGATGGAAATACAGGTATTTTACACAAGAGGAACTAAGTGGAATAACGGCTCACTTTAATAATAATTCTCTAAACTTGCATCTGACATTCACTGCAGATCTGTAAGATACATTGTGTGTGTGTGCGTCCGTGTGTGTGATTTCAGGTGCTCATATTCAGATACCCGCTGTGCTCAGGGGTTGCATTTAAGTTTCAAACATCATCATAAAGTCTAAATGCATGGTAAACCTATTTATCAGCAGGATGTTTGGCAATAGAGGCTTTTAAGAAGCCACTTAAATACTGTGGAAGGACCCACTTTATATTAGGTGGCCTTAACTACAATTACTTAAACATTTGATACAATGTACTTATTATGCACATCATGTTGTTGCATTGTAATTACATTTGTTTACAGTTAGCGTGATCCCTAATCCATCCTAACCCCTAATCCTAACTCTACCCTTACAACTAAACCTTGTATTTAATTTAAGACCTCCTAATTAAAAGTGTGACCCTGGAGGAACTTACTCGTTCAGTGTTTAAAAGATGAGTATTTGACATGAATACTCCTCTGGGTGTAAATAAAGTGGCTCCGAAAACTCAAAAGTTCCAACATTACAAATATAATTGATCATAGTGTCCAAAAACATCTCCAAACAAATAAAAGATAATAATTGTACATAAGAACTAATTACACATGCAAACACAACAATGACTAAAGGTTTGCACAGCATGCAGACATGATTTTACTCATGAGATTTCACAGAATGAGTTTCATTCTGTGTCATTTGAGTCATCATTGAGTCTGTGTCATGTATTTGGTGCCATCTCCTGGTGGTCATATGTAACATTGTGCTTCATGTGGATTATCTAATGATCTATACATCTGATTATCTTGTGTGTGGACTCGTTTGAAAGATAATCACCTCATTCAGTTTCATTCTGTGTCATTTGAGTCATCATTGAGTCTGTGTCATGTATTTGGCGCCATCTCCTGGTGGTCATATGTAACATTGTGCTTCATGTGGATTATCTCTATATGATCTATATCTGATTACACATGCAAACACAACAAGCTTAAAAGGTAACAGTGTGGTTCAGTGTCTTTCCCAAGGACACTTCGGCATGTGGAGTCGTGTGGGCCGGGAATCGAACCAACCCTGTGATTTAGTGGATAACCCGCTCTACCACCTGAGCCACTAGATAACTAGATATGTCTGCATATCTATTGACTTCAGTAAAATGCACAAGTGTTCTGATATTAAAAATTGCTTTACATATTTAACACAGATCTAGTAATCTGCTTAAATTGGCAAAAACAACCGATTAAACTATTACCTCATAGTGACTCGCCTCATCTCAGTGGACGAATCTCAGTTGCCTCCGCATCTGAGGCCGTCAACCCGTGCATCATATCACGTGGATTGTTGAGCGCGTTACCGCGGAGACGTAGCTCGTGTGGAGGCTTCACGCTATTATCCGTGGCTTCCACGCACAACTCGCCACACGAGAGCGAGAACCACATTATAGTGACCACGAGGAGGTTACCCCATGTGACTCTACCCTCCCTAGCAACCGGGCCAATTTGGTTGCTAAGGAGACCTGGCTGGAGTCACTCAGCACGCCCTGGATTCAAACTCACGACTCCAGGTGTTATAGTCAGCGTCAATACTTGCTGTGATACACAGACCCCCCCCCCCCCCCCCCCATTCATCTCTAGAATATTAATTATTATTAAAAAAAAATGTCTTCAACTTTGTAGAAATGAATGGAGTCGCATTGATTAGACTGTCCAACATATGGCCTACAAGTTAGGGTTGTTTCGGCTGATGAAACTCACCCGTGATTGGCTGGATGGCAACGGTCGCTTAATCAGCCCAAAGCAACAAAAGACAAAGAATACTGGATACGAATCCATCATTTGGACTCGAAAAAGTGCGGGATACTAAATCACCTTTTTAAAGTTACTATGCCCTTGTTAAATGTTCATAAGTTAAATTAATAATCAAGTCACCAATCGAAAAAATGGTTGAAACCAGACTGTTGACGCTAATGCTAACACTCCTTAGCAACTGCAAGTCCATTTGGTATAGAAATTACACACTTCACCTCTCAGACAGGATGTTTGTGTTGACCCCTGACCCCTTCCACACGGTTCACATCACCTCTGATCTTCCTATTGTTCACATTTGTCCCTCTGGGTGTTTTTTATTACTCATTGTATTTACGCCTTTAACTTCCTTTTTTGCAACAGAGCGTTTTCATTGTGTTTCCAGCAGCCCATCATGAGGAAATATTCAACCGGTCGCGTCGTCCTTATATGGAAAAACTTGAGAACGAGAGACTTGTTCCGGAACAAATGATGCCGAGTCACAGTGACTTTTATAGAAAGAGTGTTTTTGTGCCCGCTTACTGGACAGAGGTTATTTATGCACTCTGTGACCTCGTACTGGATTTATTGTTGATTAATGAGGATGAATGAAGCCGTCTAGACGGTGTGACTCGAATACACTTATAAATGAGAACTTGGATAAGCATAATGCTGCGGGAGGTTTGTTTACACAGTCATGTTTAGACTGTGTTAAGAATTAAACTGGATTTTGGAAGGCTAAATTCACAAAGACTCGTTACGTGCGGGCACAATATTTCATCAGCTGATCATAAATCATATATTAGTTTATAGTAGCATGCACGTTTTAGAGTAAAACACCAGGCAATATGCCATTAAAACAATTGGCTTTTTAAACTCAAATGCAGGACTTTCATTTTTAACAGCTAGCCTGTCTCCTTCAACAGACTATGATATAAACTATCTCCCAGTGTGCAAACGTGGAAATGATCTTTCGCTGTCAAGAGAGAACAAAGCATTCTTGTTTCCGTCCCATCAGATACTGCTGCATCTGCCAAACCATCCACAGATTCATCTGGAAATCTCGTATCTCACTTCAGCCACTATGCAATGTTTTTTTCTCTCATTGATGATGGCTCATGAGAGACTGAACTCTGCTGTAGAAGTTTTACAGTGTGGTGAAGTCAGTTTGTGTAGTTATTCCTCTCAGGCGTTCTGCGCAAGCGTGTGATTGGCTGCCTGTATGGAGGTGGTTCGCTGTTGGCAGCAGTGAAGAAGGAATGCTGGGACTGAGTGGCATCGTTTTGTTTATGTGCTGTGTAATATAGCGTACAGTCGGGATAAAAAGTTGCAGTTAGTTTGAATGGCAGCCAGAAGAGAGTCGACGATAACTGCACACAAAACTCTGGACACCTGTGGTGTAATTCTTAACATATACTTTTGTTAATTTAGCAGATGCTTTGATTCAGTTGATACTGAAATACAAGTAGTGCTATCATTTCAAACTACCACACTATACCAAACTACTATACTATACCAAACTACCATACTATAACATACTATACTATACCATACTATAACATATCACACTGTACCAAACTACCATACCATACTATATAAGACCACAACACTATAACATACTATACTATACCAAACTACCATACTATAACACACTATACTATACCAAACTACTATACTATAACACACTATACTATACCAAACTACTATACTATAACATACTATACTATACCAAACTACCATACCATACTATATAAGACCACAACACTATAACATACTATACTATACCAAACTACCATACTATAACACACTATACTATACCACACTATACTATACCAAACTACCATACTATAACATACTATACTATACCAAACTACCATACTATAACACACTATACTATACCACACTATACTATACCAAACTACTATACTATAATATACTATACTATACCATACTATAACATATCACACTGTACCAAACTACCATACCATACTATATAAGACCACAACACTATAACATACTATACTATACCAAACTACCATACTATAACACACTATACTATACCACACTATACTATACCAAACTACCATACTATAACATACTATACTATACCAAACTACCATACTATAACATACTATACTATACCAAACTACTATACTATACCACACTATACTATACCAAACTACCATACTATAACATACTATACTATACCATACTATAACATATCACACTGTACCAAACTACCATACCATACTATATAAGACCACAACACTATAACATACTATACTATACCAAACTACCATACTATAACACACTATACTATACCAAACTACCATACTATAACATTCTATACTATACCAAACTACCATACTATAACACACTATACTATACCAAACTACCATACTATAACACACTATACTATACCACACTATACTATACCAAACTACCATACCATATATATAAGACCACAACACTATAACATACTATACTATACCAAACTACCATACTATAACACACTATACTATACCACACTATACTATACAAAACTACCATACCATATATATAAGACCACAACACTATAACATACTATACTATACCAAACTACCATACTATAACACACTATACTATACCAAACTACTATACTATAACACACTATACTATACCAAACTACTATACTATACCAAACTACCATACTATAACACACTATACTATACCACACTATACTATACCAAACTACCATACTATAACATACTATACTATACCATACTATAACATATCACACTGTACCAAACTACCATACCATACTATATAAGACCACTGTACCAAACTACCATACCAGACTATATAAGACCACAACACTATAACATACTATACTATACCAAACTACCATACTATAACACACTATACTATACCAAATTACTATACTATAACATACTATACTATACCAAACTACCATACCATACTATATAAGACCACAACACTATAACATACTATACTATACCAAACTACCATACTATAACATACTATACTATACCAAACTACTATACTATACCACACTATACTATACCAAACTACCATACTATACCACACTATACTATACCAAACTACCATACTATAACACACTATACTATACCAAACTACTATACTATAACATTCTATACTATACCAAACTACCATACTATAACATACTATAGTATACCAAACTACCATACTATAACACACTATACTATACCACACTATACTATACCAAACTACCATACCATACTATATAAGACCACAACACTATAACATACTATACTATACCAAACTACCATACTATAACACACTATACTATACCAAACTACCATACTATAACACACTATACTATACCACACTATACTATACCAAACTACCATACCATACTATATAAGACCACAACACTATAACATACTATACTATACCAAACTACCATACTATAACACACTATACTATACCAAACTACTATACTATAACATTCTATACTATACCAAACTACCATACTATAACACACTATACTATACCAAACTACTATACTATAACACACTATAGTATACCAAACTACCATACTATAACATACTATACTATACCAAACTACCATACTGTAACATACCACACTATACCAAACTACTATACTATAACATACTATACTATACCAAACTACCATACTATAACACACTATACTATACCAAACTACTATACTATAACACACTATAGTATACCAAACTACCATACTATAACATATTATACTATACCATACTATACTATACCAAACTACTATACTATAACATTCTATACTATACCAAACTACCATACTATAACACACTATACTATACCAAACTACTATACTATAACATACTATACTATACCAAACTACTATACTATAACACACTATAGTATACCAAACTACCATACTATAACATACTATACTATACCAAACTACCATACTGTAACATACCACACTATACCAAACTACCATACTATAACACACTATACTATACCAAACTACCATACTATAACACACTATACTATACCAAACTACCATACTATAACATATTATACTATACCATACTATCATACTATACCAAACTACTATACTATAACATACTATACTATACCAAACTACCATACTATAACACACTATACTATACCAAACTACCATACTATAACATTCTATACTATACCAAACTACCATACTATAACACACTATACTATACCAAACTACCATACTATAACACACTATACTATACCACACTATACTATACCAAACTACCATACCATACTATATAAGACCACAACCCTATAACATACTATACTATACCAAACTACCATACTATAACACACTATACTATACCAAACTACTATACTATAACACACTATACTATACCAAACTACCATACCATACTATATAAGACCACAACACTATAACATACTATACTATACCAAACTACCATACTATAACACACCACACTATACCAAACTACTATACTATAACATACTATACTATATCAAACTACCATACTATAACATACCACACTATACCAAACTACTATACTATAACATACTATACTATACCATACTATAACATATCACACTGTACCAAACTACCATACCATAATATATAAGACCACAACACTATAACATACTATACTATACCAAACTACCATACCATACTATATAAGACCACAACACTATAACATACTATACTATACCAAACTACCATACTATAACATACTATACTATACCAAACTACCATACCATACTATATAAGACCACAACACTATAACATACTATACTATACCAAACTACCATACCATACTATATAAGACCACAACACTATAACATACTATACTATACCAAACTACCATACTATAACATACTATACTATACCAAACTACCATACCATACTATATAAGACCACAACACTATAACATACTATACTATACCAAACTACCATACTATAACATACTATACTATACCAAACTACCATACTATAACATACTATACTATACCAAACTACCATACTATAACACACTATAGTATACCAAACTACCATACTATAACATACTATACTATAACATACTATACTATACCATACTATAACATATCACACTGTACCAAACTACCATACCATACTATATAAGACCACAACACTATAACATACTATACTATACCAAACTACCATACCATACTATATAAGACCACAACACTATAACATACTATACCAAACTACCATACTATAACATACTATACTATACCAAACTACCATACTATAACATACTATACTATACCAAACTACCATACTATAACACAATAGTATACCAAACTACCATACTATAACATACTATACTATACCATACTATACTATACCAAACTACCATGCTATAATATACCACACTATACCAAACTACCATACCATACTATATAAGACCACCACACTATTGTTTTAACTATTCCATACCAAACTACCATACTAGATTATACTATATCATACTATACCATATATGTACCACACTATTCAATACCATACCAGACTACCCCACCCGATTACACTATACTGTACCGTACTACCATATGATACAATATTGCACCATACCAAACTATATTATATTATACTATACCATACCTGTTGTGTTTTTAGGGTAAAACCAAGACTGTACTTGAGGGCTATGTTAATTGTCTGTTTTACTTTTACAGATCTTTTGCTAAAATGGAGACAACAAAGGTACGTACAGTTCAAACTAAATATTTGAATACACTATGTAGCACCGTGTCCTCACCAGGCATGACTTAATATACCTGTAAAGAGCTTAAATGGATTATTAACATTTCCAGATAGAAGAAGAATGTTTAAAGCAACTAAACAATCTAACATGTTGTCGGATTATTAAGCATGATCATTGTAAATGAACTCAATAACAGTGGGAAAATCAGATTTATTTATTTTTTCGAATATGACTGTTCAAACTGCAGGTTATACTGTATGTGGACCGATTACACTGTATTTGGACAGATTTTATTATTTTGTTAGCATGCTAGCATGTCCACTAGTTGTCATAGTAATAATGCACACGTGCATATGTTCACCATGTGTGAGAGTTTATGGGTGTTTTTCATGAGGGCATCCAAACATTTAGACATTCTTCGTTATCAAGAGTTTTGTCGTTAGGGCACCCACGGGCAGAAACATAAATCGACGCCTGTGCTCGTCACAGTCGCAGCTGGTCATTTCGGGAAAAACACAAGATTATTATTACATCACGCCTGATTTGGACACGGATGTTTAGTGTGTGTAGCATGTTTTGAAGGCCTGATCTATTGCATGTGACTGTAGAACTGTGAATATTTTGGCTTCCCCTTATTACAGTTGACTTCCTGATGTAAATTTTCAATTTTACTAAATGATTTTCTGATGTTTACAATGTGAAATATGTTCAGCGTTCCTACATGGAAAACCCTTAATAGTTTTTCTTGCTATTCTTTTCAAAGAATCAATCATGACATTTTATAAATCAGTTTAAATGGTTCATTAGCGAATCGTTCTGAATCCAGAATCCTCCTGACGGAAAAGGTCATTAAGATTCTGGAAATGGAAAATGATTGTATTTAGTGACTGTTATGAGGGAGCGTGACTCCTGCATGCGTGTGCTGTGGTGTAAGTGTGTTGCATGTCTTTCATCACTTCCTGTAGAATGAAGCAGCGGAGATCATAAAGCCTGTGCCCATCAGCCAATCAGCTGCACCCATCACCAGCTCCCCCGCCAACCTCACCCCGGGCAACAGCGCCTACAACAAGACCGCACGGCCTTTTGGCGGGACCGTTAATACCGTTCGATCGGTCAGTCCGTCCCCGGCCCAGACAGCGCCCAAAGCTGCCATCCCCTCCGCCTCATCTGCGTTCACTCCAGCTGCGCCTTCAGTGCAGCCCCCTCAACCCCCCTTCCCGCTGGGCAGTAGCACCAACCGCCCGATGTCCTCGCCTAGCTCCGCCCCTAAGCCCGCCTCTGGCCGCTCCCCCTTTGCCAACTCCTCCTCAGCATCCTCTTCTGGCTCCTCCTCCCCGGCGAGAGTGACCGCCCCCCCATCTGTCCCCACCCCCCCGCAGCCCTCCGTCTATAACACGCCCATCAACCTCTACTCCAATCAGAATGCCTGTGAGGTGGTGATGGGTCAGAGGCGGGGTCTGCTGGAGAGCAGGTCGACAGGAGAGCAACAAAATGGGTAGGTGGAGCGAACCGACCAATCACCGAGCTGCCTCTCCACTTCCTGTTCTTCATAACTCTGCTCCTTCATCTATTCTATCACAGAACACCGTTGTCAAGGTTTTCGGTTTCATTTTTTAGCCATGTGTTCCCTCTGGAGTTAAGATTGGGATTACAGACATGAAGAGACTTTAAAGCTGGTGTGTGTATATGTTCCATGTTTAAGTTTATTCTCGTATGCTAGCCTACTTCACAAATATTACTATGAGTAATTAGTCGCAAAGAAGGTGTGTAAGCACGTTGCATATGTTAGTTTTCTTCTTCATCTCCACCATTGATGTCTATGGCAGCCCATGGCACATTTTGGTGGAAAGTTATGAAATTTGGCACACTGATAGAGGACAGTCTGAACTTCTTTCATAGCAAATTTGGAGTCTCTATCTGAAACCCACTAATGCCACCATAAGTTCAAAGTTTCACTTTCTGTATGTTTACTTTAATAGCGTTTGAACCGTAAGGCCTAGAAATGAAATTCTTTTCCCCCCTATATCGTTATTCTTCATTAAGAGTACATTAATGTATACAAGCTTAACTGCACATTTAAAATCCACAAGTAGAACTGAATTATCACCAATATAACCGACACGCCGCCGACTCGTCCGGCTCAATTACGACTTTGTGGTGGCGTTCATGTGTGCTCAACCCATGCGATCATGAATGCACCGTAGGGGCCCAGCTGCCGCGTTTTGAACTAGCCGTATTCGGGACAACGCAGTTTGGGGCAGACCAATGCACAATGAGTTGCAATAGTCGAACCTTGATGTAATAAGTGGGTGGATCACAGATTTTTAGGAGAATATTTCAGCTCTGAAGGTCCATACAATGCAAGGTTGGTCAGAACTTTGAAGCTCCAAAAAGCACATAAAGGCGGCATAGAAGTAATCCATAAGACTCCAGTGGTTTAATCCATGTCTTCTGAAGTGATATGATAGTTGTGGGTGAGAAACAGATCAATATTTGAGTCCTTTTTGTACTATAATTTCTCCCTGCCCACTCGGTAAAAAAAGAAGAATGTGAAAGTTAAAAAGGACTCAAATATTGATCTGTTGCTCACACACACCTATCGTATCACTTCTGAAGACATGGATTAAACCACTGGAGTCTTATGGATAACTTCTATGCTGCCTTTATGTGCTTTTTGGAGCTTCAAAGTTCACAAGAATCATTTGTTTGTGAATCGGACGACACTGTTCGCATTGTCAGGAAACTCTCAGATGATTATAGTATGTTCTTCAGCCCCAACTGTGGAAAAATGCACCCGAGTATAACACACCTTAAGTATGCATGTATAATGGGATGCATGTTTGCGATGCAGCGACCAAACATTCATGCATACTTGTGTCTGTTACTGGCTGACGTGCATGTGTGTGAGTTTCTGCATGAGTCTTGACGTTGTCTTTGA
>JAVLUX010000038.1:1635000-1655000 GCA_032164185.1 Moxostoma hubbsi | reverse complement strand
ACAGTAACATTCAAGGGTGGTCATGTAGAATTCTGTGCCAAATTTAAGTGGTTTTAAACGTTGCCACGTGCTTCTCGCTGCTTCTTGCAGCGCTGCAATGATCAGAGGTGTGAGTTTAAGAGCTCGAGACCGGACTGTGAGTAAACACACACCTGCTTTGCGCTCGCGCTGCTCCGTCTTGATAAACATTTTAATGCAAACAGGAACTTGATGATATATTTGAATAACATGGCTGATAAACGCCCCCCATTTGTAACCTAATGCAGCGCCCCCTGGCATCCTTTCAACGCCCACTGGGGGTGGTACCGCCCCCGTTGAGAACCCCTGTTATCCGCTTTTGCTTCCAGCTCAGTCTGTGTTTTCTTTTTCTGTCTTCTCTGTATTTTCACGCTTGCATATACACTTTCTGAAATGAATTTACAGTGCCAAGAAAAAGTATGTAAACCCTTTGGAATTACCTGCATTTATGGATAAATGTGTCTTAAAATCTGGTTTGATCTTTTTCTATGTTACAATAATGAACAAACACAATCTGCTTTAACTAATAACACAGACATTATTGTAGATTTGCAGTATAGGTTGGAAAAAGTAAGTGACCCCTTAGGCTAATGACGTCAACAAAAGCTAATTAGAACCAGGAGTTGGCAAACCCGGCATCCACTTAATGAAATGAGATTGTAGGTGTGGGTTAGAGCTACTTTGACTTATAAAAAGCACTCAAACATTTTGAGTTTGCTCATTCAGAAGAAGCATCTTCTGACGTGGACCATGCCTTGCAAATAAGAGATCTCAGAAGACCTACGATCAAGAATTGATGCCTTTGCATCAAGCTTAAAAGGATTAAAAATTTACCTAGAAGAGTTTAGATATTCATCTGTCCACAGTTAGACAAACTGTCTATAAATGGAGATGATTTAGTACTATAGGTACTCTCACTAGAAGTGGGCGTTAGATATTCATCTGTGCACAGTTAGACAAACTGTCTATAAATGGAGATGATTTAGTACTATAGGTACTCTCACTAGAAGTGGCTGTTAGATATTCATCTGTTCACAGTTAGACAAACTGTCTATAAATGGAGGTGATTTAGTACTATAGGTACTCTCACTAGAAGTGGCCGTTAGATATTCATCTGTGCACAGTTAGACAAACTGTCTATAAATGGAGATGATTTAGTACTATAGGTACTCTCACTAGAAGTGGCCGTTAGATATTCATCTGTCCACAGTTAGACAAACTGTCTATAAATGGAGATGATTTAGTACTATAGGTACTCTCACTAGAAGTGGCCATTAGATATTCATCTGTCCACAGTGAGACAAACTGTCTATAAATGGAGATGATTTAGTACTATAGGTATTCTCTCTAGAAGTGGCCGTTAGATATTCATCTGTCCACAGTGAGACAAACTGTCTATAAATGGAGATGATTTAGTACTATAGGTACTCTCTCTAGAAGTGGCCATTAGATATTCATCTGTCCACAGTTAGACAAACTGTCTATAAATGGAGATGATTTAGTACTATAGGTACTCTCTCTAGAAGTGGCCGTCCAGCCAAGATGACTCAAAGGGGTCGTCTTTGAAAACCCCTGCCCGAGAGTGACAGATAAAGACTTGAATGAATCACAGGAACTGGTTAACATCTCTGTTCATGAGTCTACTATATGGAAAACATTAAACAGGTATGGTGTCCATGGCAGGAGATCACGAAGGAAGCATATTTGGGGCTACTTTGGGGTCTGGACCGCTTGCCATCATCCTGGGGAAAAATGAATTTCTGGTTAATGACTTTGATGAAAATGAGATCCCATATTATGACCAATTAATGCGGAAAACCAGCTAATTTCAAAGGGTTCTTTGAGCTTCCTCCTTGCTGTGATATGCTAGTATTTCTGCCTTAATGATCCAATAAAGCTATATCTTTTGTCTTTCTGCTTCTGATGTGTCTATAATCTCTCCTGTGTGTTTCCTTTTCATCTTCTGAACTCTTGACTGTTAAACGACACATATTTTGACATTCGTTGTTGTCGTCGGCTGATAATGATGATGTCTAGACTAGCACAGCTGACGGTTGATAGCATTCTGATATATTTATAATTCAATTTAATGATAGCAAATGCAATGTACACAAAATAGCAGTTGGGAAACAGGAAGTGTGTATTATCTGCTGCCAAATTGATTTTGAAACTGAATGACCAAAAAACAGGCCAATTAGAATTGATTATGTTTATATACTTTATGCATATCCGACATCAGTAGGTCTTCTGCACTTAAAGGGATAGTTCATCCAAAAATGGGAATTCGGTCTTCATTTACGTGCATGGGAAAAGATGTGATAAAAGCACGGCAAAATTCCACGGCCGAAGATGGCATGGGCGTATGCTGAGCACGTGAGCAGACAAAATAGCCTCTTTTTAATTCTGCACTTCATACTACTCTGTTCTATTAATTTTATTGGTTAACGCGAAAATTCGCCGCTAAGTTCACCAAACGTGGGGGAATTCTTTGCCACCGGAAGACCATCGTGTGGATTCTTAACACCTTAGCACATTCTTCCTTATGTGTTCCAACGAGAAAAGAAAGTCAAATGGGTTTGGAACAACATGAGGGTGAGTAAACGATGACAGAATTTCCATGCATGGGTGAACTATACCTTTTAAGCATGTGTTAAGTACACACAATTATACAAAGATAAAATGAGCTCATATAACCAGCACAGATTCTGCACAGAAATGTCAAAAATATCTGACTTTTGAGAGAAATGGAGCTTACAGTAGAGCTCTATGGAGTGCATAGCTTTTAAGGGTAGATAACATTAAAATAGGGGTTATATGAATACTTCTATAATATGTAATGTACCATCACTGTTAGCCACAGGCAATAACAGATTGATTCAGTAGAGATTAAAGTCTATTAATTCAGCCTTATGGCGGCTTTCTGTGGGTATAATTAATTCAAGATGAGCTCAGAGTTCACAGTCACCTGCTGTTGTTGTCACGGCCATGTATTAGATGCGTGTAAGCAGCTGGTCTGTGTATATGTGCCCTGCGTGACCTCTGGCGTGTGTTTCTTGCACACATCGAGCTCCAGACTGCGGCAATATACAGCTGAATCATCTTCACTCGCCGCGGCTGTCTCCAGGAAAAATGCAACGATCATAAACATGTCAACAGCACCGGTACACACACTACTGTGGCTATATATAATACTGGATCTAGAATCTTGCTGGCACTCGTTTTCTTCATTATCAAACCATCTGGGACTGCAGCGCTGACCGGACGCTTTAATTTGACCAATCTGCTTATGATTGTGTTTTGATGGGGGTCAGAGCCAGAATCACATCCGTGCAACGGTCTGTATCATTGTTGAGGGCATTTGTGCACACTGACGCTTAATTGCCTCTTACAGGGACTGTTTAATATGGTTTCCTGTCACATGTGAGTGAAATAATATTTAGTGAGTCATTGATCCACTTCTGAGTTTATACAGCATCATCTCTGCGGTCTATATGCAAACTATATAAATCTAAATCTGAATATATAAATCTGAATATATTAATCTGAATATATAAATATAAATCTGAATATGTAAATCTGAATATATAAATATAAATCTGAATATATTCATCTGAATATATAAATCTGAATATATTAATCTGAATATATAAATATAAATCTGAATATATAAATCTGAATATATATAAATCTGTAAATATAAATCTAAATCTGAATAAATAAATCTGAATATATAAATATAAACTGAATATCTAAATCTGAATATATAAATATAAAACAACCTATAAATCTGAGTATATAAATATAAATCTGAATATATAAATCTAAATCTGAATATATGAATATAAAACAACCTATAAATCTGAGTATATAAATATAAATCTGAGTATATAAATATAAATCTTAAAAAATGTAAATCTGAATATATAAATATGAATCTGAATATATAAATATGAATCTGAATATATAGATATGAATATATAAATATAAATCTGAATATAAATATGAATATATAAATATAAATCTGAATATATAAATATGAATCTGAATATATAAATATGAATATATAAATATAAATCTGAATATATAAATATGAATATATAAATATGAATCTGAATATATAAATCTGAATATATAAATATAAATCTGAGTATATAAATATAAATCTGAATATATAAATATAAATCTGAATATCTAAATCTGAATATATAAATATGAATCTGAATATATAAATATGAATATATAAATATAAATATGAATATATAAATATGAATATATAAATATGAATCTGAATATATAAATCTGAATATATAAATATAAATCTGAGTATATAAATATAAATCTGTATATATAAATCTAAATCTGAATATATAAATATGAATTTGAATATCTAAATCTGATATCTAAATCTGTATATATAAATCTGAATATATAAATATAAAGCAACCTATAAATCTGAGTATATAAATCTAAATCTGAATATATAAATCTAAATCTGAATATATAAATATAAAACAACCTATAAATCTGAGTATATAAAAATAAATCTGAATATCTAAATCTGTATATATAAATGTAAATCTGAATATATATAAAAATAAATCTGAATATATAAATCTGTATATATATAAATGTAAATCTGAATATATAAATCTAAATATGAATATATAAATATAAATATATAAATATGAATATATAAATATGAATCTGAATATATAAATATGAATCTGAATATATAAATATAAATGAGTATATAAATATTAATCTGAATATATAAATATGAATATATAAATATGAATCTGAATATATAAATCTGAATATATAAATCTAAATCGGAATATATAAATATAAATCTGAATATATATAAATATAAATGAGTATATAAATCTGAATATATATAATATATATATATATATATATATATATATATATATATATATATATATATATATATATATATATATATCTGAATATATAATTGTAAATCTGTAATTGAAAGTAGATCCCATGTCTTAATAATTCTGTACTGTTCAATGAAGATCCAGATCAGTTCTCCAGATTAATTACAGTGTTTTTCTGCTACAAGACATCGAGCACATTTCCATTTGGCAATCCATTAATGCCATAATGATATTTATATGGTCCTCAAGGATCTTTCTGACATGCACAGATTAAGCTGTCGAAAATCGAATGTTTGTAATCCAGTTAATTAGAGAAGTCCACCATTTTATAACTGACTGTGACGAAGGACCCCGTTGGTCTTCCAAACCCTGGCCAGCAAGAAATTGATGAAGCAGACTAAAAAATACATTATAAATAATTAAAAAGCTTGTTATATGTGGAAAGATGGCTGATTATGACAATCATGGTGTCCAACAAATATTTATATTGAGCATGTTAATAGTTTGGGTCAGATTTGTAAATGTAAAGCTTGTCTATAATTAAGCCTGATCAAAACAAAATATTTTATACAAATATATTCAGATTTGGCCCTTCATTGTATCCAGAGATTCACAGATTCAAATTTGAGGAATTTGTCCAGTAGGTCAGTCTCTCTGTCTTATTTTGTTTTCAGGGAGGCGGATGAGGAGGTTCAGCCCAGTTCTCATATAACATCTTCAGTCAAAACTATGACCAAAACCCCCTCTGGGACCCCTCGACAGGGCAACGGCGTCACGCCAGCTTCAACCAAAAACTGGCAGTCCGGGAACACCGCAGGTGTGTTTTTTGTATATTTAATGTTCATAACTGTTACTTATAAGTTATCTACAAATAACAAGAGTGTCATTCCTCGTTTGTCCTGCAGGCGGCAGTGTTGCGTTTCATTGTTCTTAATTCTGCACTCTCTGAGCTCACAGAGTTTTGTATTTTATGCTACACCTACATACAGGTTCACAGTGCAATGGCTTATGAAACCATGCAGACATATTTTCCATATGAATGAGTGCTGAGTAACCAGAGGTGTGTTGGTTTGGCTCTCCACTGGGAACGCTGCACGATCCGACAGTAAATATTTACTTTGGGGAGCAGAAGGTCTTATTAATGCACTCTGTGTTCGGGTCCTTTACAGTAGTGCTTCTCGACTGATGCATGCATGCATTATAAATGCTAATAATAATATACAAAGATAGCAAAATAGAGAAAATGCTTCTTTAGTTGTTGACATCAAAGAGGGAACGTCCATATGGTTTGTGCAACAGTGAATTATTACTGAAAGCATTAAACCCAAATCTAGAAACATTTAGAAACCAAAATTATGAGCCTATTTCATGTTTCCCTCGCAATAACTTTTGCGTTCCCTCACAATAACTTTTGTGTTCCCTCGCAATAACTTTTGTGTTCCCTCACAATAACTTTTGTGTTCCCTCGCAATAACTTTTGTGTTCCCTCGCAATAACTTTTGTGTTCCCTCGCAATAACTTTTGTGTTCCCTCACAATAACTTTTGTGTTCCCTCACAATAACTTTTGTGTTCCCTCGCAATAACTTTTGTGTTCCCTCGCAATAACTTTTGTGTTCCCTCACAATAACTTTTGTGTTCCCTCGCAATAACTTTTGTGTTCCCTCACAATAACTTTTGTGTTCCCTCGCAATAACTTTTGTGTTCCCTCGCAATAACTTTTGTGTTCCCTCACAATAACTTTTGTGTTCCCTCGCAATAACTTTTGTGTTCCCTCACAATAACTTTTGCGTTCCCTCACAATAACTTTTGTGTTCCCTCGCAATAACTTTTGTGTTCCCTCGCAATAACTTTTGTGTTCCCTCACAATAACTTTTGTGTTCCCTCGCAATAACTTTTGTGTTCCCTCACAATAACTTTTGTGTTCCCTCGCAATAACTTTTGTGTTCCCTCGCAACAACTTTTGTGTTCCCTCGCAACAACTTTTGTGTTCCCTCGCAATAACTTTTGTGTTCCCTCACAATAACTTTTGTGTTCCCTCACAATAACTTTTGTGTTCCCTCGCAACAACTTTTGTGTTCCCTCGCAACAACTTTTGTGTTCCCTCGCAACAACTTTTGTGTTCCCTCGCAATAACTTTTGCGTTCCCTCGCAATAACTTTTGCGTTCCCTCACAATAACTTTTGTGTTCCCTCACAATAACTTTTGTGTTCCCTCGTAATAAATTTACAATAATCATGGATAATCTTGTGGTTATACCATCGTATTTGTAGTAAAATCAAAATAACAAACACAAAATTATCATTTGTATTACCATAGTTTTTGTTTTCCTGTATTAGTAGGCCTCCTATTACTATGAATATCAAGGATAAAATATGGTTATTTTAGTTCAACCATAGTACATTTATTCAGCGGGAACGCAAACTATTGCGAGGGTATGTAAAACTATTTCAGAAATACAATTTCCGCCCTGTCCTCTTAGAGGCTCTGCAACTTTGTACTCGCAGTTAATGGTCATATTTGTGAAGATATTATTGTTTACTTTTGTATGATAAACTATTTTGGCCACTCGAAGTCCAACGTAAAATCAGGAGTCACTGCTGTAGTGTTGAGTTAATGTATGCAGCGAGTGAGACCTCGTGTTTACCCAGCATGCCTCTCTTGGGGGTCTAAAGAGCAGGTTGCTGACTGGCGAGAGAGCGCGGGAACACAGATATCTCTCTGTTTAATATGTATGTGTGCCTCACAGTCGCACGGCCTCTGAGTAAACGGCCGGTGGCCACTGGAACTGCGCCATATGCACCAAATGAACTGATAAAATTCCTCGTTTGCTCGATCCCAAATGGTCCACACCCGCCTTGTCTACCCCCCATCTGAGTCACTGACCTGTTGTGCATGTGCAGCTTTGGGTCATTTGTCAGGGGTGGCGGACGCATTCATTGCGAGAGGATCTCTTCAATTAAAGCCCATCGCATTGATTGAATCCAGACACTCAGTGAGGACATGCAGTCCAGCAGCTGTGAGATTAGAAGTGTTCCTCTCAAGTGAAGAGAGAACAGGACATCCGGCATCTCATGCAGCACATGGGCCTCATTTCTCGGAGAGACCTGTGTCCTGTGATCGCCGCCCATTGAGACTTTCAAATACTCCAATAGCTCCCATAGTAGCTTTTTACATCTCTGAGTAGCTGATTGTATGTAATCTAGGGAGATTATATTATGATAAGCAACACATTTCTGCCTTTTAAACCCTCCAAAAATTGACCCCATTGACTTCCATTGTAAGTGTCGCACTGTAACCTCCATTTTTGCTTTTTTTTAAAGATAAGGAGGGACGAGTCAAAATAATTGTTTGCGGTAATCAACATTACGCCACAAATGCTGGCGATTGATCTTAACTTGTATTGAACCCGGAATGTTCTTTTAAGCATCTGGACAACGTTTTTGTAATTCTCTTAATTTTTTATTGTTTTTTGATAATTAAAAGCAGTACCACATATACTACCATGATGCATCCCTTTATAGAAATGAGAATGAGCTCTCAAAAGCTCTATAATATCTAATATCTAAATATATATTTTTGACAATTATGTTGGTGTTGCTTATATTCCGCGTTTTTGCTTATAACTTCACGAAATATAAACAGAACATTAAATATCACATATTATTATTTAGAGTCAGTGATTATCTTTGAAACGAGTCCACACACAAGATAATCAGATGTATAGATCATTAGATAATCCACAATGATGACTCAATGATGCCTCAAATGACACAGAATGAAACTGAATGAGATGATTATCTTTCAAACGAGTCCACACACAAGATAATCAGATGTATTGATCATTAGATAATCCACATGAAGCACAATGTTACATATGACCACCAGGAGATGGCGCCAAATACATGACACAGACTCAATGATGACTCAAATGACACAGAATGAAACTGAATGAGATGATTATCTTTCAAACGAGTCCACACACAAGATAATCAGATGTGTAGATCATTAGATAATCCACATGAAGCACAATGTTACATATGACCACCAGGAGATGGTGCCAAATACATGACACAGACTCAATGATGACTCAAATGACACAGAATGAAACTGAATGAGATGATTATCTTTCAAACGAGTCCACACACAAGATAATCAGATGTATAGATCATTAGATAATCCACATGAAGCACAATGTTACATATGACCACCAGGAGATGGCGCCAAATACATGACACAGACTCAATGATGACTCAAATGACACAGAATGAAACTCATTCTGTGAAATCTCATGACTAAAATCATGTCTGCATGCTATGCAAACCTTTAGTCATTGTTGTGTTTGCATGTGTAATTAGTTCTTATGTACAATTATTATCTTTTATTTGTTTGGAGATGTTTTTGGACTTGAATGTTATTTTTATGAGGCTTACCAAAGGGTTAAAAAAAAATAAAAGTATTTGACTTCACAACAAGTTACTAACTTTTGTCATTCAGATTGCATTTTTATGACCAGAAGGTAAAGAGACCTTGTAATATTATACAAATAAAAACTAATAATACATTTAAATGAGCGTTAGAGATCAAAAAAGAAAACATTAAAGGCAAAGTTTGATCAAAAATAAAAATTCTGTCATCATTTACTCACCCGTATGTCATTCCAAACCCATATGATTTTCTTTTTCCACGGAACACAATAGGAGATTGTAGTCATAATATTAGCCTCAGTCACCATTCACTTTCATTGCGTCTTTTCTCAATGAAAGTGAATGGTGACTGAGGGTGTCATTCTGTTACAGTGTGAGGGTGAGTAAATAATGACAGAAATTTCTTACTTGAGTGAACGATCCCTTTAATGCCTACATGGCATCGTCCAATGTAATTATTATTTCCTTTTAGTCGCTCAATTTTAGACATCATATAGTGTTGCTGCCTTCCAAAACACACCAGAGGCATTAGGCAGCATTTTTCCGGTTTGGGACCCTCTCACAGATCCGTTGACTCAGCTCATTTTCTCTCCATTATGGGGAAATCAAGAGGGCACTTGCTCCATGACCTGCTGGGCTTTGATTCTAGCACCCATCTGAATGAGCGTCTCTGTGTCGCCCACCGCAGTGCGCTGACCTCTGACCCCCGCTGTCCCTCTGGAGGCAGAGAGAGAAGAGAAGGATTGTCCTTCCGCTCCCAGAGCTCCCGATTATTTTGCCAGGTGTCTCCTCTCGCTCTGGGAATGTTGTTTTTTTTCTTCTAGACTGAGTAAAGTGATCCTTTGTTTTCCAGCGGGCCAGTGTGGATGTCCCGGTCACAGATGCTCAATCCTCCAAACCCCTGAGAGATTAACTCTTCTGTAGAGATAGATCTCTTGTATCTTAACTAGAACTCTCCATCACCTCCCGTCACGCTACATGGCCGGGCACAACATCGGGCGATCTCATTACCGCTCACAGTTTTGTCTTGTGTAACACAGTCTCTGTTGTGGGTAAAGTTCACCCAGTGGTCACTCAGATTAAAATCTCTTTCTTTTTCATTAGGATTTCCCAAAGCAGGTGCACCTGTGCCGCAGATGGGCCCCTCGGTGGGACGGGTGAGTAACAGCGTTCCGAAGGGTCCGCATCACCCCGCGCCTCAAGCTCGCCCCAAAGACAAAGATGATTTGCTGGTACAAAGGGCCGAACACATTCCCGCGGGCACACGCACACCCATGTGTGCCCAGTGCAACATGGTCATCAGGTTAGATATATACACAAACATTTAAAGCTCATTTGTGTGTTTTTCTTTTTGTTAAAATACTTTCTACTATCCCAGTTTAATATGAAAGAACAATTATAAGCAATTCTAAGTTTGTTTTGAGTGACCCGTCCAGCCCAACACAACAACATTGTCTCGACCAATGGCGTGAGTCGGGGACGGGACGGTCGGCAAATGATGGGGGTATTCAGGAAAGCTGTTTGAAAACAGTGTTTATTTTTGCATTTCCGTTTTGCGCAGAAATGACACCGCTGTAACACTTAACAATAACAGTACAATTGAAACACTTTAATCAATACAATTGAAACACTTTAATCAATACAATTGAAACACTTTAATCAGTACAACTGAAACACTTTAATCAGTACAATTGAAACACTTTAATCGATACAATTGAAACACTTTAATCGATACAATTGAAACACTTTAATCAATACAATTGAAACACTTTAATCAGTACAACTGAAGCACTTTAATCAATACAATTGAAACACTTTAATCAGTACAATTGAAACACTTTAATCAATACAATTGAAACACTTTAATCAGTACAATTGAAACACTTTAATCAATACAATTGAAACACTTTAATCAGTACAACTGAAGCACTTTAATCAATACAATTGAAACACTTTAATCAGTACAATTGAAACACTTTAATCAATACAATTGAAACACTTTAATCAATACAATTGAAACACTTTAATCAGTACAACTGAAACACTTTAATCAGTACAATTGAAACACTTTAATCGATACAATTGAAACACTTTAATCGATACAATTGAAACACTTTAATCAGTACAACTGAAGCACTTTAATCAATACAATTGAAACACTTTAATCAGTACAATTGAAACACTTTAATCAATACAATTGAAACACTTTAATCAGTACAATTGAAACACTTTAATCAATACAATTGAAACACTTTAATCAGTACAATTGAAACACTTTAATCAGTACAATTGAAACACTTTAATCCATACAACTGAAACACTTTAATCCATACAATTGAAACACTTTAATCAGTACAATTGAAACACTTTAATCAGTACAATTGAAACACTTTAATCGATACAATTGAAACACTTTAATCGATACAACTGAAACACTTTAATCGATACAATTAAAACACTAATCGATCAATTAAAACACTCTAATCGATACAATTAAAACACTCTAATCGATACAACTGAAACACTTTAATCAATACAATTGAAACACTTTAATCAGTACAATTGAAACACTTTAATCAGTACAATTGAAACACTTTAATCGATACAATTGAAACACTTTAATCGATACAACTGAAACACTTTAATCGATACAATTAAAACACTAATCGATCAATTAAAACACTCTAATCGATACAATTAAAACACTCTAATCGATACAATTAAAACACTCTAATCGATACAATTGAAACACTTTAATCAATACAATTGAAACACTTTAATCGATACAACTGAAACACTTTAATCGATACAATTAAAACACTAATCGATACAATTAAAACACTAATCGATACAATTAAAACACTAATTGATACAATTAAAACACTCTAATCGATACAATTGAAACACTTTAATCGATACAATTGAAACACTTTAATCGATACAACTGAAACACTTTAATCGATACAATTGAAACACTTTAATCCATACAACTGAAACACTTTAATCCATACAATTGAAACACTTTAATCAGTACAATTGAAACACTTTAATCAGTACAATTGAAACACTTTAATCGATACAATTGAAACACTTTAATCGATACAACTGAAACACTTTAATCGATACAATTAAAACACTAATCGATCAATTAAAACACTCTAATCGATACAATTAAAACACTCTAATCGATACAATTGAAACACTTTAATCAATACAATTGAAACACTTTAATCGATACAACTGAAACACTTTAATCGATACAATTAAAACACTAATCGATACAATTAAAACACTAATCGATACAATTAAAACACTAATTGATACAATTAAAACACTCTAATCGATACAATTGAAACACTTTAATCGATACAATTGAAACACTTTAATCGATACAACTGAAACACTTTAATCGATACAATTAAAACACTCTAATCGATACAATTAAAACACTCTAATCGATACAATTGAAACACTTTAATCAATACAATTGAAACACTTTTAAATTGGAAGTTGTATGCAATCTGTACCATGCTATGGTGTGTTAAGCTACTCATAAGTACAATCAATCTACACTTGAAGTGTATTTACAAGAACTCACTAAAATGAATCGGAGCTCCCAAAGCTAAATCTTAGGGATCATATATTTTAACTGGTACATTTATATTAACTGTCTGAAGGAACCGATTCACATGTCCCTTTAAGCTCGAATGGGCCCGTGAGAAAATCAATAGTTGAAATATGAATAACAACAGTCTTGAGCAACACAAAATAGGTGTTGTTTGAAAGATTAGAAGCTCCAATGCATGTAGATATTATGACCAAAACTGAACAAGTGCTTTTGACAAATTTTGATAAATTATTAAATAATTGCACTTTACGTATTATTGCAATCAGTAAAAACATCAAACTGATCAAATATTCATGTGTCACATGTTGTTGGAAAGCTCTTAAAGAGTAAAATACAACCAGACTATTTGTTTTACTCACAGACTGAAATATAGCGAGTAACAGCTAAATATATGTATTTGACAATTATGTTTTATGTGAATTGGCGTTGCTTGTATGCCACCTTTTTGCTTATAACTTGATGCAACATAAACAGAATATAAAACATCACATGTAATTATTTAGAGTCAGTGATTATCTTTCAAACGAGTCCACACACAAGATAATCAGATGTATAGATCATTAGATAATCCACATGAAGCACAATGTTACATATGACCACCAGGAGATGGCGCCAAATACATGACACAGACTCAATGATGACTCAAATGACACAGAATGAAACTGAATGAGATGATTATCTTTCAATCGATTCCACACACAAGATAATCAGATGTATAGATCATTAGATAATCCACATGAAGCACAATGTTACATATGACCACCAGGAGATGGCGCCAAATACATGACACAGACTCAATGATGACTCAAATGACACAGAATGAAACTGAATGAGATGATTATCTTTCAATCGAGTCCACACACAAGATAATCAGATGTATAGATCATTAGATAATCCACATGAAGCACAATGTTACATATGACCACCAGGAGATGGTGCCAAATACATGACACAGACTCAATGATGACTCAAATGACACAGAATGAAACTGAATGTACATATTATTCCAGTCAGTAAAAACATCAAACTCATGAAATATCCATGTGTCATATGTTGTTGGAAAGCTCTCAAAGAGTAAAATACAACCAGACTATTTGTTTTACTCATGGACAAAAATATAGCGAATATAATATAAAAATATAATTTTTCTCAGTTACAATTGATTAATCTGTCGTGACAGTGATGCCGGGTGCAGTTTCTCAGAGTGAACTCTTTTGGCTCATCCCCCAGAGAGTGCAAGCGCCGGTTTACATTTCACCGCCGCGGCCCGGGCACAGACTCGCAGTCTCCTGGCAAAAGCATCCTTGACATCCAAGCTTTAACTCTCCATTTTGAGCATTTGATATCAGCAGTGTCTGTTGTTGTCCCTTCAGCTAATCATGCGATTTGTAACCCACATCCCCGCTGCATCCTCGCATTACCTGAACTGAACCAATACCAGATTGACTCACTCAAAAAGGCTGTTTTCAGTGTCAGGACAGACTGCAGCTCTGATATCACATTAAACATAACACGGAGAACACAGCGATTTAACTGCAGCTTTGAGACAGCGTGTCCACTTGAAGTAAAAAACCCAGTTACTAAGTCAGTGATAACATTTACTCATCCTGATGTTGTTCCAAACCTGTATGACTTTTTCTTTCATGGATCACAATAGGAGATGTTTAGCGGAATGTTAGTCTCAGTCACCATTCACTTTCAAAGAGAAATGGTGACTGAGACCAGGCTTGGACTGGTAATCTGGCATACTGGGCAATTTCCCGGTGGGCGGACGCACTTTGGGGCCGATCGGGGGCGGACTGGCCATCGGGAGAACCGGGCCGGCCACCAAACGGGGCGAATGGTCCTGCGATAAGCTGAAATGAGCCACCATGTTATGCAGAACGGGCCACTAAACGGCGCGTGATATGGCGAAGGGGGCATTGATATGCCGAAAAGGACAGCGACACCCCCCCCCCCCCCACCCGCTCATCAACTTTTGAGCCAGTCCACCCCTGACTGAGACTAACATGCTGGCGAACAGCATCTTTCGTGTTCCACTCGAGAAAGAAAGTCATACGGGTTTGGAACAACATGAGGGTTAGTAAATACTGACAGGAGTTTAAGTATTTGGTAAACCATAGCTTTAACTTTTCTGTAGATTATTGTTAAATGTGCACCTTTTGTTTTTATGTAACAAAACATGATTTTTGAGCGCGTTTATATCGATTACCTAAAAAAATACAAATATATTTATATATATTTATATTTATAATACAATATATTTTTTAAAAAGCGTGCTCAACGTACGTGTTCTCATACTATTGTAGTTCTACTTTTACTATTTAATGTTACTACTTTTGTAATTCTACTACTATTGTAAATTTTTGAGGCTTAATGCCATTTATATGTCATGTTGTTCATTACAGTTGTCAGTAGAGGGCGCTGTTGTGCTGCTGTTGTTTAAACGACGTATCTGCTTGTGTCGGTCCCAATAAAGCTTGTTTGGTCAATTTCGAGTGTTGGTTTTGGAAAGAGGGGGGGTGGCGAATCCTATCATCTTGTGGAAATTCTAGAATGGCTAAAGTCACTTACGGTACCTTTAATCGTGACTATTTTAGTCTATTGACAGTAGAAATGTGTCTATATACAGTACATGAAAAGTCCTTGTGGCAAAACATTTATAAGCCCCCGTGCTATTGGAGGCGTGGCTGAACTCCATGAAGGTGCTGCCAATATTATTATATTATAATGTCTCTTTTGTTTTGCAGGGGTCCGTACCTGGTGGCCATGGGCAAATCGTGGCACAAGGAGGAGTTTAACTGTGCCCACTGTCACAACTCACTGGCGGATGTGGGGTTTGTGGAGGAGCGGGGATCCGTGTACTGCGAGCACTGTTACGAACAGTTCTTTGCTCCTGAATGCTGCCGCTGTCAACAGAAGATTCTAGGGGTGAGGAATAATCAATCACACTGAGTTTGTTTGGATTGATGTCCTCATATGTGGCAGCGGGACTAAGGCCTCGCCTACCGGCAGGTCATCCCCGCCTCTTCAGACCTGGGAGGGTGACGAGGGGAGGGATCTCAGAACAGTTAGAAATGCACCTTATTTTCATCATAACTCCATATAAAGCCTCTGAAAGCAACATCTTTCAGCTTTTGCATGAATCCATGTGATAATGCACGTGAATATAGGAAAGCGTTTACGTTAACGAATAGATTCGTATTGCACAGAGATAACAACATTAAACATAACCAAATGTGTGTTAAAATGAAGCGAAAATGTAGCGAAATGACCCGCAGATGTTTTAGTATGAAAGTTAATCAAAATAACATGTTTTTTCAACTTTTGAGGAAATGTAGTGCCAGTGTACACGTATGTGGACACTGTGTTTATCAGTGCGCTGATGCGTGAAAAATAAACCGATTTTTTAAAGCGGCGCATCAAACGAAACTAGAGACTCTCCTCTTTACAGTCAAACAGGTTTCAATAATAAAACATGAAGAGATTTCTCTCCAGATGCACTTCTGTTGGTGCTGTGTCTGTAAGAGTGCTTCAAGGCAATCAATGTCATGTTGTTGTGTCATGTGACTCGATGCGGCAGATGTTTAACCCTTAAATGATAGTCTAGAGTCTTGTGAACAGTATTCAGTCGATTTTTTTAATCAGGATTATAAGGTCTGGATGAGCTGGCACTGACAGCTCAGATGTGTGACAGTTGGCACATCACTTCAGAATGCCACGGGCAGAGCACCGGAGGTGCCAGTGAGACGCGATCGGGGGGTTCACGTTGACAATGAGCACTGCACAATTTCGGACGTTGTTTTCGTTGTCCTGAAGATCACATTTAATGCATCAGAACGTTGTCTAAAGCGGCCGCCAAATGTATTTTGGACTCTGAAGTCACCGTTACAGGTGTATGAATGTCAATGCATTAGATACAAAATATCAAAACGTGTGACATCAGATTGCACAAGCTTAATGATAAACTTAAACATAAACACATACAGGGCAGCTGCCTGTAGCTCTCTCTGTCTCTCTCTCTCTTGAACTGTCGTCATCGGACGCCTTTTATCCCTCGTGCGCTCCATCAGGCTGATTGGGCATATGAGTAAAATGATGTTTGTGGTTAGAGGTGGAAGAGACTTTCACGCTTTGTACTAAAACATAAATCTGTTTTTCATTGGCTCACAGGAAGTCATCAACGCCTTGAAGCAAACCTGGCATGTGCACTGCTTCCTGTGCGTGTCCTGCCAGCAGCCAATCAGAAACAACACGTTTCACCTGGAGGACGGGCAGCCGTACTGCGACACAGGTGAGATGGGCCTGAGGTCGGACTGTCACTCAAACCCGCAGTTATCCATAAACCCCGCCCACACCCCCCCAAGGCCGCAACGAACCTCATCAAACACTCGCGACTCGAGATCTCCGGTGTCACTTTTACCTGATGATGTAACCTCATTAAACTGCCATTAAACACTCCGTATGAGCACCGTATACATGTTATGTAACAATGTCATCAGACTCAATGTCCCATCACAGTGTCATTTCAGCTCTAATTCTTTATTGAGTTGAATAGAATTCTGTGCTGGAAATGACGCTGATGGAAGAGACATTTGTAACCTTTTTCAAATTAAATGACCGACTCTTTTGTGTCTTGCTGAGGCTAATGTCATGGCAAAATTGTATATATCCTAAATACTCAATTAAATATTATTTTCACACTTTTTGCATAATTTGACAAAATCACAGCTTGATTTAATTAATAAAAAATCTTATACCCAATAATGTTTTTAAAATATTTTAGATTAAAAAAAATAATATTCATATTTAAATTAAAATATATATTAAACGATAACAAATAATAATATTAAAAAAATAGTATTAATATTTTATATTAAAATATAATTCTATTATTAATATGTAAATTAAAATATATATTCAATGATAAAAAATAAGAATATTTACAAAAAACTGTATTAATATTGTATTATAAAATATAACTATTATTAATATTGAAATTCAAATATATATTAAATTATAAAAAAAAAGAATATTTAAAAAAATATTAATATTTTCTATTAAAATATAATTATATTATTAATCTAATTATATTATTAACATTTAAATTAAAATATCTATTAAATTATACAAATAAGAATATTTTTTAAAATTGTATTAATATGTTATATTTAAAATATAATTATATTATTAATATTTACATTAAAATATATATTCAATTATAAAAAGTATGAATATTTAAAAAAACAATTGTATTAATATTTTCTATTAAAATATAATTATAGTATTAATATTTAAAATAAATATATATTAAATGATAAAAAATAAGAATATTAGAAAAACATATTAATATTTTATACTAAAATATAATTATATTATTAATATTTAAATTAAAATATATATTCAATTATAAAAAAATAAGAATATTTTAAAAATAATAATATGCTCACAAATGAGATTTCCCTCTCATATGTCATCTCAAGACACTTTTGTGCACTTTTTTTAATAAGTACACCAACTTAAAAAAAAAAAAAAAAAAATCTTAATTAGGGGTAAAATTGTTCAGTGTTTTGGAAATTACACCACAACTGTGGGACATTCGTCGTTTTTGAAAAATGGATAAAAATAATTTTCACACAATAAATATTGAAAGGTTTGTTTGTGTCACTCTGTTTAAATGATCATAGTTTTAAACATGTAATAATGTGTATTTTTATAGTTTAATATTGAAAGTCTGGGTCAGGTACAAGACTAAAACAGTATGCATAAAGTACCAAAAATAAACTTTTCATGTGACCTACATATGTTAACCTCTGGGACCTGAACATGGTGCAAGTTGGCATAACATCCACCAACCCCATGAACTGAGTGGCATGACAATAAAATGTGAGTTTTCATTTTAGTTTTTTCTTATTGTTTTAGATTACTACACCCTCTTCGGCACCAGCTGTCATGGTTGTGACTTCCCCATCGAAGCTGGTGATAAGTTTCTAGAGGCGCTGGGCTTCACGTGGCACGATACCTGTTTCGTGTGTGCGGTAAGCTCAGAAACACGTCTGGGATCCATGGCATCACTGTGCACTTTGGATGTATTTAGAGCGTAATGTTCTCTGTCTTTCCGTAGGTGTGCACCGCGAGTCTACAAGGTCAGACCTTCTTCTCCAAGAAAGACAAGCCGTTGTGCAAGAAACACGCTCACACTGTGCAGTTCTGAACACGCTCGCTGTGACACGACACACGACAAAGGAATGAATCGATTATTGCTGGTCATGTTTTTACTCTTGAGATTATTTGTAAGGATGTGAATGCTTTTGCTGGGAGAAATATGAAGTTGCACTGCATAAATCATATTCTTAGTGGTCCTCTTTACCTTTGTGTGTTTTCTAAAATGTATCTTGAAAACACACGTTTTGCTCTTGTTGCACGAAACGCACAAGGAGATGTTTAGAGAAATGTTCCGTCTCAGTAACTGTTCACTTGCAAAGTGTCAACAAGTGTGCAATGGAAGTGCATGGTGACTGAGACTGTCATTCTGCTCCAGGAATAGAAAGAAAAAGAGGTTTTGGAAAAACATGATGACAGAGGTATCATTTTTTTGGGTGAACTATCCCTTTAACCCTTTAAGCTCTGAAGGTGTTTTTACAATTTCTTAAGAAACTGCTGAAAAATCACAAAAAGTCAAAAATGTCATTTTTTCTTATTTTTTCTGATTTGACATATATTTTATATATATCTCTGGGTGTAAATAAGGGGGCGCTGAAAAACTGCTTTTTTTGGTTGCCGATCATGTCAACTGTATCTGAGAAACGTTTGTGTTGATACGACAAATCAATCAAAAGTTCCAACATTACAAATATAATTGATCATAGTGTCCAAAAACATCTCCAAACAAATAAAAGATAATAATTGTACATAAGAACTAATTACACATGCAAACACAACAATGACTAAAGGTTTGAATAGCATGCAGACATGATTTTAGTCATGAGATTTCACAGAATGAGTTTCATTCTGTGTCATTTGAGTCATCA
>JAVLUX010000038.1:1600000-1627500 GCA_032164185.1 Moxostoma hubbsi | reverse complement strand
AACACTTAAGTGACGACAGAACCATCAAGGAAAAGTGGAAGTGGTTCGACGCTATCTAAACTGGCGAGCTAATGGAGGGAGAGTGCGCTGGACTCGGTCACGGCGTTGTTGGAGTCCGAGATGGCGGACGGGACGTTTTGTTACATTGTTACATTAACTCAATACTCTGCTTGAAAGCTTCTAAAACAACCAGGACAATTGAACTGTTACACTTGTGTAAAATCACCATCAACAACTGCTTTATGCAGCACAGTGAGCTAGCAGCTAACAGCTAACAGCTAGCGCTCGTGCTATTGTTTTACTCAGTTTGTGTTGCGTTTAAGATGATGTCACAGCAGTAGAGGCGGCGTAACGATGACGATCAGTGAGTGAGTGAGTGTGAGGCAGCGGTTCTCCCGCTCTAGGCGGTCGGTCGGCGGTCTCTGACCCCGCCGCGTTTCAGCGGCTGGTAGGGGGACTCCTCCGTCCCTGGCAGCGGCCCTGACCGTTCCAGGCGGTCGGCTAGGAGCCCCTGCTCCCCTCGCGGTCGGCGGCCATTCCTCCTCTCTCGCGTCATCATTAGAGTTTCATATGATCTCATGTTACGTTAAACGACAAACAACTATTCGACAACCAACATTTATGTCAACAGTTTTCATGTGGTCTCAGGAGACGCATTTAAGTGACCAGGTGTAAACAGCCACGTGTCCCACCTGACCACATGTGATCGGATCACCCGAGACGCATCTTAAAACAAGGTGGAAAGGGGGTCATACAGTAGATTTCAGCACCTTAATGATGCATTCCTGAGCTATGTTGATGTTTATTTCTGAAATCCAAAAACTACACCTACACTTGCATTAACCAAAGGGACACATTGCCGCTTATTCTTCATAAGTGTATTTTTGGACTCTTGAAAATGGACTTCAACATGTATTGTTTTTAAATGAATAAATAAAGGTACATTTCTAGTTTCAACCATATTTGTACTTCACACATTTGTTTTGTTGGACAAGAAAAATAGCTTTATACCATGTGCCACACGGTTGGTTTTCTACCATTGAAAATGGGTCAAATGTACACATGGAGCCACATTGAGAGCCCAATATCTCTGGGAATTAACAATAAAGGGCCTTTAAACTTAAGATATAAAAAGAAAAGTTTATTCTAAACCAGAATATAAAAGGATTTTAAGATATGTTTAATACTTATGGAGTTATAGGCACTCCAACTTTGGAAAATCAACACAAAAACGTGTTTTCTCCCATATTTGGACTAACGCCATTGGCGTATAATGCATCAAAAGCTGCTGAAGTCGACTGATTTTAGTAATAGATCTTCTAATCTCTGTGTAAATGTAAAATCATGATGCGGACACCTTTCTAAGGTTATTATTTTGACCTATAAATTTGCTCCAAAATCATAGGCGAAAATTGTCATTTTGAGCCGAAACTACAAAATGATGGATTACTCAGTAAATATCGATCCATGGCATTCATCATCATTTATGTTTTTATGTTTAACTGACCCGTCATTAAATTGTACACCTGACACAAGGTGACATGTGACGAACCTCCATGGCCAAAATAGCCAAATATCAATCAGTTGACCTGGGCTGGGTATCCCAAAACCATTGTAAGCCTAAGTAGCTTCAATGGTCTCCACGATGTTCTTACGCTTACGATGCCTTTGGGAAATCCAGTCCTGGCCAATATGTCACTAATTGGCACATCCATGTCTTGAGAAAACCTTTTTTTTGTCTAAACCACTTGAGTGGGATGTGGTGAGTAAAAGAGGCTGTTGTGCCAAATCACTTGATTCTCAATCTTTATACCCCAAGGGCTGCTGGGAGAGTTTCTGGAGAAAGGAGCGTTTCCGGTTCTTCAAGCCCTGAGCTGCAGAGGTCAGAGTTTGGACTCTGAATACTGAGCTTGACATTGATTATTTCACATCTAATTGCGGGAATATACACCTCAAATTTTGACATATATGAACATTTATATGTTAACCCGTACCAAACAGCGTATCCTATGGTAGATTCATGCAACATGTGGCTTTACGTTAGTTACAAAGTGATGAAGACACATGGAGAAATGTGCAAATATAGAGCGGGACAGGTCCCAGTGAGGTTAAGAGGATGATCAAGTTGTTATTTAGGGGTGTTTGTCCGATATAGTAGTTTATGGTTTCCGAGCAAAATGTCAGCTTTGCCCATTGATGTAGAACAACACATTGGATATTTTACAACAGCTTCAAATGTGACTCATCCCATCAGAATTGAGAGTTGGAACTATCCGGATTGTATTACTTGTTTTAATGTTTGTGTCTTTTATTTTTAACTTCAGTGTTGCGTAATGTGAAGCTGTTTTATTGCGGTTTGGTTGGAATTCAGCTATTGAATTTGCCAGTTTGCTTCATCTAAGGAGTCTAAGGCCTATGAACCGTGCATTGGAAGATGATGAAATTTGGCACACTGATGGGGGTGGGTGTGAACAGCCTCCTGACAAAGTTTGGGGTCTCTAGGCCAAACTCTATAGCGCCACCTTCAGTTCAAATATTCACTTTTCAGCTTATTACTCAAGGTGGGCGGATTGTGATGTTTATGGTTTATGGTGATGTTTTTACGCTTCTGCTCCTGGACACTTGGTCCAAGTTGCAAAAATAATGGCTCAGATGATCTTTAGACTGAGCTGCACCGTAATGACTGAACACAATTTTGATTTTCACCTTGGATGGAAAGTTACACCAATGCGAATGTAACAGTGTTGATGCGAAACAGGATGCAGGGCTTTATCTCATCAACGCTTTGGTGTAGCCAAACAAAACATGATATGCTTCATTGGCATCCTAATCTAAGGGTACCTGCCAAGTTGGGTGACAGTGCCACCTACGGGGCAAGAAATAAAAATAAATGGGCATTTTGGCTCTTAACTTATAAACCGTTTCGTCTAAAATCAAGAGCTTGGCGTCTATGCGTTCCGATGATACCGATTTTAACATTTTCGGTTTGAATTGTAACATATGTAACGTATTTATCTTTTGAACACTTGGTTGCATTTAAACAAAACTTGGTAGGCATCATTGACATCATGCACTAAGGGTGCCTGACGAGTTTGAAGAAAGTGTGACCTGGGATTTAAAAGATACATTCAATGATATCAGGAATCGTTGGTTATAGGCTATATACATTTCTTGGGACGTGTGGATTGCAACAATACCCCATTTGTCATTTTTGGCCATAGCATTTGTTCTCCTGTCCAGAAACCTTGTCCAGTCTTCACAAAAATCACTTCATGTGATTTTCAGACCGGAAACAGATTTTGTAATTTTCGCCACATTCCCAAAAGTTTCGCCAATACAAAGTTGACCATGGGCGACCACTGTGCTTGTTTGCTCTGACTTTCAGCTTGGGACGTCTCTTTGACAACTGATAATGGATGCATCAGTTAAAGATGAGCACCAGTGATCTAACGGTCATAGGTTCATGTACCTCATATGCTTCAGTTGCGCTTGACTCTGTATTGCTGCTTTCAACTACATTAAACTGTTCGTTTTTTACTAATAGTGTCTTTTGGTTTGTGTGGATCAAGATTTGCATTTGCTAGATTATGCGTGAAATAGGAACATCCTCTGTGTAATGAAAGAGCTCGAGGTCTGCAGCTGCGCTCCTGTTTGCAGTCTGAGTTGCATTAGGTGACCTTTGACCTGTGCCTTCCGGTCTCATGATTGCAGGAAGTGAGCAGGGCCAATGAGAGCACAGGACTGTGTGTTTGCATTAATGAACACCGAGGTGGCAAAGCTGTTCATAACGATGAAGCTTTGAGAAGAAAAAGTTTGGAAAGTTTATACTTGCTGTAGAAAAGCTGTGAACTCATAACTTCTACAATGTGCCCCGATGAGTCATGAACAATAACACACTTACCAAGACAGTAAATTTAATAAACGGTTATTTCAAGTTGACATTCAAGTGCGGTTGCAAATGTTTCTTTTTCATAAACACTTTTCTTATTCCAGTCAGATGAATCGTTGCATGTGAAAACAATAAAACACGTGACAGTTCGTCGCTGATGTCTGTGCATGTCTGAAGATTAAAGACACAGAACGTTCACACACACATGATTTGAATTATTATCTCTTCAACATGTCACACGCTGCAGAGTAAATGTGTCTGACTTTTGACACGATGACTGCGGGCAGCGAGAGATTTAGAGCCGTGATGTCTTTGATATCTCACGAGGGCGACCCGCACACAGGGAAACAATTGAGCGTGAATGCAAACGATGCCATTAATGTTTTACCTTGCACGCCATGTGTATATGTGTGATGCATACGTTAGCACCCTATGAAGTGTTCTTAACAAACGTTTAAAGGTTGCTCGTAAGCATATGTGTTTGTCTCTGAGCACAGATGCATTATGGTCACTTTGTTCCGCTCTGTGATTGGTTGATGGAGTATGGTACGATGCTGGTCTTCAGGGAATTTGGAGAGAAGACTGGAGCCCATAAAGAAATGGGATGGGATTAGCTTAGCATAAAGCTAAATATTAAGTGGAACACATGAAAAGAAATGCAGTAAATAAAGTAATCTCAGTAATCGAAATGCTTTTGGAATGTACTCTGATTACATGTAGTGGATTACAGTTACTCATATTTTAAATATGGAAGTATTCGGTTACTCGGCAACCGTTCATATAGAGTTAGCTTTAGCCATTGCTCTCCATTTTGACCAACAAAAAGCTGGGCGTAGTCAACGTCAACCTATGCTGCGTGATGATTTCTTAAATAAAATGGATGTTACGTATTAAATTATATAGAGATCGACTGGAGAGTTGCGTCCGCTTCTGAGACCGTCAGTCCGCTCATCTGATCACGTGACTCGTTGTGCATGACACCGCGGAGACTCACAGCATGTGGAGGCTCATGCTACTCTCCATGATCCACACACAACTCACCACACGCCCCATTGAGAGAACCACTAATCACCACCACGAGGAGGTTACCCCAAGTGACTCTACCCTCCCTAGCAACCGGGACAATTTGGTTACCCCGTGTGACTCTACCCTCCCTAGCAACCGGGACAATTTGGTTACCCCATGTGACTCTACCCTCCCTAGCAACCGGGACAATTTGGTTACCCCATGTGACTCTACCCTCCCTAGCAACCGGGACAATTTGGTTACCCCATGTGACTCTACCCTCCCTAGCAACCGGGACAATTTGGTTACCCCATGTGACTCTACCCTCCCTAGCAACCGGGACAATTTGGTTACCCCATGTGACTCTACCCTCCCTAGCAACCGGGACAATTTGGTTACCCCATGTGACTCTACCCTTCCTAGCAACCGGACCAATTTGGTTACCCCATGTGACTCTACCCTTCCTAGCAACCGGGCCAATTTGGTTACCCCATGTGACTCTACCCTCCCTAGCAACCGGGCCTATTTGGTTACCCCATGTGACTCTACCCTCCCTAGCAACCGGGACTATTTGGTTACCCCATGTGACTCTACCCTCCCTAGCAACCGGGACAATTTGGTTACCCCATGTGACTCTACCCTCCCTAGCAACCGGGACAATTTGGTTACCCCATGTGACTCTACCCTCCCTAGCAACCGGGACAATTTTGTTGCCCCATGTGACTCTACCCTCCCTAGCAGCCGGGCCAATTTGGATACCCCATGTGACTCTACCCTCCCTAGCAACCGGGACAATTTGGTTGCCCCATGTGACTCTACCCTCCCTAGCAACCGGGACAATTTGGTTACCCCATGTGACTCTACCCTCCCTAGCAACCGGGACAATTTGGTTACCCCATGTGACTCTACCCTCCCTAGCAACCGGGCCAATTTGGTTACCCCATGTGACTCTACCCTCCCTAGCAACCGGGCCAATTTGGTTGCCTCATGTGACTCTACCCTCCCTAGCAACCGGGCCAATTTGGTTACCCCACGTGACTCTACCCTCCCTAGCAACCGGGCCAATTTGGTTACCCCACGTGACTCTACCCTCCCTAGCAACCGGCCCAATTTGGTTGCTTAGGAGAGAGACCTGGCTGGAGTCACTCAGCACGCCCTGGATTCAAACTCACGACTCCAGGTGTGATAGTCAGCGTCAATACTCGCTGATATAATCAGACCCCCAATCATTTTGATCTTTAAATAAAATTACTTTTTGAAAATGAGTTGTTTTGCATATGTCTTAAACGGTTATTTATTTATTTGTATTTTTTTTTTTACATTTGTTAAAAGCTTTTCTTGATTCAGGATTCATTGAAGTATTGCCAGACAGGGATCCCACACATCCTGGAAAACCTGGGATTTTGCAATGCAGTTCGCCAGTTGTGGGAATTTAATGGAAAATTACAAAAATACCTAAATGTCCTGGAAATTATTTTAGTATATATGACGAGTATGTAGGGCGGAGCCGGGCCGTGAGTGCGCATGACCGGCCCCCAATCGGGCTAATCAGCCGAGGAGAGGGATAAGGCCGAGCCGGATGTGGCAGTTTGGGAGAGAGGGAGAGCCACATGCAGCTGCCGTGTCTGTGTTCATGTTTGTGTCTTTTCATGAAACATGACTCCCGATGCCCGGTCCACCCCTGATCGCCCCCCAAAGTGTGTCGGCCCACTGGGAAAATGCCCGATATGCCAGATTACCAACCCAGCCCTGGTTCTTAAGGTTAAGTTCTGACCGATTCAGTGACCAACTTGGTCTTTAGGCTGATTTAAAATGACTTTGGCTTTGGAGGGACGAGTCAGAATTATTTACTCAGGTTATATTATTGTACCAAAAATACCGTCGATTGAGCTGAACTTGCACTGAACCCGGAATATCCCTTTAAGAGACATTTATTCATAAATTGGACTATACAGCTTGGATGTTTGTTTCTGCATGCAACCAGCAAAGACAACTCAATCATCAAAAACGGAGCTAGTTCTGACTTCAAACCGGCTGGCGATTCCAGATGCCAGAGAAGACCTTCATAGCATTTACAGAAGGAAGTCTAGAAGACAAAGCAAAAAGGATCCGGCCTCACCGATGGTTTTTCCATCTCTGTGTCAGTGGTTTCTGGTTTCACAGATTTGTTCTGGTATGTCTTTATGTGATGGGGGCGAGAGGCCCGAATACACCCGCTACATCCATCATCCGTTCCTCTCCGCTCGCTGCCAGCAGCTTCCGTGACCAGCACACACACTCCCTCATGGTCACATCCACAAACAAAAGCTCTCGACAGGTTTGTGTGAAACTCAATCGCTCTGGTGTTGTTGTTGTGACACGGGTCTGAGCTCGTGTCTGTCTTTAAGTCCATCCATCTCTCCGAGGATTAACGCTCAGACGCTTTTGAAAAGTTTGGAGGAGACAGCTGCAGTTTCTACTTAACACTTGAATTCCATTCATGGATCCAGCAGCTAAAAGAAGTTCGGATGACCTTTTAATATTGTGAATCTTGTCAGTGACATGATCAATGTTCCTGAAACAGGCTTATACAGAGTCGACGTTGGTGCAACCTTGAGTGTTACTCCAAGTATTTTGCCTTTTTTCCAGAAAATCACTATCAGCGCAAAGTTTTGACACACTTGACTTGACTTTGAATCCAGGGCGTGCTGAGTGACTCCAGCTGGGACTCCTTAGCAACCAAATTGGCCTGTTTGCTAGGGAGGGTAGAGTCACATGGGGTAACCAAATTGGGCCGGTTGCTAGGGAGGGTAGAGTCACATGGGGTAACCACATTGGGCCGGTTGCTAGGAGGGTAGAGACACATGGGGTAACCAAATTGGGCCGGTTGCTAGGGAGGGTAGAGTCACATGGGGTAACCAAATTGGGCCGGTTGCTAGGGAGGGTACAGTCACATGGGGTAACCAAATTGGGCCGGTTGCTAGGGAGGGTAGAGTCACATGGGGTAACCACATTGGGCCGGTTGCTAGGGAGGGTAGAGACACATGGGGTAGCCAAATTGGGCTGGTTGCTAGGGAGGGTAGAGTCACAAGGGGTAACCAAATTGGCCCGGTTGCTAGGGAGGGTAGAGTCACATGGGGTAACCAAATTGTCCCAGGTGCTAGGGAGGGAAGAGTCACATGGGGTAACCAAATTGGGCTGGTTGCTAGGGAGGGTAGAGTCACATGGGGTAACCAAATTGGGCCGGTTGCTAGGGAGGGTAGAGTCACATGGGGTAACCAAATTGGGCTGGATGCTAGGGAGGGTAGAGTCACATGGGGTAACCAAATTGTCCCGGTTGCTAGGGAGGGTAGAGTCACATGGGGTAACCAAATTGTCCCGGTTGCTAGGGAGGGTAGAGTCACATGGGGTAACCAAATTGGGCCGGTTGCTAGGGAGGGTAGAGTCACATGGGGTAACCAAATTGTCTTGGTTGCTAGGGACGGTAGAGTCACATGGGGTAACCAAATTGGCCCGGTTGCTAGGGAGGGTAGAGTCACATGGGGTAACCAAATTGTCCCGGTTGCTAGGGAGGGTAGAGTCACATGGGGTAACCAAATTGGGCCGGTTGCTAGGGAGGGTAGGGTCACATGGGGTAACCAAATTGTCTTGGTTGCTAGGGAGGGTACAGTCACATGGGGTAACCAAATTGGCCCGGTTGCTAGGGAGGGTAGAGTCACATGGGGTAACCAAATTGTCCCAGGTGCTAGGGAGGGAAGAGTCACATGGGGTAACCAAATTGGGCTGGTTGCTAGGGAGGGTAGAGTCACATGGGGTAACCAAATTGGGCCGGTTGCTAGGGAGGGTAGAGTCACATGGGGTAACCAAATTGGGCCGGATGCTAGGGAGGGTAGAGTCACATGGGGTAACCAAATTGTCCCGGTTGCTAGGGAGGGTAGAGTCACATGGGGTAACCAAATTGTCCCGGTTGCTAGGGAGGGTAGAGTCACATGGGGTAACCAAATTGGGCCGGTTGCTAGGGAGGGTAGAGTCACATGGGGTAACCAAATTGTCTTGGTTGCTAGGGACGGTAGAGTCACATGGGGTAACCAAATTGGGCCGGTTGCTAGGGAGGGTAGAGTCACATGGGGTAACCAAATTGGCCCAGTTGCTAGGGAGGGAAGAGTCACATGGGGTAACCAAATTGTCCCGGTTGCTAGGGAGGGTAGAGTCACATGGGGTAACCAAATTGGGCCAGTTGCTAGGGAGGGTAGAGTCACATGGGGTAACCAAATTGGCCCAGTTGCTAGGGAGGGAAGAGTCACATGGGGTAACCAAATTGTCCCGGTTGCTAGGGAGGGAAGAGTCACATGGGGTAACCAAATTGTCCCGGTTGCTAGGGAGGGTAGAGTCACATGGGGTAACCTCCTTGTGGTGGTGATTAGTGGCTCATAATTTATGACTTTTTATCTTATAAATATGACTTAATTTATTAATTATAACTTAGTATCTCATAATTAGATTGTTTTTTTTATCTCATAATTATTCATTTGTCATAATAATTACTTTAATATTTGACTTTTTATCTCATAAAATAAATGACAATTTATTAATTATGACGTACTTAGTGCCATGTGGCACAATTGTGCTTCCATACAAAGTAGAACCTCACATTGAAAAGAATATTTGCTTGATTTATTTTATTTATTTGTATATTTACTACATCGTAATTGCCATACCTCCAGTTGTGTTATATTAGTTTTTATGGCTTTAATATTATTGTGTAATATGGGAAATGAGTATATGTGTGTCCCAAACGCTTGACTGGTCTGCTGTTGAGCTGCTCATCTTGTTCCACTTTGAGTGAATCTCAGGTCTTTGACCAGCGCAATTAAACCCCCCAGTAGATGCAAGAAAGGACATTCAATCTGTTTGGTACATTTGCAGACAGGATGAAAAGAAAATTGGAGGTGAATCACTTTAAGCTGCTTTTTATGTGTCATTTGCCGGAAGCTCTCCAAGTCTGACTAGATGAGTATGGAGCTAGAAAAGTGACAAAACTATTTGAATTTGAATTAAAGACTTTTGAATTTGAATTATAAATGTGATTTTTGCCAAACGTTGTATTTTAAATAGGTTTGAATTATAATTTTTTTTTAAACTCCAATCCTGGACATTTCATATTTAACCAAATTGAATTGTTTTATTTTATGGCACAATTTTATAAAATGTACAAATTTTTGGGTTCTGAATTATTACTCTGTAAATATCCCGTTTTTAAAAATACAGCTTCAAGTTTTTTCAAGATGAAGCAGAAATTCAGAACACTAAATTCAATATTGTAACATTCAAACGGCAGAAATTCAGATGTACAGAAACGATGTACATCGTACAATGAAACAACGTGCTAATGTGTTAACCATAAAAATATTAATCATACAAGTTTAAGAACCACTTCATGGTCAGAATGGGACCTTTTGAGTCACGCTCACACCAGAGAATTATTGCACCTCCACCTGTGATTGGCCGAAATGCTCCGTTGGGCTTTCCCGAGACCCTCTACTCTTCCCTGAGGAACACTTTGACCTCTGACCCACTTTCTGTACATCTGAATTTCTGCCGTTTCAATGTTACAATATTGAATTTGGTGTTCTGAATTTCTGCTTCATCTTGAAAAAACTTGAAGCTGTATTTTTTAAAACGGGATATTTACAGAGTAACAATTCAGAACCCAAAAATTTGTACATTTTATAAAATTGTGCCATAAAATAAAACAATTCAATTTGGTTAAATATGAAATTTCCAGGATTGGATTTTAAAAAAAAAATTCAAATTCAAACCGATTTAAAATACAACGTTTGGCAAAAATCACACTTATAATTCAAATTCAAAAGTCTAATTTACACAATTCAAATTCAAATAGTTTTGTCATTTCTTTGGCTCCATAGATGAGTAGCGTTCAGTAAGTGAGTGTTGCTGAATTTACTTTGAAGTTGTAGCTTCTCTTATTTGACAAAAGGCCATTTTGTGACTCTACATGTTGGAAGATGTAGCTCTACCGTCAACATCAGCAGTATTGTGCGAATAGCTGTACTACTGTCACTGGTTATATTCTTCCTGGAGTACTACAATAGAGTTGTGTAGAGCGGGCCATCTGTTAATGGAGGGAGAGGAGTGGAGGAAGTGCCAGCGGAAGAGCAGGACTGTTGAGTGGAGCTCAAATCGAATTTACGCCGCTCTGAGAGTCGTAATGAGATTGCCGTGAGATGATTGGATGAGACAGGACCTCTTGCATCATACACCGGCTGAACAATCTCCAAAAGTACGGTGAGAAAATCGAATTGTTTAGAGGCTTAATGTGCACATTGTGTTTTCAAGAAATGGATGGAGATGTCGGGAGGGACAGGAGATGTTTAGGTTCCTTTTATTTATTTTGACCTTTTTCGGTGAGGTCAGACCGACATTTTTGCTTCTAGTTCATAGACTGAAATCGGTGTTCAGAGTCGCCCTTGATGAGCAGTGAGTGAATAAACCAGACCTGTGTTGAGTTACAGCAAACTATTGATCCTGATATTGATTGATTTCCATCAGCGGACTCTCTCCAGCATGTCTGTATACGCACATACACGCCATCCAGGGAAATTGATCAGAGCAGAAGTCAAATTTCTACTTGCTAAATCAATTAATAAGTTGCTGTGAAATATTGATATGAGTTGAAATTATTTTATTAACTTCTTACGATTGTTATTTTGAAATATCAGAACGATAGATGCCACGATTGACCAATCAGAATCGACTATTATAGAGAGCTCGTTAACCAGCATTTAATTACCGTTAAGTCCCCACCAATAAGATGGGAACATGCATTAACCCTTTAAGCTCTGAAGATGCTTTTAAAGATTTTCTGTTTCAATGGGATACCCGAAATTAAAGGCTAATAACCCCCCCCCCCCCCCCCCCAAATAAAACAAGGAGTGTCAAGTGTTTCAAAAGTGTTTTAAATTGTTTAATGATATAGATTAGAGTTTTGAGACTCCCAGCATAAGAAACTGCTGAAAAATCACACAAAATTTTTTGCCAAAAATGTACTTTTTTTTTCTCGTGTATTTCTGATTTGTCATCATATATCTCTGGGTGTAAATAAGGGGGCTCCGAAAAACTGCTTTTGTTTCATTCCCGATCATGTCAACTGTATCTGAGAAATATTTTGTGTTGATGCAACAAAACAATCAAAAGTTACAACATTACAAAAACAAACATTATTGTTGCAATGTTATAACTTATGATTGCTTTTTGATATTTCAAAGCAATCAAAAGTTACAACATTACAAATATAATTGATCATAGTGTCCAAAAACATCTCCAAACAAATAAAAGATAATAATTGTACATAAGAACTAATTACACATGCAAACACAACAATGACTAAAGGTTTGCATAGCATGCAGACATGATTTTAGTCATGAGATTTCACAGAATGAGTTTCATTCTGTGTCATTTGAGTCATCATTGAGTCTGTGTCATGTATTTGGCGCCATCTCCTGGTGGTCATATATAACATTGTGCTTCATGTGGATTATCTAATGATCTATACATCTGATTATCTTGTGTGTGGACTCGATTGAAAGATAATCATCTCATTCAGTTTCATTCTGTGTCATTTGAGTCATCATTGAGTCTGTGTCATGTATTTGGCGCCATCTCCTGGTGGTCATATGTAACATTGTGCTTCATGTGGATTATCTAATGATCTATACATCTGATTATCTTGTGTGTGGACTCGATTGAAAGATAATCACTGACTCTAAATTATAATATGTGATGTTTTGTTCTGTTATTTTTTGTTTAGTAAGCGAAAACGCAGCATATAAGCAACACCAACATAATTATGAAACACATATAATTAGCTGTTACTCGCTATATTTCAGTCTGTGAGTAAAACAAATAGTCTGGTTGTATTTTACTCTGAGATCTTTCCAACAACATATGACACATGAATATTTGATCAGTTTGATGTTTTTACTGATTGCAATATGTGCAGTGCATTTTAAAAAAAATAAATGATCAAAAATGTAACACTTCTGATTCATCTGCATGTTTCAAAGCACTTGTACAGTTTTGGTCATAATATCTACATGCATTGGAGCTTCTAATCTTTCAATCGACACCGATTTTGTGTTGCTCAAGACTGCAGTTATTCATATTTTGACAATTATATTAGTTTCTCTCCAGTGGGCCCATTCGAACTTAAAGGGTTAAAGTAAATAGTGATAGTTTGATTTTCATGTTGGAATGATGACTACATGTCAGGCCACAGAACAGCTTCACATGGGATCTCTCTGGAGTTCCTCGACTATGTTGGAGGTTTTCTGCTGTTGAATGTAATTAGCATTCCTGACCTATTAAGCAACGAGCGTGTCGCTACAAGACCTGCTATAAACACCTCGTTTGGACCACACTGCTGTCTACAGAGGATGTCTCTCCTTCAGTGGGACTCTTGAGGAAACGGGAGCGCTCTCAGACTACTGTGCAGATTTTCCAAGGAACGATGGATGCTTTTGAGTGTCCGTTGGGGAGAAACAGAACCTGAAAGAATGCCAAGTGTCCCTGTGTTGGAGTTGACACTGTATCCGCATCTGGACGTGTACATGTATAGTGTATGATCTGATGTGTTCAGTGATGGAGAGATACGCTGGGCACCCTGAGGGATCATGCGAGCTTTTAAGGGGATGTGTACAGCCAAATCTGTTAACAGTAGCTGTCAGTGAAGGAGTCTGCCAAACCTCTGCGTACAGAACTGCAACACTGGCACGAGTTTCACGCTGGCGTCAGAATCGCCTTTTTCCACTTCAGAAACACTTCTTAGTGCTCCAGAGAGGGTCATTTTGACTTTTGTTTATTTTATGGCTCAGTCGTTCAAAATATCATGTGTCCAGTCGATTGTTTGGCTGAATTTGTCATGCGTGAAACGTCTGTAACTTTTAGGGTATTTTTCGGAATTCTGCCCTGGATGATTTTGTAATGTAAGCCCGTGCACTTCCTGTTCGCGGTTTTGACAGGGTGTGACATTCCAACCGTGGGGCGGGATAAAACAGGAAAGACTCGAGATCTGAATCTTTCTCGTGCACTTCGTGCGTCCTCTCCAGCTCTGTGTTTGATGAGAGATTCAAATAGGTTTCACATGTGTTGCATGTTTGAATGGAAATATAAAGACGCATTCATAGCCGTGCCACAACAGTTCCTTTCTGGATTATCAAATGACATCTGAACTTTGCATGCGATTGGGCCCGTGCGTGATGCTCCTCGTAACCTTTAGATATTTGCATAATGCAGGTTACACCACCTGGACATGCCCACAGAAGTGCTGAACTCTGTGTGCTCTGATTAGATGCAACATCCTGGAACGTTCCATTTTTTTTAAATGTGTTTTGACAAGATTTTCGATAGTTAAACATGTTCCAGGTAAACACATTATATTTTGGGATTTAAAAACGGTCAACTTAAAGTATTTTGTGGTCAAAATAGGCCTGTGTGATGTAACTAAAATAGTGAAATGTGTGCGTTTCAGCCTACTGTGATGTGAAAAAGTATTCACCCCCTTCCTGATTTCCTGTATTTTTCCATTCTAAATAGTTTTAGATCTTCAAACACAAACAGTTATCAAATAGTTTTTTTCTTTTATTGAAGCTAAAAAGTTATCCAACACTTATATCCCCCGTGTGAAAAACTAACTGCCCCCCTTAAACTTAATAGTTGGTTGTGGCACCTTTAACTGAAACCGAACGCTTCCACTAACCGGAGATCAGTCTTTCACAACGCTTTTGTGCCACTCTTCTTTGCAGAACTGATTTAGTTCAGACACACTGGAGGGTTTGAGCATGAACTGTCCGTTAAAGGTCCTGCCACAGCGTCTCAATCGGCCACTCCAAAACATTAATTTGGCTTGTTTTTGAGTCATTCAGAGGTGGACTTCCTCCTATGCGTGATCAGAGTCTTGCTGCATAATCCAGTTGTGCTTGAGCTTCAACTCATGGACTGATGACGGGACGTTCTGCTTTAGGATTCACTGGTGAGAGCAGAATTCATGTTAAGTCGCCCTGAAGCAGCAAAGCATCCCGACACCATCACACTACCCCCATCATGCTTGACCGTAGGTATGATTGTGTTTGATTGACGGCAGATGCAACAGGACCCCCGTCTTCCAAACAGTTCCACTTTTGACTCATCAGTCCACGGAACATTCTCCCAAAAGCTTTGAGGATCATCAAGGTGTGTTTTGGCAAAATTCAGACGAGCCTCGATGTTTCTCTGGGTCGGCAGTGGTTTTCTCCTCGCCACTCTTCCATGGATGCCATTTGTGCCCCGTGTCTTTCTGAGAGTCATGAACGGTGACCTTTTATTGATGCGAGAGCCGCCTGCAGTTCCTTGGATGCTGTCCTTGCCTTTTGTGTGACTTCCAGGATGAGTCGTCGCTGCGCTCTTGGAGGAATTTTGGAAGGTCGGCCACCTCTGGGAGGGTTCACTACTGGGCCAAGTGTTCTCCATTTGGAGATAACGGCTCTCACTGCGGTTCTTCGGAGTCTCAGAGCCTTTGAAATAGATTTTTAACCCTTCCCAGACGGATGCATTTCAATCAGTTTTTCCTCATCATTTCTGGAACTTCTTTTGACCTCGGAATTGTGTGCAATCGGGTGAGACTCATGCTGCTGTAGCCAGACATCCAGTGAGCGGCAGTTCTGCGGATGGAAACATCTTGTTGGGCCAGACTGGTTCGAACGGACAAAGTCTTCAGTAACTCGCATAACCGCTCTGTACAGTTGTGATGAGAAGAACAGTGTGTCTGAATGCCATTCTGAGATGCGGGTTGGCGCTGTTTTGGCGCCATGAGGGGCACCTACACAATATTAGGCGGGTGCTTTTAATGTTGTGACTGATCGATGTATTTACTTCATATTCCATCAGAGGAAGAGCTACAACTTATGACAAGTTGGGCCATACAATAAACAGCTATTTTACCAACATACAGTATATGTTTTCCTAAAGGAGCGGTGGCGTAGTGGGCTAAAACACAGACGTGGTAATCAGAAGGTTGCTGGTTTGATCCCCACAGTCACCACCATTGTGTCCTTGAGTAAGACACTTAACTCCAGGTTGCTCCGGCGGGGATTGTCCCTGTAATAAGTGCACCGATTAGGGTTTCGCAGAAGTCATTGGTATCTCTGTCTGAGATGTTCGGTGTGTGTGTGTGTGTGTGTGTGTGTGTGTGTGTGTGTGTGTGTGTGTTTGCTGGTCCGACTTTTCATTTGTGCATCTTGGCTTTGGCTCATTTCAGAGCAGCGGAACAGCTGAACAAATATACGATCGAGTCCGTGTCAGTGTTGGTTGCAAAGCGATGCAAAACAATCACAACCTGCTTTTTATGTGACATATGAAGACAGGTAAATAGATTTATTGAAGTAGCAGCCGTCTCCACAAATGTTGAGTTTTTGTTTGGAAATACATTGATTTAATTTGGTGTCATTGATATTACTGACAAATGTTGATGAAGGCTTTTTTGATTTCGACAACAATAACGAATATGAGATGAAAAAGAAACATTATTACAATAATCAAATTATTTTTATTAGGAATAAACTGTAGATTAATATATGATGAGAAAAATAACACTGCAAAATATTTACAATTCACTAACAATGCGTCTTTCTTTCTTTTTTATCTCTTGAACTTTCTTTGGAACTTTCAAACTTTCTTTGGAACTTTCTCTTAAACTTTTTTGGAATTTTCTTTGGAACTTTGGAACTTTTTACGAACATTCTTTGGAACTTTTTATGAATTTTCTTTGGAACTTTCACATTTTGGACTTTTAGACACATTTTTACGAACTTTTTATTTAGAACATAAACATTTGGAATTTTCTTTCTAACTTTTTTAGAGCTTTCTTTTAAGCTTTCCTTCATTCAAACTTTTGTTTCACTTTCTTTCTTACAAACTTTTCAGCCATAACATAAACGTAAGTTATTTATAAAGTATGTCTCTAAATAAGATGCACAAACATAACATTTTATTGAATAGAGTTCAGTATAGAATCAGTTTTTTATTTTGTGAATACACCCAAGAAGATTGACTACATGTGTGAGCAACATACATGTTTTTTTCTGAAGACAGAGTTTCTGATATATTTCAACCGTGTATCTTTACAAGTGTTTTTCATAATATCTCCAAATTTGTATTGGATGTGTTATTTTGTTCATGTGTAATGTATATAACTTCCAGTAATGTCTTATGGATGTGTAAGCGGGTTACAGGGAAAGGAGGCGAAAACCGGCTTAACAATATAAATAATATTTAATACAAAAAAGACACACAAACACACACAGGGCAGCTGCCTTGAATTGTCTCTCTCTTGAACTGTCGTCACCGGCTGTCTTTATCCCTCGTGCACCCCATCGGGCTGATTGGGGACCGGGTGTGCGTCATTAACCCGGCCCCGCCCTCATCCGCTCTACACTCCTCCTCAGGCCGGTGATTCGCCTCTCATCATGTTGCATTTGAAAAGAGCTTAGGTGTGGTGATGAATGTGTCCTGGTGTGAGTTTTGGGTTCTTGCCGATCTATCCTGCTGTTTAGAGGAGAACAGTACCGTACCCCCGCTCACGGCCCTCCATTTCCGTACAGACGGTGACTCTTTCCAAGCAAAATCATCTCCAGCCATTTCTGTCAGTCTGAAATCCTCCTGCACACACACAGCAAATTGGAGCTTGTGGTTTTGTGAGCTCCGAGAGAAGCCGGGATGTGCTGTGGATACACAGTAAGACTCTGTAATAATGCCGAAATTCCCATTCGCTCACGTTTATTTGAAATTTGGATCTCTGCCGCTCGTGTGGGCAGCTGTCTTTGCCGACTTCCACCTGCACGAGTCGGCCGATCGCAGCGCTGCTCTTGTGTGTTTCTGTAAGATCAGCTTCAATTAATTGGGCAATAAATCTCTTAATCTCGCATCCTCCGCAATATGGGGCTGTCCGCTTTTTTACAGCAATCGTGAAGCTGCGTTCATGATTCACGTCAGAGCGTCAACGCTTGTTTCATGTTGAACTCCCCATGAAAAGCGCTTCCAGACAAAATATGTCTCTTTCTGCATTGTGGTGATGGTTTGGAGAAGACTTGACTTCTGTGGTAACTCAAATGCACCTTACAAGTCCCAATCGGGCCAATTTGGTTACCCCATGTGACTCTACCCTCCCTAGCAACCGGGCCAATTTGGTTACCCCATGTGACTCTACCCTCCCTAGCAACCGGGCCAATTTGGTTACCCCATGTGACTCTACCCTCCCTAGCAACCGGGCCAATTTGGTTACCCCATGTGACTCTACCCTCCCTAGCAACCGGGCCAATTTGGTTACCCCATGTGACTCTATCCTCCCTAGCATCCGGGACAATTTGGTTACCCCATGTGACTCTACCCTCCCTAGCAACCGGGACAATTTGGTTACCCCATGTGACTCTACCCTCCCTAGCATCCGGGACAATTTGGTTACCCCATGTGACTCTACCCTCCCTAGCAACCGGGACAATTTGGTTACCCCATGTGACTCTACCCTCCCTAGCAACCGGGACAATTTAGTTACCCCATGTGACTCTACCCTCCCTAGCAACCGGGCCAATTTGGTTACCCCATGTGACTCTACCCTCCCTAGCATCCGGGACAATTTGGTTACCCCATGTGACTCTACCCTCCCTAGCAACCGGGACAATTTGGTTACCCCATGTGACTCTACCCTCCCTAGCAACCGGGACAATTTGGTTACCCCATGTGACTCTACCCTCCCTAGCAACCGGGACAATTTGGTTACCCCATGTGACTCTACCCTCCCTAGCAACCGGGACAATTTGGTTACCCCATGTGACTCTACCCTCCCTAGCAACCGGGACAATTTGGTTACCCCATGTGACTCTACCCTCCCTAGCAACCGGGACAATTTGGTTACCCCATGTGACTCTACCCTCCCTAGCAACCGGGACAATTTGGTTACCCCATGTGACTCTACCCTCCCTAGCAACCGGGACAATTTGGTTACCCCATGTGACTCTACCCTCCCTAGCAACCGGGACAATTTGGTTACCCCATGTGACTCTACCCTCCCTAGCAACCGGGACAATTTGGTTACCCCATGTGACTCTACCCTCCCTAGCAACCGAGAATTCTCCTGCGCTCCACAAAATCCAGTCATCATCACTTTTGACCTGTCAATCAATGTCCTGGACATGGAAAAACCGCCCCGCCGTCACTCTCCTCCCCCTGCTGAGGTGCTGATGTTATTGTAGGCAGAGGTTTGGTTCTTCAGACCAGGTTACCGCAGTGTTTGGAAGGGTCCCAAACCAGCCCAATTATATCACAAACCCATGTGACCAATTAAACAACCAGTTGATTTTGAAAGTGTGTATTTTTGCACATCTCTAGTTACTCTCTCACATGGTCTGAGCCAAACACCTGTTTTATGGGTCAACTGCACAAAAACCCAGCACAGATTAAATCCGCTCTTCCTCTAGATTAAAAAAGTAGATCTGTTGCTCTTTTCAGGGTCCTTGGGTTACCATCTATTCCTGGTAAAACTGACAGGACAGCTGGCTTTGGGTCAGCTAAATACTCTGTTCTCGGGTTGAGAGCACTGTCAAACGGGTCGCTTTACAGGCCATGCTCTTAGCCTTTACCCATCCTTATATTGACTCTCGACCCTTGAGGTCATCAGAGAGCCTTTGAACCCCTTAAGGACTTCAGGGTTGTATGCATAACCCCATCTAGAGGGGTGAGGGACAGTTCAGGCGTGAATTTGACATGTGAACTGCAGGGAATGTTGAGCTGTACAACCTTCAATCTCAGTGACAAGATCCGCTCAGATCTCAATTTTGGTGGGATTGGGGTATTTGGGGGAGGGGCTTTATCAGTCTAGAGAGCATTTGATTGGATGAAACATGTGGATACTTTCTTTGGAACTTTCAAAACTTTCTTTGGAACTTTCAAAACTTTCTGTGGAACTTTCTTTTAAACTTTTTAAGTGGATAAGTGCAAGATGATGTCGTCAACCACCATTTTTGGTTCTTTCTATGGAAGAGATCATTTTATATGTGTACGTGACATTTCCATATCAAATCAACCAAATTGAAGACATTTCCCGGCTGAAATGTGGGATTTTTGTTAGTACTTTTTCTGAAGAAAGACAGGTGCATGTCTAGTTTCAACATTATTTGTACTTCAGACCTTTTATTTTTGTTGGACAAGAAAAATGAGCTTCATACCATGTGACCCACATTCGGTATTCCACCATTGAAAAAGGAGACATTTTAGACATTGAGCCACATTGAGAGCCCCATATCTCTGGCACTTAACCATAGCGGGCCTTAAAAATGAAGTTACAAAAAGAAAAGTTTGTTCTGAAGCAGAATCTAAAATTATTTTAAGATGACTTTAATACTTCTGGAGTTATAGGCACTTAAACTTTGGAAAAATAACACAAAAAGGTGTTTTCTCCCATATTTGGGCTCACACCATTGGTGTATAATCCAAAAAGAGGTGCTGAATTTGACTGATTTTAGTAATAGATCTTCTAATCTCTGTGTAAAAATAAAATCATGATGCTGACACCTTTATAAGGTTATTTATTTGACCCGTAGATTTGCTCCAGAATCATAGGCGGAAATATTCATTTTGACCGGTGGTCGACCGATGTGGGTTGTTAATGGGCAATGCCAAGGGCTGGACTTGTAATCTGGCATACCGGGCATTTTCCCAGTGGGCCGACGCACCTTTGGGCCGATCAGGGGTGTAATGTCCATTGGGAGATCTGAGCGGGCCGGTGGTTCGGCCGTGAAACGTGCCGCGATAAGCTACAATGAGCCGCCGTGTGATGCAGAACGGACCACAAAACGGCACCGTGATATGCAGAAAAGGACCGTGAACACCCCCAAATTGCATTTACTCAAAACATACAGAATCAAACCAATTGTACATGCAGTACATATGAAATAAGACATTTACATATAGCACACGTGAAGCACTTTTACTGTGAAGTTACACTCGCACGCTCCACAGGATGCTGAAGAGCTGCTCAAGTTTTGTGAGGTTGGTTTATTACATCTGTTTAAATGAGATTTGTGCATATTTGCAGATCATATATGATATTAGTTTTAGTGACATTTGCCTTTTTGTCATTAGACAAGATGGTTGAAAGTTACAGGGAGCTGTTGAGGAGAGAGAGGGAGAATAAAACAGGTGATTTAACATTATGAGCTCAAACGCGTCTGCCGTGACTCTGATGTGCGGACCGTTGAAATGAGTGTGTTGATCATCGGTCTATTATTGTAGTAACACACGATGGCACATAACAAAACTAACCGTGACTGGTCATTAACACGTCATTTACACGTCTCAGCGCTAATTCTCATCGCTCTTGTGGCCCTTAGAAATAAATCGTCCCAACAGGATAAATGATCATATGATGTTATAATTAAACAATTCTGAATATCGTCCGATTCATGCTAAATGCACTCGCATAGAGTTTGACCTCTGCAAAAAAAAAGCCACCAAACTTTTATCATGATTTCATTTTTACACACGAGTCCTAAGAGTTTGGGTTGCAAGTCCTTGTTGGAACTAATGAACATTGTGTCATTGTAAATAAACGAGCAGCGGTCTGCGGAGAGAGTTACAGGAACAACAAAGTCAAAGGGGTTTTGGAAGCTGGAAAGTCTGGAAATATTACTCGAGGTGCCAGAGATTGAAGTCTTATAAAGAGAGTTTGTGTTTGCCTCACGCACGTGTCTTAAATCTCACCAGCGCCGCACAGTTTACGTCTGCAGTGCCACTAATTAACAGTGGAAATTAAATTAAATAACGCCTGAACGAAGGATGATAAGTTCAGGATGGTGTAAACCCGCTGCGTTTCCTAAAGTATCAATATTTTGCCATTTTATTAGTCACAAATGATATTGTCGGTATAGCGACTTGAATGAAAAGTTGAACTGAAATGAATTTGGAGTACTGGTGGCGTAGTGGGCTAAAGCACATAACTGGTAATCAGGAGGTTGCTGGTTTGATCCCCACAGTCACCACCATTGTGTCCTTGAGTAAGGCACTTAACTCCAGGTTGCTCCGGGGGGATTGTCCCTGTAATAAGTGCACTGTAAGTCACTTTGGTGGTGGTGTAGTGGGCTAAAGCACATAACTGGTAATCAGAAGGTTGCTGGTTTGATCCCCACAGTCACCACCATTGTGTCCTTGAGTAAGACACTTAACTCCAGGTTGGTCCGGGGGGATTGTCCCTGTAATAAGTGCACTGTAAGTCACTTTGGTGGTGGTGTAGTGTGCTAAAGCACATAACTGGTAAGTTTCATCCCCCCCAAAAATTGTAAGAATTTGTATTTATAACGATACAATTGTATCAAAAATGTTTTTTTGAAATGTTTGTTAAAAGTGTCTCAGACGTGATACAGTTTGTCTTCAGCGTTTGTATGTTCACAGCTCATCCGTGTGTGTTCTTATAGAAACAGCGTGGTCGTAATCTAAAGCAGCTGTTGCTTTGTAAATACAATTAACCTTCGTAATTGGCGACTGTTGATTTTGGGTTTGGGCGACGGTAGCTCGAACCCCCCTTCTGTGGTGATGTCTCGTCCCTTCGTTTGGTAAGGAGCAGAACTCTGCATGTGTGACGCTCTCGCTGTTCCCAAACAGCACGACAGTTCATCAGATATTTTAGCATGTGCTTTACTCAAAACACCAACGAAGATTTTTCGAAGAATATCTCATCTCTGTTGGTCCATACAGTGCATGTGAATGGTGACCAGAACTTTGAAGCTCCCAAAAAGCATGTAAAGGAGCATATAATTCATCCATATGAATCCAGTGGTTTAATCCATGTCTTCAGAAGTGATATGATAGGAGTGGATGAGAAACTGATTTATATTTAAGTCCTTTTTTACTGTAAATTCTGCACTTTCTGCACTTTCAATTTCACATTCTTCCTCTTGCGTTTAGTGATTTGCATTCTTAGTGTATATCGCCACCTACTGGGCAGGGAGGAGCTTAAATATTGATCTCTCACCCACACCTATCATATCACTTCTGAAGACATGGATTAAACGACAAGAATGCCGCCTTTATGTGCTTTTTGGAGCTTCAAAGTTCTGGTCACCATTCACTTGCATTGTATGGACCTACAGAGCTGAAATAGTTCTAAATCTAAATATCTTGATTTGTGTTCTGCAGAAGAAAGAAAGTCACATCTGTGATGGCATGAGGGTGAGTAAATGAGGAGAGAATTTCATTTTTGGGTGAACTGTCCCTTTAAGACTCACTCCGATGCGTTTCTCCAGAAACTTCGATTCGCAAGTGAGACGTTTGGGTTGAATCTGATTTTTTGTATGTGGTCTGAATGATTCATTTTGCAAATCTGAACCGGAACTTTCCCGGGTAAAGAGTCATTCCCGACTAATTATTTCAGCTGCGCTGTGGGACACTAATCCATCCGGCATTCCCGCTCTGATCTTCGAGGTGTGACCGCTCGCCCTCTGGATTGAAAGCCGTCCAGGTTGGGAAATTGCACAATTACGCTTTTTAGCATATCTTTTGGTATTGACGTCTAAAACGCGACAGTATTTTGGTGCAAATGCATCTGTCACTTGGTAGAAGCTCGTCCAATTAGACGAATGTCAAAGTAGGGCCCGATGAGTTATGCGATATGGGAAAAACTTGGAATGGAATTCCAAGTCAAATGTGGCGTTTTGGCAGAATGGGAAAAATTTCGGAGAAATGCATGACATTGGGTGTGTTTACATGCATGCTCTTATGGTGCGTTCACATACAACTCGCATTGCTCGCGCGAGTATTCCCGCTTCTCTTCTGGAACAGGACAGGAGGCGGGGCTTCTACGACTTGGTTCATAGTAAAGTTCAACCAATAGCTGGAATCAAGTAGACGCGCATATTTCCAGAACTTCAGTGTCCGTGACATCCGGACAATCTCAATGCTGATAGGCGTTCGCGACAACGCGTCATGCGAACTTTAAGCTCGAGTTGAAAAATTTCAACTAGCAAAAAATTTTTAAAAAAAATTCAACTAGCGCAGATGTGCGAATTAAACGATTTTGTGCGTTCGAGTCGCTTCACTCGCAACTTTGCATGTAATCGCGCTGCACAAAACGCTCGCTTCGCGTTGTATGTGAACGCGCCATTACTCCAATCATGCGTAATAAGCCAACACCGCCTGTGGTCATGAACTGTAAATGCATTAAACGACTTCCTTTATCGGGGTGTCTGACCAACACGGGACAGTCGTAAACCTTTGCAGCATTAAACATCGCAGATGCCACCTGTCCCGTTTTAAGCAGTTTTCTGTGAAGAATGTGATAATATTTGGATGCCCTCATGAAAGACTCTACCCTCCCTAGCAACCGGGGTAATTTGGTTACCCCATGTGACTCTACCCTCCCTAGCAACTGGGCCAATTTGGTTACCCCATGTGACTCTACCCTCCCTAGCAACCGGGACAATTTGGTTACCCCATGTGACTCTACCCTCCCTAGCAACCGGGGTAATTTGGTTACCCCATGTGACTCTACCCTCCCTAGCAACCGGGGTAATTTGGTTAACCCATGTGACTCTACCCTCCCTAGCAACTGGGCCAATTTGGTTAACCCATGTGACTCTACCCTCCCTAGCAACCAGGACAATTTGGTTACCCCATGTGACTCTACACTCCCTAGCAACCGGGCCAATTTGGTTGCTAAGGAGACCTGACTGGAGTCACTCAGTACGCCCTGGATTCAAACTCACGACTCCAGGTGTTATAGTCAGCGTCTACACTCGCTGAGATACTCAGTCCCTGTTTCATGATCATTATTATTATTATTATTATTATTATTATTATTATTATTATTATTATATTGATGCAAAGTCACACAAACGAGTGTAGGACAGGGTCTTCGGACAGGTTGTGTGATGTTTCCTCATCTTCAAAAAGCATGTCCAAAATTACACAAGCGGAGGGGTTGGAGGGTGTCCCGTTGCAAGTCATAACCCGTCCCAGTGCACGATTATGAACGTTCAGAAACCATATTTACATATTATCTTCATACACACACGAGAAGCACTTGTTTAACACACACTGTAATCTGTAAGGTATGTAAAGTGTTGCGTTATCTCAACGTACAACATCGTTTAATTGCACCGGCGAGTCTGGCTGCGTATATATATATATATATATATATATATATATATATATATATATATATATATATATATATATATATATATTTAGGATCAATAATATTATTAAATTAATATCAATATTAATATAAAAGGTTAATTGTTTTATTTTATAATAATGGTGTAGAATATTTAATTATTAAATATTAATATATTTAGTATCAATAGATTTATGAAATTAATATTAATATAAAAAGTGAATTATTTTAGTTTATATTAATGGTGAAGAATATTTAATTATTTATTAAATATTAATATATTTAAGATCAATAGTTTTATTAAATTAATATAAATATTAATATATAAAGTGAATTATTTTAGTTTATTAATGGTGTAGAATATTTATTAAATATTAATATATTTATCAATAATATTATTAAATAATATCAATATTAATATAAAAGATTAATTATTTTAATTTATAATAATGTTGTAGAATATTTAATTATTTATTAAATATTAATATATTTAATATAAATAATATTATTAAATTAATATCAATATTAATATAAAGGTAAATTTTTTTAATTTAGATTAATGGTGTAGAATATTTATTTATTAAATATTAATATATTTAGTATCAATAATATTAAATTAATATAAATATTAATATGAAAAGTTTATAATTTTAATTTATATTAATGGTGAAGAATATTTAATTTATTAAATATATATTTAATATAAATAGTTTTATTAAATTAATATACATATTAATATAAAAAGTGAATTATTGTCATTTATATTAATGGTGTAGAATATTTAATTATTTATTAAATATTAATATATTATAAATAGTTTTATTAAAACAATATTAATATCAAAAGTTTATAATTTTATTATGCACTCATCTTAATGCTGTTCAAAACCTCTATGACTTTCTTTAGTTAAAAATGAAAGGAGATGATGGGTAGAATGTCAGTCTCAGTCACCATTCACTTTCATTGTATATAAAAAAATTAAAGTGAATGGTGACTGAGACTGACATTCTACCCATCATCTCCTTTCGTTTTTAACTAAAGAATGAAAGTCATTTTGGGTTGGAATGACATGATGTGAGTAAATGATGACAGAATAATTATTTTTTGGGGAGTGAACTATTCCTTTAAAACGGTCCTTCAACATTTATTAAAAATAATATTTAAAGGGACAGTTCACCCCAAAATGAAAATTACATCATTTACTCACCCTCATGTCGTCCCAGATGTGACTTACTGTCTTCAGCAGAACACAAATGAAGATTTTTAGAAGAACATTTCAGCTCTGTAGGTCCATACAATGCAAGTGAATGGTGACCAGAAATCTGAAGCTCCAAAAAGCACATAAAGGCAGCAGAAAAGTTATCCATATGTGGTTTAATCCATGTCTTCTGAAGAGATATGACGGGTGCGGGTGAGAACTGATCAATATTAAAAGTTTGATGTTTGAATGTGTGCCAAGCACTGACGTCTTTATATCGGGAAAAAACAATTGTAAAGATGCGCGGACGCATGCAAAAACACGTCCTCTGGCTTCACTTAACTAAAACTGTCTTTATAAAGTACGTCATTTGAATTGTGCCCATGTTTAAGTGAGGTATGTCAGTGCAAGAATAGTTGTTTTATCTGCCATCCTCCTGTTGAGCCAACGGCGCACTTAATTGTGGATGACAGTCGTAAGTGAAGAAAACTGAAACGTGTACGAGTGCACAGATGTGCCGTATTAACATGTCGTTTTAAGGGTAAATGCTTGGTACTGAAGGCGTTCTGGAATGTCGGGTCTTGCCCTGCGCCAGTCAGACTGTGCCATGTGGAAGCTATTGCCCGTGTCTTAACGTTGACACCTGAGGGCACCGCCGCAGCAGTCGCGGCCCTTATAGGGGCGGCAGGATGCGGGCGAGCAGAGCTGTTAATCCTCCTGTCAGCTGGTAACGTGAGCTGCAGAATAACCCTCAATAACTGTGTTTATGGGATGGATCGAGTGTTTGTGTAGCACGCCGGAGTGAGAGACGGAGTCAAGTGATTCAGAATGGCAAGCACACACACACACTCACTGAGTCTCACACACACACACACACACACACACACACACACACTCACTGAGTCACACACAGACACACACACACTCACTGAGTCACACACACACACACACACACACACACTCACTGAGTCACACACACACACACACACACACACACACACACACACTCACTGAGTCACACACAGACACACACACACTCACTGAGTCACACACACACACACACACACACACACACACTCACTGAGTCACACACACACTCACTGAGTCACACACACACACACACACACACACTCACTGAGTCACATACACACTCACTGAGTCACACACACACACACACACACACACTCACTGAGTCACACACACACAGATACACACAC
>JAVLUX010000038.1:1590000-1595000 GCA_032164185.1 Moxostoma hubbsi | reverse complement strand
ATATATGAACACTCAAAGTTAAATGATAATATAAATATTATTGATTGATAAATTCACTTGTGTAATGGATTACTATGAACTGTGTGTCAATGATTGACTTATAATCAATAATATGGTAATAATCAATACATTGTGTTCTAAAGCCACTTTATATATATATATATATATATATAATTTTATTAAATTTTTTTTTTATTTGTTATTATTTTTAATTATTTATCATGGGGTGGATTATCATGGCAAATATGATATTTAAGATATTAAAATGTATCTTACTTTACTGTAACTAATAAACACGCAGCTTTGAAACATGGATTTCAAGAGTCAAACGAATTAGCTGTTAAGAGTTTATCAAACTTGAACTTTCGTAGAAGGTGGAATCTACAACACGAATCAAACACCATGACCAGTTCAGTCTGATTCCCGAATAAATGACTCTAATAATTCCTTTTTTTTATTCCTATTCTTTTGATTACAGTGTGAAACACTGTGTGATGAGTGTAGTCTGATTCTCAAATAATTAACTCTTATGAGCCGATTCATTTGATTCTACAGCAAGAAACAAACAGCATGACCAGTGTAGTCTGATTCCCGAACAAATGACTCTAATGATTGGAATCTTTTATATTTTACTGCGTGACCAGTGTAATCCGATTCCCGAATTAATTACTCTAATGATTCGATTCTTTTTGATTTTACTGCCTGACCAGTGTAAATCGATTCCCGAACAAATGACTCTAATGATTGGAATCTTTTATATTTTACTGCGTGACCAGTGTAATCCGATTCCCGAACAGATGACTCTAATAATTCGATTCGATTTGATTTTACTGCCTGACCAGTGTAAACCGATTCCCGAACAAATGACTCTAATGATTCGATTCGTTTATATTTTACTGCCTGACCAGTGTAATCCGATTCCCGAACAAATGACTCTAATGAGTCACATGTTTTTGATTTTACTGCCTGACCAGTGTAGTCCAATTCCCAAAGAAATGACTCTAATGATTGGAATCTTTTATATTTTACTGCGTGACCAGTGTAATCCGATTCCCGAACAAATGACTCTAATAATTCGATTCGATTTGATTTTACTGCCTGACCAGTGTAAACCGATTCCCGAACAAATGACTCTAATGATTCGATTCGTTTATATTTTACTGCCTGACCAGTGAAATCCGATTCCCGAACAAATGACTCTAATAAGTCGATTCTTTTTTTATTTTACTGCCTGACCAGTGTAAATCGATTCCCGAACAAATGACTCTAATGATTGGATTCTTTTTTATTTTACTGTCTGACCAGAGTAATCCGATTCCCGAACAAATGACTCTAATGATTGGAATCTTTTATATTTTACTGCGTGACCAGTGTAATCCGATTCCCGAATTAATTACTCTAATGATTAAATTCTTTTTGATTTTACTGCCTGACCAGTGTAATCCGATTCCCGAACAAATGACTCTAATAATTCGATTCGATTTGATTTTACTGCCTGACCAGTGTAAACCGATTCCCGAACAAATGACTCTAATGATTCGATTCGTTTATATTTTACTGCCTGACCAGTGAAATCCGATTCCCGAACAAATGACTCTAATAAGTCGATTCTTTTTTTATTTTACTGCCTGACCAGTGTAAATCGATTCCCGAACAAATGACTCTAATGATTGGATTCTTTTTTATTTTACTGTCTGACCAGAGTAATCCGATTCCCGAACAAATGACTCTAATGAGTCACATGTTTTTGATTTTACTGCCTGACCAGTGTAATCCGATTCCTGAATTAATTACTCTAATGATTGGATTCTTTTTGATTTTACTGCCTGACCAGTGTAATCCGATTTCTGAACAAATGACTCCAATGATTCGATTCTTTTGATTCTACAGCATGAAACAAACAGCACGACCAGTGTAGTCTGATTCCCGAACAAATGACTCTAATGATTGGATTCTTTTTGATTTTACTGCCTGACCAGTGTAATCCGATTCCCGAACAAATGACTCTAATAATTTGATTCTTTTTTATTTTACTGCCTGACCAGTGTAATCCGATTCCCGAACAAATGACTCCAATGATTCGATTCTTTTGATTCTACAGCATGAAACAAACAGCACGACCAGTGTAGTCTGATTCCCGAACAAATGACTCTAATGATTGGATTCTTTTTGATTTTACTGCCTGACCAGTGTAATCCGATTCCCGAACAAATGACTCTAATGATTTGATTCTTTTTTTATTTTACTGCCTGACCAGTACAATCCGATTCCCAAACAAATGACTCTAATAATTCGTTTCTTTTTATTTTACTGCCTGACCAGTGTAATCCGATTCCCGAACAAATGACTCCAATGATTCGATTCTTTTTTATTTTACTGCCTGACCAGTTTAATCCGATTCCCGAACAAATGACTCTAATGATTTGATTCTTTTTGATTTTACTGTGTCACAAGTGTAATCCGATTCCCAAACAAATGACTCTAATGATTGGAACCTTTTATATTTTACTGCCTGACCAGTGTAATCCGATTCCCAAACAAATGACTCTAATGATTGGATTCTTTTTGATTTTACTGCCTGACCAGTGTAATCCGATTCCCGAACAAATGACTCTAATAATTCGTTTCTTTTTGATTTTACTGCCTGACCAGTGTAATCCGATTCCCAAACAAATGACTCTAATAATTCGTTTCTTTTTATTTTACTGCCTGACCAGTGTAATCCGATTCCCGAACAAATGACTTCAATGATTTGATTCTTTTTGATTTTACTGTGTCACAAGTGTAATCCGATTCCCAAACAAATGACTCTAATGATTGGAACCTTTTATATTTTACTGCCTGACCAGTGTAATCCGATTCCCAAATTAATTACTCTAATGAGTTGCTTCTTTTTTATTTTACTTCCTGACCAGTGTAATCCGATTCCCGAACAAATGACTCTAATGATTGGATTCTTTTGAATCTACCTCAAGAAACAAACAGCACGACCAGTGTAGTCTGATTCCCAAACAAATGACTCTAATGATTTTCAACATTACTGCAACACTGTGACACAAACTCTTTCCACGCAGAACATCCGTCTCGTTTTCTGTCGTCACTCATCGAGAGGTCATGAAGACACACTGCAGATGAGGAGTTTGTCCCGAGGACACTTTGATCATGACAGATGTTCTGTGGTCCAGATGTTCAGGGATGTTCTCTCACTATTATTTGGGAGTTCCGTCCCGTAAATGAAGGAATGGTTTTACTACAGTTATTATAGTTGCAGTAAACATTTACCGTGAGTTTACTGCAGTTACTAAGGAAAATACAACTGTGGTAATACAAATTGTGTGTGCGTTTGCGCGCGTATGTGTTTGTACGTGTGCGTGCGTGCGTGCGTGTTTTGCGTGCGTGTGTGTGCGTGTTTTGCGTGTGCGTGTTTTGCGTGTGCGTGTTTTGCGTGTGTGCGTGTTTTGCGTGTGTGCGTGTTTTGCGTGTGTGTGTGTGTGTGTGCGTGTTTTGCGTGTGTGTGCGTGCGTGTTTTGCGTGTGCGTGTTTTGCGTGCGTTTTGCGTGTGCGTGTTTTGCGTGCGTGTCTGTGTGCGTGCGTGTGTGTGTGCGTGCGTGTTTTGCGTGTATGTGTGTGTTTTGCGTGTGTGCGTGTTTTGTGCGTGTGCGTGCGTGTTTTGTGTGCGTGTTTTGCGTGTTTTGTTTGTGTGTGTGCGTGTTTTGCGTGTGCGTGCGTGTTTTGCGTGTGCGTGTTTTGCGTGTGCGTGTTTTGCGTGTGCGTGTTTTGCGTGTGCGTGTTGTGTGTGTGCGTGTTGTGTGTGTGCGTGTGTGTGTGCGTGCGTGTGTGTGCGTGCGTGTATGTGTGTTTTGCGTGTGCGTGTGTGTGCGTGTTTTGCGTGTATGTGCGTGCCTGTTTTGAGTGTGCGCGCGCGCGTGTGTTTTGCGTGTGCGCGCGCGTGTGTTTTGCGTGTGTGTGTGTTTTGTGTGTGTGTGTGTGTGTGTTTTGCGTGTGTGTGTGTGCGCGTGTTTTGCGTGTGTGTGTGTGCGTGTTTTGCGTGTGTGTGTGCGTGTTTTGCGTGTGCGTGTGTGTGCGTGCGTGCGTGTTTTGCGTGTATGTGTGTGTTTTGCGCGTGCGTGCGTGCGTGCGTGTGTGCGTGCGTGCGTGTGTGCGTGTTTTGCGTGTGCGTGCGTGTTTTGCGTGTGTGTTTTACGTGTTTTGTGTGTGTATGTGCGCGTCTTTTGCGTGTGTGTGCGTGTTTTGCGTGTGTGCGTGTTTTGCGTGCGTGTGTGCGTGTGCGTGCGTGTTTTGCGTGTGTGCGTGTTTTGTGTGTGTGTGTGTGCGTGTTTTGCGTATGCGTGTTTTGCGTGCGCGTGCGTGTGTGTGTGCGTGTATGTGTGTGTTTTGCGTGTGCGTGTGCGCGTGCGTGTTTTGCGTGTGTGTGTTTTGCGTGTATGTGTGTGTTTTGCGTGTGTGTGTGTGCGTGCGTGTATGTGTGTGTTTTGCGTGTGTGTGTGCGCGCGCGTGTATGTGTGTGTTTTGCGTGTGTGTGTGTGCGTGCGTGTATGTGTGTGTTTTGCGTGTGTGTGTGTGCGTGCGTGTTTTGCGTGTATGTGCGTGCCTGTTTTGCGTGTGTGTGTGTGTGTGTGTGTGTGCGTGCGTGTTTTGCGTGTGCGCGCGTGTTTTGCGTGTGTGCGCGCCTTTTGCGTGTGTGTCTGCGTGCGTGTTTTGCGTGTGTGTGTGTTAGTACGTATGTGAGGGTGTGTGTGTGTGTGTGTGTGCGTGCGTGCGCGCGCGTTTGTGTGTGTGTGATATACCTGTTTAGATGAAAGAATTGCAAGAAAATGCAGAAGTATTTCTGAAAATAAATGTTCTCCCGTTCCTCTGAAGAAATCTGTAGTTTAGTGCATCAGATGGAGCCTTCATTTCTACAATTGTGCAGATTTTACAACAAAATCTGGTTCTGTATGAAGATAATTTGTTGTTTTACCATTTTATCAATTTTTATT
>JAVLUX010000038.1:1557500-1582500 GCA_032164185.1 Moxostoma hubbsi | reverse complement strand
AGCAACACAGTCACTTTTGGTTCGAATAGGATCAATATTTAAGTACTTAGTAACTATAAACCTTGCTTGCGGTCAGCAGCAGTATACACGTGACGTAATCGTGCGAGCGAGCTTGTTTGTGCATGCGAGCGAGTATTTGTGAGTGAGCGTGAGTGCGTGCTTGTGTGAGTGCGTGCTTGAGTGAGTGTGTGCGTGCGAGCGTGTTTGTGCGTGCGAGCGAGTGTGTGTTTGTGCGTGCGAGCGAGCGTGTTTGTGAGAGCGAGCGAGCGTCTGTGCATGCGTACGAGCGTGTGTTTGTGCGAGCGTGCATGTTTGCGTGTTTGTGCGTGCGAGCGAGCGTGTGTTTGTGAGTGAGCGTGAGTGCGTGCTTGAGTGCGAGTGTGTTTGTGAGTGAGCGTGAGTGCGTGCTTGAGTGTGAGTGTGTTTGTGAGTGAGCGTGAGTGCGTGCTTGAGTGAGAGTGTGTGCGTGTGTTTGTGCATGTGAGCGAGCGTGTGCTTGTGCGTGTGTGAAAGTGAGCGTGTTTGAGCGTGCGAGTATTTGTGAGTGAGCGTGAGTGCGTGCTTGAGTGAGAGTGTGTGCTAGTGTTTGTGCGTGCGAGCCAGCGTGTGTTTGAGCGTGTGTGCGATCCAGCGTGCGTTTGTACGTACGTGCGTGCGAGCCAGCGTCTGTGCGTGCATGCGTGCGAGCGTGTTTGTGCGTGCGTGCGAGCGAGCGTCTGTGCGTGCATGCGTGCGAGCGTGTTTGTGCGTGCGTGCGAGCGTTTGTGCGTGCGTGCGAGCGTGCGTGTGTGCGTGCGAGCGAGCGTGTGTTTATGCGTGCGAGCGAGCGTGTGTTTGTGAGTGAGCGTGAGTGCGTGCTTGAGTGAGAGTGTGTGCAAGTGTTTGTGCGTGCGAGCGAGCGTGTGTTTGTACGTGCGAGCGAGCGTGTGTTTGAGCGTGCAAGTATTTGTGAGTGTGAGTGCGTGCTTGAGTGAGTGTGTGCGAGTGTTTGTACGTGTGAGCGTGCGAGCGTGTGTTTGTGCTTGCGTGCGTGCGTGCGAGCGTGTGTTTGTGCTTGCGTGCGTGCGTGCGAGCGTGTTTGTGCGTGCGAGCGAGTGTTTGTGCGTGCGAGCGTGTGAGTATGACTGAGTGTGTGCGTGCGTGCGTGAGTATGAGTGAGTGAGTGAGTGTGTGTGTGTGCGCGTGAGTACGAGTGAGTGAGTGTGCGTGTGTGCGCGTGAGTACGAGTGAGTGATAGTGTTTATGCATGAGTGAGCTTTTAATAGTGTGTCTGAATGCCATTCTGAGATGCGGGTTGGCACTGTGTGCGTGGCACTAGGGGCACCTGCACAATATTTGGCGGGTGCTTTTAATGTTGTGGCATGTTTTCATAATAAGAGAGAAGTTCTCTCAGCTCTAACACATGTTACCATATTTCAATCATTCCACAGATTTCCCCCAACATGGGCACTGAGAAAGATCTGTCATCTGTTTTTAAATTGGTTTCTGAAGCGGGTAAACACCGACTCAGGAGCAACATTAACTCCAATCGTGAGAGTTTGTGGCTGAAATAGTTTTGAGACAGAGTCGTCATTTTTGCAATTCTGTTCGCTGTTACACCAGTAGCACAGAGATGACACAGTAGCTTGTTGATGTTTGTTGAGGTGTGTGTGTGTGTGTGTGTGTGTGTGTCCTCTGGCCGTCCTCATGCATTCCTGCACGCGTTCATTGCAGACGTGTCGAACTGTAGTCATACCAAACTCCAAACTCACCGAGAGACTCTTTTATCTGTCTGTGAGGTGTTTTATGTCCTAATATTTGAATCCATGCGATTTTCAGATCATAAGCATTGTTTGTTCATTGTCAGTCATTTCTTCAATATTGGGATCTTTTCTATTTGGACATGTTGTCTGGCGCGGATCGAGTTCGTTTGTGGGATTGTATTTGGGTGAGTGAGGCAGGTGGCACCACCCGGTTGCTCAGCGCCTCGTTAGTGTGATCGCTTTGTTTCTACAGTGTGAATATGAACTCTTGACACGTTCCCTGCAGTGTCCATTCATCCATAATATTTGAAGTAAAACCAAAATAACCACACAATTATGATTATAATTTTTAAGCTGCCCCCTGGCCCGCGAGGAAAAAATAAATAGTCAAAATATTGATAAATCCACTGTAGACCAACACTAAATAGGTATCGTACTTTCTCTACTTTCCAGTGCATGAACAAGTGCTTTGACAGTTAGAGGCAAAAAGTGCTCCGTTTTGATCATTTATTAATAATTTAATATTATTGCAATCAGTAAAAATATTATCTGATCAAATATTCATGTGTCATATGTTGTTGGAAAGCTCTAGAAGAGTAAAATACAACCAGACTATTTGTTTTACTCACAGATGAAAATATAGCGAGTAACAGCTAATTATATGGCTTTGATAATTGTGTCGGTGTCGCTTATATTCTGCGTTTTCGCTTATAACTTCAAGAAACATAAACAGAACATAAAACATCCCGTGTCATTATTTAGAGTCAGTGATTATCTTTCAAACGAGTCCACACACAAGATAATCAGATGTATAGATCATTAGATAATCCACAATGATGACTCAATGAAGACTCAAATGGCACAGAATGGAACTGAATGAGATGATTATCTTTCAAACGAGTCCACACACAAGATAATCAGATGTATAGATCATTAGATAATCCACAATGATGACTCAATGATGACTCAAATGGCACAGAATGAAACTGAATGAGATGATTATCTTTCAAACAAGTCCACACACAAGATAATCAGATGTATAGATCATTAGATAATCCACAATGATGACTCAATGATGACTCAAATGACACAGAATGAAACTGAATGAGATGATTATGTTTCAAACGAGTCCACACACAAGATAATCAGATGTATAGATCATTAGATAATCCACATGAAGCACAATGTTACATATGACCACCAGGAGATGGTGCCAAATACATGACACAGACTCAATGATGACTCAAATGACACAGAATGAAACTGAATGAGGTGATTATCTTTCAAACGAGTCCACACACAAGATAATCAGATGTATAGATCATTAGATAATCCACATGAAGCACAATGTTACATATGACCACCAGGAGATGGCGCCAAATACATGACACAGACTCAATGATGACTCAAATGACACAGAATGAAACTCATTCTGTGAAATCTCATGACTGAAATCATGTCTGCATGCTATGCAAACCTTTAGTCATTGTTGTGTTTGCATGTGTAATTAGTTCTTATGTACAATTATTATCTTTTATTTGTTTGGAGATGTTTTTGGACACTATGATCAATTATATTTGTAATGTTGGAACTTGTGATTGCTTTGTCGTATCAACACAACATTATCCACAGATACAGTTGACATGATCGAGAACAAAACAAAAGCAGTTTTTTGGAGTCACGTTATTTACATCCAGAGATATATAATGACAAATAAGAAAAATAAGTAAAAATATATATATATTTTTTTTTTTTTTAATTTTTATTATTTTTTTTTATTTATTAAATTTCTTTTTTATTTGATTTGTATTTATTTATTTTTTTTCAGCAGTTCTTAGCGGAGAGTCTCAGAATATATCTTAATCTATATTATTACAAAAATTAAAAGTTTTCTTCACAATGACGCCAAACACTTGTTTTTTTGTTGTTGTTTTTTTTAAGTATAATTCGTTAATTTTGGTTATGCCACTGAAACAGGAAATCTTTAAAACACCTTCAGAGCTTAAAGTCAACGTAGTTTTAATTGATCGGTTTTATTACTATGGATTCACTACTAATATCAAGGTTAAAATATGGTTGCTGTAGTAATACCATATATTACCATTATTGTGAGGGTACACAAAACTATTGCAGGAAAAAATTTAAATAGATCCCGCCCTGTCCTTTAAGGGCCTCCGTATGATCCAAATTCATTGGGTAATAGCCCATATATGCACACGTGTGACTGCACAGCAATTAAGTCAACTGTAAATGACTAAATTCATGCAACACCTGTCAGTAACAAGTTCTACTGTTGCACGGTAAATACGGTTTCTTGTACCCAAACAATCATAGTTTAGTTGTTGATCAATGAGTTTTTCAATGGCTGATATAAATGTCAATAAACAATGATATTTAAGAACAGTGGTCAGACGTACACCAAAATTCTCAAGTGAAATAAACACTTATTTTATCCAATATTTTCTCAGATTTGCATAAACTTGAAAAGATGAAACCTTGAAAACAGAAAGTGACTTGGGAACTGACACTAGGGAAAGTGAACGCCCCTGCCAATTGGCCAAGCATACTCGCAAAATGGCCAAATATTGGCCCGATGAATCGTTTTGGCCGATGTATCGGTCTATCCCGACTAATGACTGTTTTCGACCCTGTCTAAGACCTAGAAAAGGCCGGTTTTTTTTTTGGCATCTTTTTGGTTTTGTATAATAGAATAAAATCCTTTGAACCCATGGAGTGTAATGCATTCAGGCAGGAGTGCGGGTCAGCGAGGGTTTACGGGTCAGTGTCGTGACCCCTGGTGTCGGTTCTTACTGTTAATTAGAGCGTTTGGGTTCCAGTGTGTACAGACATTTAGAAACAATCCCTTCATTAAACGCTCCTGTGCGTTCGGCACATTAGCCGACAGTTTTCACACATTAATCATGAGAAATATCAAAGCAGCGTTCCGGGATACTCTTCATAGTTTTGCTTTTACACCCACTTGCCCCGGAGATGGCTACCTATCTTAAGAACGAATCCTAACCGAGATGTCACCTCATAACTGATTGATTTGGAACACTCATAGGCTGCAATTCTGGAACTTTCTGGAACAGCTTTTACATCCAGGGTGAGCCTATGATGCCTTAAAATGCTTCCTATGGGGCTCTGGGTATCTCAGCGAGTAATCTCTAGATATAGTAGTCACGAGTTTGAATCCAGGGCGTGCTGAGTGACTCCAGCCAGGTCTCCTTAGCAACCAGATTGGACCGGTTGCTAGGGAGGGTGGAGTCACATGGGGTAACCTCCTCGTGGTCGCTATAATGTGGTTCTCGCGCTCTGTGTGGTGAGTTGTGCATGGATGCATCCACACGCGCTACGTCTCCGTGGTAACGCACTCAACAAGCCACATGATAAAGTGCGCGGGCTGATGGTCTCAGATGCGGAGGCAACTGGTGGAGAGGAGAGAGCGATTTCAGAGTTAGTTACTGAGTGTGGCCTTTGTTGGGTAGTAAAGGGTATTGGTATTTTTACCAGTGAAACTAAACATGTGTAAAGTCCTTTAGGGAAATATACAGAGTTTAGATGGATGTGTGCATGGATAGAAAGCAATGCCATGTTAGCACCAAAGGCTGTTTTTATTGCATAAATAGAGTAGTTTAGTAGTTTAAAGTGCATTGCATAAATAGAGTAGTTTAAAGTGCATTGCATAAATAGAGTAGTTTAAAGTGCATTGCATAAATAGAGTAGTTTAGTAGTTTAAAGTGCATTGCATAAATAGAGTAGTTTGGTAGTTTAAAGTGCATTGCATAAATAGAGTTTAAAGTGCATTGCATAAATAGAGTTTAAAGTGCATTGCATAAATAGAGTTTAAAGTGCATTGCATAAATAGAGTTTAAAGTGCATTGCATAAATAGAGTAGTTTAGTAGTTTAAAGTGCATTGCATAAATAGAGTAGTTTAGTAGTTTAAAGTGCATTGCATAAATAGAGTAATTAAGTAGTTTAAAGTGCATTGCATAAATAGAGTAATTAAGTAGTTTAAAGTGCATTGCATAAATAGAGTAGTTTAAAGTGCATTGTATAAATAGTTTAAAGTGCATTGCATAAATAGAGTAGTTTAAAGTGCATTGGATAAATAGAGTTTAAAGTGCATTGGATAAATAGAGTTTAAAGTGCATTGTATAAATATAGTTTAAAGTGCATTGCATAAATAGAGTAGTTTAAAGTGCATTGCATAAATAGAGTAGTTTAAAGTGCATTGCATAAATAGAGTAGTTTAAAGTGCATTGCATAGAGTAGTTTAAAGTGCATTGCATAAATAGAGTAGTTTAAAGTGCATTGCATAAATAGAGTAGTTTAAAGTGCATTGCATAAATATAGTTTAAAGTGCATTGCATAAATAGAGTAGTTTAAAGTGCATTGTATAAATAGAGTAGTTTAAAGTGCATTGTATAAATAGAGTAGTTTAAAGTGCATTGTATAAATAGAGTAGTTTAAAGTGCATTGCATAAATATAGTTTAAAGTGCATTGTATAAATAGAGTAGTTTAAAGTGCATTGCATAAATAGAGTAGTTTAAAGTGCATTGCATAAATAGAGTTTAAAGTGCATTGCATAAATAGAGTTTAAAGTGCATTGCATAAATAGAGTAGTTTAAAGTGCATTGCATAAATAGAGTTTAAAGTGCATTGTATAAATAGAGTAGTTTAAAGTGCATTGCATAAATATAGTTTAAAGTGCATTGTATAAATAGAGTAGTTTAATAGACATAATATTTTTCATTTGACTCGCACTGTGCAATTTTACATTTTACAACCGCAGCAGATGCCCACCAGTGCTCGGAGACTGTGTGATTCACGACCAGTTCTTAGAAGTGTAGTCTTCAGTTAGTTCATTAGTTCGTTAGCAAGCTAACTTGAGTTTGTAAGTTGGTTAACTAGCTAGTTAGTTAGTTCATTGTGTTGTTATGTGGTTTGGTTTTTAAGCTTTTGTTTGTTCATTTGTTTTATGTTTTTTTTAGTTTGTTAGTTTACTAGTTAGCTAGTTATTTAGTTAGTTTTTTTTCGTTTTTATTTATTCATTTTTGAATGAAAATTGTTCTGCTAATTGTTTTAATTTGTTAGTTTAATTCATTAGATGTAAGTTTGTTTGTTTGCTAGTTAGCTAGTTTTGTGTTCATTTTTTTGTCAGTTAATAGTTTGTTTTTTGTAATTTTGTTAGTTTAGTTTGTTAGTTTTTATTTTTTTCATTTTTGTTATTCTGCTAGTTGTTTTAGTTTGTTAGTTTAATTTATTAGTTTTAGGTTTGTTTGTTTGCTAGTTTGTTTGATAGTTAGCTAGTTTGTTTGATAGTTTTTTGTCAGTTTGTTAGTTTAGTTTGTTAGTTTTTGTTTGTTCATTTTTGTTAGTCTACTAATTGTTTTAGTTTGTTTAGTTTAATTTACTAGTTTTAAGTTTGTTTGCTAGTTAGCTAGTTTGTTCGTTTTTTGTCAGTTTGTTAGTTTAGTTTTAGTTTTTGTTTGATCGTTTTTGTTAGTCTGCTAATTGTTTTAGTTTGTTTGTTTAATTCATTAGATGTAAGTTTGTTTGTTTGCTAGTTAGCTAGTTTTTTGTAAAATTTTTTGTCAGTTAATAGTTTTTTTGTTAGTTTTTATTTTTTCATTTTTGTTATTCTGCTAGTTGTTTTAGTTTGTTAGTTTAATTCATTAGTTTTAAGTTTGTTTGTTTGCTAGTTTGTTCGTTTTTTGTCAGTTTGTTAGTTTAGTTTGTTAGTTTTTGTTAGTCTGCTAATTGTTTTAGTTTGTTAGTTTAAGTTATTAGTTTTAAGTTTGTTTGTTTGCTAGTTTGTTTGTTTTCTTTTTGTCAGTTAATATTGTTTTAGTTTTTTTGTTAGTTTAGTTTTAGTTTTAGTTTTTTAAATTTTTGTTAGTCTGCTAATTGTTTTAGTTAGTTTAATTCATTAGTTTTAAGTTTGCTAGTTAGCTAATTTGTTTGTTCGTTTTTTTGTCAGTTAATAATGTTTTAGTTTTTTGTCAGTTTTAGTTTGTTAGTTTTTGTTTGATCGTTTTTGTTAGTCTACTAATTTTTTTAGTTTGTTAGTTTAATTTATTAGTTTTAAGTTTGTTTGTTTTTTAGTTTGCTAGTTTGTTTGTTTGCTTTTTGTCAGTTAATATTGTTTTAGATTTTTTGTCAGTTTGTTATTTTAGTTTGTTAGTTTTTGTTAGTCTGCTAATTGTTTTAGTTTGTTAATTTATTAGTTTTAAGTTTGTTTGTTTGCTAGTTTGTTTGTTTTGTTAGTCAGTTGATGTTGGTGTAGTTTTTTATTTGTTTGTTAGTTTAGTTTGTTCATTTATTTATTAGTTTGCTAGGTAACTAGTTTGTTTGTTAGTTTGTTTTTGTTAGTTTTTATTTGTCTGTTAATTTTTGTTTTAGTTCTAGTTTGTTTATTTGTTAGTTTGCTAGTTAACTATGTTGTAGTTTTATTTGACTTAAATTTAAGACTAGTTAGTTTGTTCGTTTTTATTTGTTTTTGTTAGATAATTTTGTTTGTCAGTTTGTTTAGTTCGTTAGTTGGTTGGTTTGCTTGTTAAAGTTGGTTTGTTTTAGTTTTTTGGTTAGTTTGTCTGTTTTCTTTGTTCATTTACTTATTAGCTTGCTAGTTTGTTTTTGTTTGATAGGTTTTTTATGTCTGTTAATTTTGTTTGTTAGTGTGTCTTGTTTTCTTTGTTTAGTTAGTTAGCATTTATTATGGGGAGAGAATCGTCCCATACTCGTTTCTAGGGTTTGAACTGGCATATTTTGGGTGACTAGCTCAGATTAGATTATAACCCAAACACAGCTGACACATGTAGACACAACACAGCTCAGTCTTGTAATGCTGGATATACTGCAAGTTCACTACAGTCAGGCAGCATGTCTGCTGTGGAGTTTTATAAGTTGTTTGCTTTATAAATGTGATGTATTTCTGTGATGAAACATGCTAATGCCCTGCAGGTGACATATATACAGGCATCCACTCACGTCATGGCATTTGCAGAATGCTCTGTTGGCATGTAACCCAAGAGGTGCCTGAGCGCGTGCCCATTTCTCACATTTTTAACTGTGACCTGCAAATCTTTATGTGCCCAAAACGGTCATAAAACACAATGTGAAGATACACTGTGTTCTCTGGCATGTTTATTCGTCCTCGACAGTTTCATGTTGCCATTCTGAAATGTTTGTGCACCCCAAACCAGCTGGACTCAAACAGTGGTTTAAGATCTTTCCATTTGTTTGAGCAATGCAGGACAGGGGGAGTGTTCGGAATATGTTTTAAGCACAATTTTTAGGTGTTATGTGAATGCAGGACATTGTAACTTTTCTGGCCAAATTTCTCAATCTGTCTTTTTTGGACTGAGACTTTGCTTGTGGTTGCTCATTATTACTGTAGTCTACCTCCCCCGATGGCGTTCATTCTCAACATCTGTCCTTTTGTGTATTTGTGATCAGGATGTCTTATTAAAGGCCTATTTGACAGGGGATGGAGTAACGTAAATGCTGATGCCTTGACTTTAAGAAAGTAAGTAAAAACGCTCCTCTGGGCAAGTCTCGCCGTTTCGGATCTATTCATTATTAACATTAATAATGATATTAACCAATCACGTTCACTTATCGGGGTGACTGGGGCCGCCGTTGTGTATTGTGCAGTCTGACATACTGTCGCACAGTGTGCCATGGCGATCTCAATGCATTCATGTCGTACAGTCTGACAAGTAACAATCTTAAAGAATGTGAATGTTGCATTTATACAGCGCTTTACACCGTGAACGGGACTCTCGTCAAACACCAGCAGTGTGCAGCGTCCACCTGGATGATGTGACGGCAGCCATATCATCCCCCTGGAGCAACCTGGAGTTAAGTGTCTTGCTCAAGGACACAATGGTGGTGACTGTAGGGATTGAACCAGCAACCTCCTGATTAACAGTTATGTGCTTTAGCCCAGTACACCACCACCAAAGTGACTTACAGTGCCCTTATTACAGGGACAATCCCCCCGGAGCAACCTGGAGTTAAGTGTCTTACTCAAGGACACAATGGTGGTGGCTGTGGGGATCAAACCAGCAACCTTCTGAGTACCAGTGATGTGCTTTAGCCCACTACACCACCACCAAAGTGACTTACAGTGCACTTATTACAGGGACAATCCCCCCGGAGCAACCTGGAGTTAAGTGTCTTACTCAAGGACACAATGGTGGTGGCTGTGGGGATCAAACCAGCAACCTTCTGAGTACCAGTGATGTGCTTTAGCCCACCACACCACCACCAAAGTGACTTACAGTGCACTTATTACAGGGACAATCCCCCCGGAGCAACCTGGAGTTAAGTGTCTTACTCAAGGGCACAATGGTGGTGACTGTGGGGGTGGAACCAGCAACCTCCTGATTACCAGTTATGTGCTTTAGCCCACTACACCACCACCAAAGTGACTTAAAGTGCACTTATTACAGGGACAATCCCCCCGGAGCAACCTGGAGTTTTTAAGCACGGACTCGAACACCATCAAAACAAGGTGATTTTCCAGGTATTCCTGAACTTGCATTTCTAAAAGCTAAATTAAAGCACTTCAAGGACCTTGTGAACCCTGTAAACTGCAGATAAAAGTGCAGAAGAGAGACAATGTTGCAAATATCGAGATACGCCACGATATGGTTTGTCATTGTTTTGCTTCACAATATATTAAAATGTTAGATATCGTCCCATCCCTAATGACAGAATTAGGCTTTACAGAGTAAGAATGAACTAGAATGAAGCTCGCCATACATCAGGAGCGGAGAAGGAAGCTCGTGTCACTCGCCAGCCGGAGATGTTGATGATCTGGGAATGTTGGGATTTGGGATCTGATTGAGTTTCCCGTCTCCATGCAGCTGTTGTCTTAAAGGAAGTGGACGGCTTTCACAGATTCGCAGGGGTCAGCGGCGCTGTCAGCCGGAACATCGCTCATGCTCGGCCAGTGAAACTCGAGACCGTTTGAGTCCCTCTCTCTGTTCCTCTCTTGAGTTGTGAATTTTGTGATTGTCTCCCAGTTTTCCCAGCAACATGAGAGAGAGCCGATCCTCACAGGACAGTCCTGCTCTTGTCTTTTGTGGTCCCGATGTCTGAGGTTTAATTGGACCGTTTGTGTGTTTGTTGGGTAATTCCATTTCCGCCTGTATTGAAATCATTATGCCATCATTTACTCACCTTCGTGTCATTCCAAACCCAAATGGCTTTCTTCTGTAGAACACAAAAGGAGATGTTTGTCAGAATGTTCACGCTGCTTTTTTCCATATAGTGAACACATGCAGTGAGCGGGGGCTGTCAAACTCCAAAAATAACCAAAAAAAGCGACTTAAAAATACTATATTAGTTCAGTTAAGTGCGACAATAATAATAATTATAATGATGTAATGAATGAATAACCTTGTTTGATCTGAACACAATAGCTGCCGATCTTACCAATCCTTAAATATTGCTTTTGAACTGGCTGACAGATAAGATTCGTTTCATCATTTGCAAATGTGTCACTACAACAATAATATTCAGAGTTGGTAAAACCATAAAAAGTTGAGATATCATGTGTCACATATCGCTGGAAAGATCTTGATCAGTAAAATGTGTGTGTGTTGAGTGTGTGTGTGTGTGTTGCGTTGTGTGTGTGTGTTGCGTTGTGTGTGTGTGTTGCGTTGTGTGTGTGTGTGTGTTGCGTTGTGTGTGTGTGTGTGTTGCGTTGTGTGTGTGTGTGTGTTGCGTTGCGTTGAGTGTGTGTGTGTTGCGTTGCGTTGAGTGTGTGTGTGTTGCGTTGAGTGTGTGTGTGTTGTGTTGAGTGTGTGTGTGTTGCGTTGTGTGTGTGTTGCGTTGAGTGTGTGTGTGTGTGTTGAGTGTGTGTGTGTTGAGTGTGTGTGTGTTGAGTGTGTGTGTGTTGAGTGTGTCTGTGTGTGTATGTTGAGTGTGTCTGTGTGTGTATGTTGAGTGTGTCTGTGTGTGTATGTTGAGTGTGTCTGTGTGTGTTGCGGTGTGTGTGTGTTGCATTGAGTGTGTGTGTGTGTGTTGAGTGTGTGTTGAGTGTGTGTGTGTGTGTTGCGTTGAGTGTGTGTGTTGCGCTGTGTGTTGAGTGTGTGTGTTGAGTGTGTGTGTTGAGTGTGTGTGTTGCGCTGTGTGTGTGTGTGTGTTGCGCTGTGTGTGTGTGTGCGTTGCGCTGCGTGTGCGTTGCGCTGCGTGTGCGTTGCGCTGCGTGTGCGTTGCGCTGCGTGCGTGTCGTGTCGTGCGTGTCGTGTCGTGCGTGTGCTTGCGTGTGTGTGCTTGCGTGTGTGTGTGTGTGCGCGTGTGTGTGTATGTTGTGTGTGTGTGTGTGTGTATGTTGTGTGTGTATGGTGTGTGTGTGTATGTTGTGTGTGTGTGTGTATGTTGTGTGTGTGTGTGTATGTTGTGTGTGTGTGTGTGTGTGTGTGTGTGTGTGTATGTTGTGTGTGTGTGTGTGTGTGTGTATGTTGTGTGTGTATGGTGTGTGTGTGTATGTTGTGTGTGTGTGTGTATGTTGTGTGTGTGTGTGTATGTTGTGTGTGTGTGTGTGTGTGTGTGTGTGTGTATGTTGTGTGTGTGTGTGTATGTTGTGTGTGTGTGTGTATGTTGTGTGTGTGTGTATGTTGTGTGTGTGTGTGTATGTTGTGTGTGTATGTTGTGTGTGTGTGTGTGTGTGTGTGTGTGTGTGTATGTTGTGTGTGTGTGTATGTTGTGTGTGTGTGTATGTTGTGTGTGTGTATGTGTATGTTGTGTGTGTGTGTGTGTGTGTGTGTGTATGTGTATGTTGTGTGTGTGTGTGTGTATGTGTATGTTGTGTGTGTGTGTGTGTGTGTGTATGTTGTGTGTGTGTGTGTGTGTGTGTGTGTATGTGTATGTTGTGTGTGTGTGTGTGTGTGTGTGTGTGTATGTGTATGTTGTGTGTGTGTGTGTGTGTGTGTGTGTATGTGTATGTTGTGTGTGTGTGTGTGTGTATGTGTATGTTGTGTGTGTGTGTGTGTATGTGTATGTTGTGTGTGTGTGTGTGTGTGTGTGTGTATGTGTATGTTGTGTGTGTGTGTGTGTGTGTGTGTGTATGTGTATGTTGTGTGTGTATGTTGTGTGTGTGTGTGTGTATGTGTATGTTGTGTGTGTGTGTGTGTGTGTGTGTGTATGCTTCTGAACTCTTCATATTTCTGTATGTTGCCGTGTAAGTCATTCATTTCCAATAACCGGTCATTTCTGACCGGGAACACAAGGTTTTTTGTGTTTGTTTTCAGATAACATATGAGGAGTTTTTCCAATTGGATTAAGTAAAAAAAAAAGTCTTCCGGGTCAAAATGACCGGGACACCAAGTTTACCAGTTAAAGGGTCTCAGTCCGTTTTACATTTACACTTTGTTTTTATGGATCGATCGCTTTGGGTTCACAATAAACATTCTAGCAAACCATATTTGGACCAGCTCCTGAGATGGTCTGTTTCCTTTACATGAAAGGGGGTCTGAGATGGTTTGGAGTGTTCACCTATGGGTCAAATGTCTCGCAAACTGTGCTCAAGTTGGAAAACACCCTACATGTAATTTAAGTAGTCCATTTATAGGTGTACTGTCCCTTTAAATGAGTCTTTTCAAGCTTTGAATAGTTCTATATTGCTTTACACTGCTGTGGTGTTATGTCCTGTCAGACGCATGTTTATAGTAATAATTCGATGCTGAAACTCTCATTGTCCTGGGCAGAAATTCTGAGCCAGTTTTTGGGGAAAGTTCCGGTGTGGTTTGTGTTGTGGAATCAGAGCGTGTAGCCGCCCCTTGTCATTCTTCACGCGGGTCGAGCGGGCGTCACGCTGGGCGTTTGATAGAGCTCGCAGGGAGTGTGTGAGTGGCCCTGACCTACTCACAGCTCAAACCACTAGAGTGTCCCGAGAGGTCGTCCCGATCGCATGTAATCTAGCACGCTCAGCAAATGAGGCCTGACAGCGGCAGAGCAGATCATATCACTGCCGCCCCACTGCATTCACTCTGTTGTTCTTGCCAGAACTTTCTCTCCGTTTCTCCTGTCCTCTCTCCTGTACACAAACACATATTTTGTTGAATAAGACACATCATAGACTTCTTTCTTGTTTTTATATAAAGTGTGTTGTTATGACTACAGAGTAAGAACAATGACTCTAAAGGATAACTTGAACATTTTGACCCCTGAGGGCATCACAAGAGACACGCAGTGCACAATACTTATGTAAAAACATACAGACATGTTAATGCTATGTAAATGAGGACATACCATAGACTATTGTTTTTATATAAAGCTAAGTAGAATTATTATAGACTAATGCAAACCCTAAAAAACTAAACTTATAAAAAATAAACAGAATATAAAATATCATGTCATTATTTAGAGTCAGTGATTATCTTTCAAACGAGTCCACACACAAGATAATCAGATGTATAGATCATTAGATAATCCACAATGATGACTCAATGATGACTCAAATGACACAGAATGAAACTGAATGAGATGATTATCTTTCAAACGAGTCCACACACAAGATAATCAGATGTATTGATCATTAGATAATCCACATGAAGCACAATGTTACATATGGCCACCAGGAGATGGCACCAAATACATGACACAGACTCAATGATGACTCAAATGACACAGAATGAAACTGAATGAGGTGATTATCTTTCAATCGAGTCCACACACAAGATAATCAGATGTATACATCATTAGATAATCCACATGAAGCACAATGTTACATATGACCACCAGGAGATGGCGCCAAATACATGACACAGACTCAATGATGACTCAAATGACACAGAATGAAACTCATTCTGTGAAATCTCATGACTAAAATCATGTCTGCATGCTATGCAAACCTTTAGTCATTGTTGTGTTTGCATGTGTAATTAGTTCTTATGTACAATTATTATCTTTTATTTGTTTGGAGATGTTTTTGGACACTATGATCAATTATATTTGTAATGTTGCAACTTTTGATCGCTTTGTCGTATCAACACAAAATATTTCTCAGATACAGTTGACATGATTGGGAATGAAACAAAAGCAGTTTTTCGGAGCCCCCTTATTTACACCCACAGATATATAAAGGCAAAACAGGAATATAAGAGAGAAAAATACTATTTGATTTTTTTCAGCAGTTTTTTCAGAGGGACTCCGAATGTATCAAACTATATCATTTAAAATAAAATAAAAACCAAACACTTATTTATTTTATTTTTTTTTTTGTCAAATTATTAGCCTTTAATTTTGGGTATGCTACTGAAACAGGAAAATCTTTAAAAACACCTTCAGAGCTTAAAGGCTTACAAAATTTGTATATATATATATAGTGTGTGTGTGTGTGTAAGAGAGTGTGTAAGAGAGTGTGTGTGTGAGAGAGAGAGAGAGTGTGTGTGTGTGTGTGAGAGAGAGAGAGAGTGTTTGTGTGTGTGTCTGTGAGAGAGTGTGTGTGTGTGTGAGTGTGTGTGTGTGTATGTGAGAGAGAGAGTGTGTGTGAGTGTGTGTGTGTGTGAGAGAGAGTGTGAGTGTGTGTGTGTGTGTGTGTGTGAGAGAGAGAGTGTGTGTGAGTGTGTGTGTGTGTGAGAGAGAGTGTGAGTGTGTGTGTGTGAGCGCGCACGCATGTGTGTTTATGTGCGCGAGTGAGCGTGTGTGCAAGTGAGCGCGTGTGTGTGTGTGTGCGTGAGTGTGTGCGCCCGAGTGAGTGAGTGACTGTGTGTGTGTGTGTGTGTGTGTGTGTGTGTGTGTGTGTGAGCGCGATTGAGCGTGTGTGTGTGTGTGCGTGAGCGCGATTGAGCTTGTGTGTGTGTGTGTGTGTGTGCGCGAGCGCGTTTGAGCATGTGTGTGTGTGTGTGTGAGCGTGTGTGTGTGCACATATTAATATTTTACTGTATCTGATATGTTTCTGTATTTTGTTTAATAGATTTCTGTGCTGGAAATGATGATAATGGAAATTACATTTTAATATTTTTCTAAATAAAATGACCGAATCCTTTGTCATGCTAAGACTCATTTCACAGCTAACATTTAATATATTCTGAAGACAATCGATTTATATTTTCACACTTTTGTTTTTTATTTGCCAAATGACATCTGGTTTGGAATAAAATAAAGATATTCTCAAGTAATATTTACCTTTCCAAAGATTCACAAGTGCCAAAAATATCTGATGAAAGCTTGTTAAATATTTCCATTTCAGTTTTAATAAGACCATCATGTAACAAAAAGTAGATAATAATCACCCCTGGGACCAAATGCCCCCCGATGGCCTCAAACGGAGGTTTTGTCAGATTTAGCTCATTTGTGTACAAGTTTGTCCCTAAAGTAGAGCTAATTAAGTACACACACCTCCAGAGCTCTGTGGAGCGCCGTGGCCAGAGAACAGAGGAAACTGTGGAGCGTTGGAGGGGGATGTGAGGGGGACACAGCGGGACGAGCGATTCATCTCACAGTGAAGGACATTCACTCTCTCATCTCAATAGAGTTAATCAATTCATCTCTCAGTTCAGCTGGAGGAAAGCAGGGTTACAGCGGTACACATGACAAACACTCAAAGCACCGAGTCGAAATGCTGAAATGGGTGTTGTGTGGTGTTTCTGGGGTGTAGTCATCACGGTTGTTGTGTACTGCCTCAATTCAAAAGAGTCTCTGTTAAGACGCATCATTTGAGGGATCATGTCTGGAGCACAAACGCTGCAGGACGACTTACTGAATTTTGTTCAAATCATATAAGAAGTATTATTAATGATATTAGTGAATTTTGCACGGGCAAGTACCACTCACATTTTCTTCCAAAAATTTAAAAATCAATCTATGCATATGTTTTAAGGGGTCAGTAGGCAACTACCTGGAAATGTTGTGGTAACCGCATAGCAATGAGCTTTAAACAACCCAGAACACCTTAGCAACTGCATAGCAACACAGTAGCAACCACCCAGAATGCTGTAGCAACCGCATAGCAACACTTTAGCAACCCCCCTATTAACTGCATAGCAACACTTTGACAACCACCAAGAATGCTCTAGCAACTGCATAGCAATACTGTGGCAACCACTTCTTTGCAACTGCATAGCAACACCATAGCAACCATACAGAATGTTCTAGCATCCGCATTGCAACACTTTTAGCAACCATCCTAGTTACCACATAGCAACACTTTGACATCCACTCAGAATGCCCTAGAAACTGCATAGCAACCACCCAGAACACCTTAGCAACTGCATAGCAACACGGTAGCAACCACCCATAATGCTCTAGCAACCGCATAGCAACACTTTAGCAACCCCCACAGTAACTGCATAGCAATACTGTGGCAACCACTTCTTTGCAACTGCATAGCAACACCATAGCAACCATACAGGATGCTCTAGCATCCACATTGCAACACTTTAGCAACCACCCTAGTAACCATATAGCAACACTTTGCCAACCACGCAGAATCCCCTAATGACTGCATAGTAGTACTGTAGCAACCACGTAGAACACCCTAGCAACCGCAGAGCAACCACCCAGAATTCCCTAGCAACCGCATAGCAACAATTTGACAACCGCCCTAGTTACAGCATAGCAATACTTTGCCAGCCACGTAGAAAACCCTAGCACCCACATGCTGTAGCAACACTGTAGCAACCACCCAGAATGCTTTAGCAACTGTATAGTAACACTTTAGCAATCACCCTAGTAACCACATAGCAACACTTTGACATCCACTCAGAATGCCCTAGCAACTGCATAGCAACCACCGAGAACACCTTAGCAACTGCATAGCAACACTTTAGCAACCACCCTAGTAACCACATAGCAACACTTTGACAACCACTCAGAACACCTTAGCAACTGCATAGCAACACAGTAGCAACCACCCAGAATGCTCTAGCAACAGCATAGCAACACTTTAGCAACCACCCTAGTAACCACATAGCAACACTTTGACAACCACTCAGAATGCCTTAGCAACCGTCCCCAGAATGCCCTAGCAACCGCATTGCAACACTTTAGTAACCACCCTTGTAACCACATAACAATTTGGCAACTACCCTAGTAACGGCATAGCAACACTTTGGCAACCCCTACTTTTTATCCCAAATCTGAATTAAACAGTGGAACTGAATTGAGACTGTATGTGTTGCTGGTTTCATCTGTGGTGGTTTGTCAGTGCGGTGAAGTCTACTAAGAGTTCAGGGGCCGTGGTGGGACCTCAGGGGCGGCCCGCCGAGCACTGTTGGCTTTTTTTCTGTTGCTGTGTCTTTTGGGGTCACACACTGAGCCCCCTTCTGCCCCTGGCCTCCTTTCAGTGGCGGCCCTCCCCTGCGTGTGAGCTGCGAGGAGGGGCCGCTGGGGGCCCGATCAGCTGCCGCTTTTATTGTCTCTCCACAAGGTGTCCGGAGAGAAGGGGACGTCCCAAACACAGAGAGTAACACCCTCTCCCTCTCTCTCCATCACAGACCGGCCGTCAGAGTGGACTAACTGTGGACAGAGCTGTTTGTGTGTATGTTTCCAAGGCAGGCGACACACACGCGGGCGGCTCGAGTCTTGGGGATGGAGCTACAGGTTTGGACGGGGACGCGACTGCTGGTTCTGATGGGTCTGATGATGCTGCACTCGTCCGCTCGGGGTGAGTATCAGGCATGGACGTTCTACAGTTAGTGGGCCGTGTTTACGGCAGTCTCTGTCCGTCTGTGAAGGATAAATCTATTTTTGCGTGCTGTTATGAACTTGTGTCTGTGTGCAGGCTGTGTTTGGAGAGAGCCATAAAATACCTTCTGTTTAATGTATACATGGGCAGTTGAAGCAAAACATGTCCATGACTTTATTCGCAGGTTCAAATGTACAGGAATGTATAAGGGAAATATATACTCTCCATATACTCTCTCAATTGATGAGCTCATCCACACTATAGAAATGATCAAAATCACGGCTAGTTCAGCAAGTGAAGCTGCAGGACGTGCCAAAGTGCCGTAAGCATTTCGTGTCGGCCCATCAGGCGAGTGTTGCTGTTGTGCAGTCTGACAAGTGTCACAATAACGGGCGGTGAAATCAATTATTGCTTGATTTATTATTTGTGATTTAATGTATAAAATGGTTCAAACTGACTGGACTGAAGTCTGCCGTCTCCGTGCTGTTGGTTTTTGGGTTTTCACTGTTTGCTGAGACTTTTGGTGACGTCTTTGAGATGTGGAAAAGTGATCTACTGACAGACACTTGTTAAACACACAGTTGAACGTTAGACTGTTAAATCAATTCCACTCTCACACAGCGCGCACACACACACACACACACACACACACACACACACATACATGCATACATACAGATGAACACGCATGCGCACACACAAACACACTCACACAGCACTCACACAGGACACACACACACACTCTCACACAGCACACACACACACTCACACAGCACACACACACACTCACACAGCACACACACACTCTCACACAGCACACACACACTCTCACACACACACTCTCACACACACTCGCGCTCACACACTCACACACACTCGCGCTCACACACTCACACACACTCGCGCTCACACAGCACACACACACACTCGCGCTCACACAGCACACACGCACAGCACACACACACTCTCACACACACACTCTAACACAGCACACACACACTCTCACACACACTTGCGCTCACACAGCACACACACAGCATACACACACACTCTCACACAGCACACACACACTCTCACACACACTCGCGCTCACACAGCACACACACACACACACTCTGTCACTCTCACACAGCACACACACACACTCTCACACAGCACACACACACTCTCACACACACTCGCGCTCACACAGCACACACACACACACACTCTGTCACTCTCACACAGCACACACACACACACTCTCACACAGCACACACACACTCTCACACACACTCGCGCTCACACAGCACACACACACACTCTGTCACTCTCACACAGCACACACTCACACACTCGCGCTCACACAGCACACACACACACACACACACACACACACATACAGATGAACACACACACACACACACACATACAGATGAACACACACACACACACATACACACACACACACAGATGAACACACACACAGACACACATACAGATGAACACACACACAGACACACATACTGATGAACACAGACACACATACAGATGAACACACACACAGACACACATACAGATGAACACAGACACACATACAGATGAACACAGACACACATACAGATGAACACACACACAGACACACATACAGATGAACACAGACACACATACAGATGAACACACACACAGACACACATACAGATGAACACAGACACACATACAGATGAACACACACGCACACACACACACACACACTTACACAGACAGACACACACAGACAGACAGACACACACACTCACACACACACACACGTCTACATGTTGCTCTCCCTCACCTAAAATAATCAAAGCCTCTGCGTGTCACATTGAATCAGAAATACGTTGCAGCTGGCGCACGTTTACATCTCAGCTGCTGCTGGCGCTCGACACACTGCTGTTATTGAGCACAGATCTGCTCGTAAAATGATTCAGATGTGTTGTTGTGTGTTTGTCTGTGATGATGTGGTTGTGTTGGCGTTTTGTGTGATAGGCTCTTAAAGTCAACGTGACCCTGTTGACATTATTAATGCACGTTAATAATCTTTATTGTGCAGTATTCATAAGTGCATGTCATTATTGAATAGCTGGAATGCATTGATGTTTTGGTTTGTGTCGTAGTGTTTAAGAGTCGTGTAATTGCATCGTCAGAGCATCTGCGGGTCATATATGGTGCGGTCAGCTGGTGAGGGGGAGACTGGTGCCTTCGGTGTAATCAAGCTCCACACGGACGTGTTTTTGAAGGAAAAGCTCTTGTGCATTCTCGAATGTTACTTCTGAATAAGTTCAAGTGTTCTGTGTCAGTTCTCGAAACTACATACATGAAAATATTTGACCGCAGCAGCGCTGATACGAGGTATATGAATCTCATATTCTCCAGCTGTGCTCGAGCAGGTGCTGTTGGACGCGTGAAGTGTTTCATGCTCTTGATAAGATGAAGACACAGTCAAGGACTCGAGGAGGAGTGAAACTGCTGTTATCTGTAGACGAGCACAGAGAGAGAAGCTCATCAGAACTGCGTGACCTTCACCGAGTCCAACGCAGAGGAGTTCTCCTTCCTGAACGACATCACACAGATGTGCTCTGATGACGGTGGGCGGTGTGTGCCATTTAAATGTTGCTTTTGGATGCCTTCGGGGGTCAGTTAAGGCTATAGTGGTATCAGATCCTTGAGACACACGTTTGTTCTCCTTGAGTTTTGTTTGGGAAGATGTGTGACAGCAGATTGAGATAGTGAGCTGTCTATCTAGGCAGCATTTTAAGGCATCACACAGTAGGCTAGATGTTGGGCAAAGTCACTGTCAGCATCACTGTCTGTATATTGACTAAATCACAATTATTAATACGAAACACAACATATGACTCACATGACGCACAGACATTATTTAATGTTTATTCATATCATATTTATTGTTTGTTGTGTTCATGTTGATTTTGACTGACAGTGTTGTTGGGGGGGAAAAGGTATTTAATAATACTGGACAATTGACAAGCAAACTCTCTTGATCTACTATTGATCCATCAATCATCCATCCAATCCTATCCATCCCATTCACCCAATCCCATCCTAATCCATCCATCCCAAACCATCAAATCCAATTCACTTAAGGTCCATCCATCCATCCCAATCCAATTCACTTAAGATCCATCCATCCATCCCAATCCAATTCACTTAAGATCCATCCATCCATCCATCCATCCATCCCAATCCAATTCACTTAAGATCCATCCATCCATCCCAATCCAATTCACTTAAGGTCCATCCATCCATCCCAATCCAATTCACTTAAGATCCATCCATCCATCCCAATCCAATTCACTTAAGATCCATCCATCCATCCATCCATCCATCCCAATCCAATTCACTTAAGATCCATCCATCCATCCCAATCCAATTCACTTAAGATCCATCCATCCATCCCAATCCAATTCACTTAAGGTCCATCCATCCATCCCAATCCAATTCACTTAAGGTCCATCCATCCATCCCAATCCAATTCACTTAAGGTCCATCCATCCATCCCAATCCAATTCACTTAAGATCCATCCATCCATCCATCCATCCATCCCAATCCAATTCACTTAAGATCCATCCATCCATCCCAATCCAATTCACTTAAGATCCATCCATCCATCCATCCATCCATCCCAATCCAATTCACTTAAGATCCATCCATCCATCCCAATCCAATTCACTTAAGATCCATCCATCCATCCCAATCCAATTCACTTAAGATCCATCCATCCATCCATCCCAATCCAATTCACTTAAGATCCATCCATCCATCCCAATCCAATTCACTTAAGGTCCATCCATCCATCCCAATCCAATTCACTTAAGATCCATCCATCCATCCATCCATCCATCCCAATCCAATTCACTTAAGATCCATCCATCCATCCCAATCCAATTCACTTAAGGTCCATCCATCCATCCCAATCCAATTCACTTAAGGTCCATCCATCCATCCCAATCCAATTCACTTAAGATCCATCCATCCATCCCAATCCAATTCACTTAAGATCCATCCATCCATCCCAATCCAATTCACTTAAGGTCCATCCATCCATCCCAATCCAATTCACTTAAGATCCATCCATCCATCCCAATCCAATTCACTTAAGATCCATCCATCCATCCATCCATCCATCCCAATCCAATTCACTTAAGATCCATCCATCCATCCCAATCCAATTCACTTAAGGTCCATCCATCCATCCCAATCCAATTCACTTAAGGTCCATCCATCCATCCCAATCCAATTCACTTAAGATCCATCCATCCATCCCAATCCAATTCACTTAAGATCCATCCATCCATCCCAATCCAATTCACTTAAGGTCCATCCATCCATCCCAATCCAATTCACTTAAGATCCATCCATCCATCCCAATCCAATTCACTTAAGATCCATCCATCCATCCATCCATCCATCCCAATCCAATTCACTTAAGATCCATCCATCCATCCCAATCCAATTCACTTAAGATCCATCCATCCATCCATCCATCCATCCCAATCCAATTCACTTAAGATCCATCCATCCATCCCAATCCAATTCACTTAAGGTCCATCCATCCATCCCAATCCAATTCACTTAAGATCCATCCATCCATCCCAATCCAATTCACTTAAGATCATCCATCCATCCATCCCAATCCAATTCACTTAAGATCCATCCATCCATCCATCCATCCATCCATCCATCCTACTAGGGCTATTTTACCCAATATTTGGGATGTACTGGTATTTTTAAGCATTTTATTTGATCTAAGCCAGGAAAATTACACAGAATGAAAAAACAATTCTTAAATATAAAAAAAAAATAATATATATATATATTTACTGAATTTGACATTTTTGCCATTTTAGTTTAATTGAAAGTTTCTCATAAGATTTATACAGTCACCATTACTCAACTAGAGGTCAGCCAATAAGGGGATTTTGCAGATACTGATAACCAAGATAGTGAAAAGTCAGATAATCCATTAATCGGCCGATTAATCATCATAGAATGATCAAACATTTCGTAGTCTTTCCTTACTCTGACAGACACAGACACTGAGGCTACAAGACCCCAAAATAACTCAAATCCCAAATCACTGAGGACTTCAACATATTATAAAGCTGACTAAATATTTGACATTTTAATTAGAGATTGAAAGATATGAAAATATTTGGCAGATAAAATATGATTTGCACAAAAAAGTATACGCCAATTCCGATATTTTGCCACTTTATTTTGTCGATCACTGTTTTTGGAATTATGCTTTAAAAATGTAAAAAGAGGTTTCATGCTTAAGCGATGCTAAATGCTAAATGCTAAGTGGCGAGATGGAAACCACTGTGTTCACTGTTATTGCTGGTTTATAATGAGATAGACCGATATATCGTTTTTTACAGATTAATCAATGCCGATAGTTGATTTTTGGACCTATCAGATATCTGCAAAAATCTGTTGATAGTTGCTGATATTCTTTTCAAAATAAGAGTCCCCCGTGTGTTACGGGCTTTTTTATACTTAAAAGTCCCACGCAATGCACCAAATATTATTCTGCTCATTACTGGCCGTTCGGTTGATCAAAAAACTGTTCTGAGATTAGAGTCACATGGGGTAACCAAATTACCCCGGTTGCTAGGGAGGGTAGAGTCACATGGGGTAACTAAATTGTCCCGGTTGCTAGGGAGGGTAGAGTCACATGAGGTAACCAAATTGGCCCGGTTGCTAGGGAGGGTAGAGTCACATGGGGTAACCAAATTGGCCCAGTTGCTAGGGAGGGTGGAGTCAAATGTGGTAACCAAATTGTCCCGGTTGCTAGGGAGGGTAGAGTCACATGGGGTAACCAAATTGTCCCGGTTGCTAGGGAGGGTAGAGTCACATGGGGTAACTAAATTGTCCCGGTTGCTAGGGAGGGTAGAGTCACATGGGGTAACCAAATTGTCCCGGTTGCTAGGGAGGGTAGAGTCACATGGGGTAACTAAATTGTCCCGGTTGCTAGGGAGGGTAGAGTCACATGGGGTAACCAAATTGTCCCGGTTGCTAGGGAGGGTAGAGTCACATGGGGTAACTAAATTGTCCCGGTTGCTAGGGAGGGTAGAGTCACATGGGGTAACCAAATTGTCCCGGTTGCTAGGGAGGGTAGAGTCACATGGGGTAACCAAATTGTCCCGGTTGCTAGGGAGGGTAGAGTCACATGGGGTAACCTCCTTGTGGTCACTATAATGTGGTTCTCGCTCTCGGTGGGGCGTGTGGTGAGTTGTGCGTGGATGCCGTGGAGAATAGCGTGAAGCCTTCACACGCGCTACGTCTCCATGGTAACGCGCTCAACAAGCCACATGATAAGATGCGCGGATTGACGGTCTCAGATGCGGAGATTCGTCCTCCACCACCTGGATTGAGGCGAGTCACTACACCACCACGAGTTCTCAGAGCGCATTGGGAATTGGGCGTTCCAGATTGGGGAGAATAAGGGAGAAAATCATACAAAATTTTATATATTTTTTGGACTCTGTCTTTGTCCGCCATATTAAAGAAAGCATGCTTTTTTTGTGACATATTATGAATCGTTTTTAAATACTATTTGGCAATATATTGG
>JAVLUX010000038.1:1512500-1540000 GCA_032164185.1 Moxostoma hubbsi | reverse complement strand
GATGTTTTTGGTGCATTAAAATGTGTTGCAAGAACTGCGGTCTCTGAATACTCCGTAAACAATATGGTAAATATCTCTCTTTGGAAAGTTCAACCGTTGTACTCAAGACATCGTTAAGAAGGTTAGAACGGATGTAAAAATCACAGCAGTGTTTAGTTGCAGCTGTCATTTCAAACAGACTTTGCGTCGTTTTGCGACTAGCGTAGCGCTTCAAAGTTGTTCTGACGTTTGAAGGAAGCGCAAGTAGTGGAAGCCCCTTAAAGTGCACGTCAGGGGTGGATCAGTACTGATCAGGGCTGGACTGGTAATCTGGCATACCGGGCATCTTCCCGGTGGGCCAACACACTTTGGGGTCGATCAGGGGCGGACCGGCCATTGGGAGAGCCAAGCGGTCCGGTGTGTCGGCCGTGCAACATGCCGAATGGGCCACGGTGTTATGCAGAACAGTCTTTATTCATCGGACTCATTAAGACTCATGAATGTGTCTCTCTGCAGGTAATGTGTTGGACAACATGTTACTGAGGAATTCTGGGAAGGCGACGATGGGCGGCACTAAAGAGAGCAGCAGAAGCACCGCAGCGGTGATTCCAGAGAGAATGTTGTTATGTCACTGTTACCATCACTGTCCTGAAGACGCTACAAACAACACCTGCAGGTACGCACACACACACACACACGTTCATTTATGCATTTATTTTTATCCCCAATTTGGAATGCGCAATTCCCACTACTTAGTTGGTCCTCAAGGTGGTGTGGTTACTCGCCTTAATCCGGGTGTCAGAGGATGAGTTTCAGTTGCCGCCGCTTCTGACACCGTCAATCGGCGCATCTGATCACGTGACTCGTTGTGCATGACACCACAGAGACTCACAGCATATGGAGGCTCATGCTACTCTCCACGATCCACACACAACTCACCACACGCCCCATTGAGAGAACCACTAATCACCACCACGAGGAGGTTACCCCATGTGACTCTACCCTCCCTAGCAACCGGCCCAATATGGTTACCCCATGTGACTCTACCCTCCCTAGCAACCGGGACAATTTGGTTACCCCATGTGACTCTACCCTCCCTAGCAACCGGGACAATTTGGTTACCCCATGTGACTCTACCCTCCCTAGCAACCGGGCCAATTTGGTTACCTCATGTGACTCTACCCTCCCTAGCAACTGAGACAATTTGGTTACCTCATGTGACTCTACCCTCCCTAGCAACCGGGCCAATTTGGTTACCTCATGTGACTCTACCCTCCCTAGCAACTGAGACAATTTGGTTACCCCATGTGACTCTACCCTCCCTAGCAACCGGGCCAATTTGGTTACCCCATGTGACTCTACCCTCCCTAGCAACCGGGCCAATTTGTTTACCCCATGTGACTCTACCCTCCCTAGCAACCGGGCCAATTTGGTTACCCCATGTGACTCTACCCTCCCTAGCAACCGGGCCAATTTGGTTACCCCATGTGACTCTACCCTCCCTAGCAACCGGGCCAATTTGGTTACCCCATGTGAATCTACCCTCCCCAGCAACTGGCCCAATTTGGTTGCTAAGGAGATCTGGCTGGAGTCACTCAGCACGGATTTGAACTTGTGACACCAGGTGTGATAGTCAGCGTCAGTACACACTGTAATAAGGTTATTAAGCGGACCAGCTGTTTATGTTTGCACGGTTACATGTTTGGAGAGATGCGCGTCAGACTACGCCATAGATGCAGAAGTATACATTAAATGGGGCTTTAGTTGATGATGATGATGATGATGGTGGTGGTAATCTCTGAGCAGGACTGATGGTTATTGCTTCACTATGGTGGAGGAAGAGGACGGCGGCGCTCCGGTGCTCACCTCTGGATGTTTGGGTCTGATGGGCTCTGAGTTTCAGTGCAGGGTGAGTTTATATTATCTGACTCTCTGCTGTTTTTACATTTACTTTGGTGTCGCTAGCACCACTCACACATGCTCTCTCATGCTCCTCCGTCAGGACACCGGGAACGCTCGTCTGAGGAGGATGTTGGAATGTTGTACGGATCAGGATTACTGTAACCGTGACCTTCAACCGACCCTGCCGCCACTCAAGAGACCTGGTGAGTCACAACACACACACACACACACTTCCCAGCACTGAACACACACTGTCACACACACACACACTCAGACACACACAGTCATACACACACACCTCTCAGCACTGAACACACACACACACACACACACACACTCACAAGGAGGAAGATTTTATTTATTCAAAGTGTTACTAACCGCAGCTTTTGTGCTGCAGCGGCTGCTCAGGTGAAATGTGGTTTGCAGCGAGAGCGTTCTCAATCGCTCTAATGAAAAGGACACGCGTCCTCACGGGAGCGCTTGAGTTTCCTCATATCTGATGATCTGTCACAGCGCAAACACACCGCCAACACTCAGTGTGTGTGTGTGTGTGTGTGTGTGTGTATATGTTTGAGTGTGTGTGTGAGTCTGTGAGTGTGTATGTGAGTGTGTGTGTGTGAGTTCAGTGCTGAGGTGTGTGTGTGTGTGTGTGTGAGTTCAGTGCTGAGAGGTGTGTGTGTGTGTGTGTGTGTGAGTTCAGTGCTGAGAGGTGTGTGTGTGTGTGAGTTCAATGCTGAGAGGTGTGTGTGTGTGTGTCTGTGTTCAGTGCTGAAAGGTGTGTGTGTGTGTGTGTGAGTTCAGTGCTGAGAGGTGTGTGTGTGTGTGTGAGTTCAGTGCCGAGAGGTGTGTGTGTGTGTGTGAGTTCAGTGCTGAGAGGTGTGTGTGTGTGTGTGAGTTCAGTGCCGAGAGGTGTGTGTGTGTGTGTGTGTGTGAGTTCAGTGCTGAGAGGTGTGTGTGTGTGTGTGTGTGTGTATATGTTTGAGTGTGTGTGTGAGTCTGTGAGTGTGTATGTGAGTGTGTGTGTGAGTTCAGTGCTGAGGTGTGTGTGTGTGTGTGTGAGTTCAGTGCTGAGAGGTGTGTGTGTGTGTGTGTGTGAGTTCAGTGCTGAGAGGTGTGTGTGTGTGTGTGTGAGTTCAGTGCTGAGAGGTGTGTGTGTGTGTGTGTGTGTGTTCAGTGCTGAAAGGTGTGTGTGTGTGTGTGTGAGTTCAATGCTGAGAGGTGTGTGTGTGTGTGTCTGTGTTCAGTGCTGAAAGGTGTGTGTGTGTGTGTGTGAGTTCAGTGCTGAGAGGTGTGTGTGTGTGTGTGAGTTCAGTGCCGAGAGGTGTGTGTGTGTGTGTGTGAGTTCAGTGCTGAGAGGTGTGTGTGTGTGTGTATACTTGCCTTTCATTTGGGGAACAAACCTGAATCCAAAGGAGTGTGAAATCTCACAATATCTTCCTTTGGGGACTTTTTTTGAAAAATTTAATAAATTAATAAATATTTTTTTTATCATTGTTTAAATAAATGCATCAATAAATAAATGAAAATGAATCAATAAATGAATAATGTTAATTAAATAAATAAATGCATAAATAACTTTATTGATAAAAAAATTACATGTTTTTAAATTCTTAAAATGCAAATCATTCTGTGGTAATTATATTTTTATGAAAATAATATGTGTATTTTTGTGCTCATTTAGATAAAGATGGTAAACGTGTGTGTGTGTAATATCAGAGTCCCAGCGCGTGTTCTCTTTGCGTTGAGCTCACATCGGTGTCGTCCGTTAGAAACTCGATCAGTGCAGAGCAGCAGGAAGAATGTGATCGATCACGACTCCATTTCCCTCAGCTAGTTCTCAACACACACACACACACATACACACATACACACACATACATACACACACTCACACACATACACACACATACACATACACATACACACACTCACACACTCACTCACACACACACACACACACACATACACACACACACACTCACACACGCACACACACACACACACATACACACACACACTCACATACATACACACACTCACACACTCACTCACACACACACACACACACACACATACACATACACACACTCACTCACTCACTCACACACACACACACACACACATACACACACACACACTCACACACGCACACACTCACTCACACAAACACACAGTCACACACACACAAACACACACACAAACACACACTCACTCACTCACTCACAAACACACACTCACGCACACACATGCACACTCACTCACAAACACACGCACACACATGCTCACTCACTCACACAAACACTCTCACACACACACAAACACACACTCACTCACTCACACTCACACACACAAACACACACTCACTCACTCACAAACACACACTCACTCTCTCACACACACACACAAACACACACTGACTCACTCACTCACTCACAAACACACACGAACACGCACACGCACGCTCACTCACTCACTCACACAAACACTCTCACACACACACAAACACACACTCACTCACTCACAAACACACACACACACACGGACACACACACACACACTCACTCACACACATACAGATGAACACATACACACACACACACACACACGCACAGGGAGAGAGACAGTGGAATCTGATATGATGCAGTAATCAGTGCAGATGAAGCGTTACAAAGGTTTTATATGTGTGTGTGTTCCACAGATGTGGACAGCAGTGTTCATCACATGGCACTCTTCATCTCTGTGACTGTCTGCAGTGTCCTTCTGACCTTCATCATCATCTTCTGCTATTACAGGTACAGACACAATCACTGCATGTCTCTTTACTACATCAACCCTTTATTTGTTGGATGTGGTTCACGAGTCGTGTTCTCCGTGACAGATACAAGCGTCAGGAGAGTGGAGCGCGGTACAGCATCGGTCTGGAACAGGACGAGAGGTTCATCCCCACTGGAGAATCTCTGAAGGATCTGATCGAGCAGTCTCAGAGTTCAGGCAGTGGATCAGGACTCCCTCTGCTGGTCAGACACGCTCATTACAACACTGGCACCTGCAGCCTCTGCAGTTAGAGCTCATTACCAGAACTTTCTCCTTTTCTCCATCGAGTTTGAGTGAGACTGATGGAGCGTGTGTGCTGGTTTTAAAGTGTTTTACGGTCATTATCTCTCGGCAGGTGCAGCGAACGATTGCGAAACAGATCCAGATGGTGAAGCAGATCGGTAAGGGTCGTTACGGCGAGGTGTGGATGGGTCGCTGGCGCTGCGAGCGCGTCGCCGTGAAGGTTTTCTTCACCACGGAAGAAGCCAGCTGGTTCAGAGAGACGGAGATCTATCAGACTGTCCTGATGCGACACGAGAACATTCTGGGTAAACGACTGCACCCCTCACGTCCTGTGTTCTGACTGGCCAGGGCTCTCTTATGATTGACAGCTGTCACGGGTGCTTTGTATGGATTGAGCACCAGCATTTCAGACTCGAGGTGTTTGAATACCTGAGAAGTGTTTATTACAACTGTAACATAGAAGCACTAATTCAATTCCAGTTCTGTTACATTGTTACTTTTAATGGAAGGAAACTTTAGTTACTTTTGTCTCACACTCTCTCTCTAACTCACACTCTCTCTCTCACTCACTCACTCTCTCTCTCTCTCCTCCAGTAGAGTTGCACTATTGGCTGATAGGTGTAATTTTGCTTAATGTTTCCCCGTCAGGTTTCATCGCAGCTGATATTAAAGGCACAGGCTCGTGGACGCAGCTGTATCTGATCACGGACTATCATGAGAGCGGATCTCTGTACGACTACCTCAAATCCACCACACTGGACACCAAATCCCTGCTGCGACTCGCACACTCCGCCGTGTCCGGTCTGTGTCACCTGCACACGGAGATCTCCGGCACGCAGGGAAAACCGGCCATCGCTCACCGAGACCTGAAGAGTAAAAATATCCTGGTGAAGAAGAACGGCACCTGCTGCATCGCTGACCTCGGACTCGCGGTCAAACTCATCAGGTACAATTAATCATAAGTTCATGTGGTTTTCCTATAAAACAGGATTACTGGACTATTATGCACGTGATCGCAGATGTTGTGCAATATTTGTACACATTGTTGTTTCTGCAAGCACAGACACTACAAAATAAAAGTCCCGCGTTATACACCAAAAATAATATATATATATATAAATATTTGTATTAATGTAATATTTTTTTTGGACTCTTGTGCCTCTTCGTCTTTGCTCGTCTTAGTAAGGAAAGACTAAATAAGTTTATTTTTGTCCATTTAATAAATCAATATTAAAAACTGTCAAATGATTAATCGTTTATTGGCCATTTACCGTATCAGCAAAATCCCCTATCGGTCGAACTAATTATTGAATGTTGTATAAATGCATTAAATCAGCATCATTTCACTTATGAGTCATGTTATAAAAAACATTATTATATATGTATAATTAGGTGTAACTTTTGGAAGTCATGAAAATTCCCACCTGAGTGTCATTTCAGCACATCTCAAATTCTATTCTGTGCTGAAATGACATTTTTAACCATTTTCGAGTGTCTTTGTCTTGCTAAGACTCATTTTATGTATCTTAAATACACACATTTAATTCATTTTGCCAAATTATCCAAGCAGTGGAAATATTACAGCTTGATTGGACATGATTCACAATGAAAGTCTCATATTTCATCTCAAGCATGATCTTCACTGACACTTATCCACAATCGTTGTGCTGGAAAAAGTTTGAAATCATTTTCATGCAATAAATATTGTTAACTTCTCTGTGTTTAGTGTAGATTAAAACATGTAAAAGTATTTTTAATATTGAAAGTCTGAAATAGTCAAATCTATACATAGACATTTGAAAAATAGCAAAAATAAATGAAGTCGTCCTGGTAAAAAGACTACTTGATAAATGTTGAAGAAACACCCGATTATATCCCACAAACATGACATCATAAACATGACATCACTGTAGAACTTCATGAGTGTTGATACAAATGTAGCAGCACGTCAACATTCCAAAACACAATGTAACATTTATCATGTGATTCTTCAACACTGTGTTTCCTGTCAGTGACACTAATGAAGTGGACATCCCGCCCAACACGCGTGTCGGCACAAAGCGCTACATGCCTCCTGAAGTTCTGGACGAGAGTTTGAACCACAGTCACTTCCAGTCGTACATCATGGCTGACATGTACAGCTTTGGTCTCATCCTGTGGGAGATTGCGAGGAGATGCGTGTCCGGCGGTCAGTTCAAACGCTTTCACAACACGCTTCTGTAATGTCACGTGTTTCTCAGAGAGACATGTCATTTAAAGTCTGAACTTTAGAATAATGTGGTGAATTGTTCACAGTAGGAACATTAAGACAGTTCTGATTACACTGTTGTAAAATAAGATGTTGTTTGTGTGTTTGTGCAGGCATCGTGGAGGAATATCAGCTGCCGTATCATGATCTGGTGCCCACCGACCCGTCATATGAAGACATGAGAGAGGTGGTGTGCATCAAGAGACACAGACCCTCGTTTGCAAACCGTTGGAGCAGCGATGAGGTACATCACACACTTTATATTTGTGTCAAGCAATTTACCAAATGAGAAAGATTCATTTTATTCCTAATTGATTTGTATGTGTTAGAAAGATAATTCTGCAGTTGGTTTCAAGTATGTTTTTGAAGCATGTTTACATGCTTTAACCCTTTAAGCTCAGATGGGCCTCTGACAAAAAACAATCATCAAAATATGAATAACTGCAGTCTTGAGAAACACAAAATAGGATTTGTTTGAAAGCTTTTTGCAATGCATGTAGACATGACCAAAACTGAACAAGTGCTTTGACAGTAAAATACAACCAGACTATTTGTTTTACTCGCAGATGAAAATATAGCGAGTAACAGCTAAATATGTGTTTGATAATTATATTAGTGTTGCTTCACAGAATATAAAATATCACATTTCATTATTTAGAGTCAGTGATTATCTTTCAAACGAGTCCACACACAAGATAATCAGATGTATAGATCATTAGATAATCCACAATGATGACTCAAATGACACAGAATGAAACTGAATGAGATGATTATCTTTCAAACGAGTCCACACACAAGATAATCAGATGTATTGATCATTAGATAATCCACATGAAGCACAATGTTACATATGACCACCAGGAGATGGTGCCAAATACATGACACAGACTCAATGATGACTCAAATGACACAGAATGAAACTCATTCTGTGAAATCTCATGAGTAAAATCATGTCTGCATGCTATGCAAACCTTTAGTCATTGTTGTGTTTGCATGTGTAATTAGTTCGTATGTACAATTATTATCTTTTATTTGTTTGGAGATGCTTTTGGACACTATGATCAATTATATTTGTAATGTTGGAACTTTTCATTGATTTGTCGCATCAACAAAAAATTATCCACAGATATGATTGAAAAAAAAAAAAACTGCTTATTTACACCCAGATATATAATGTCAAATAAGTTAATTAAATTTGAAGTTTTTTTTTGTTGTTATAATCCTTTAATTTTGGGTGCGCCACTTTAAAAACACCTTCAGAGCTTAAAGGGTTAAAGAGTTCCTGTTAAACAATATACGTTATTACAGTGGCAGATTTTGTCTGCTTTAAACTGCGAAATGCACATTTGCCGTGTGTGAACCGTAAAGAAAAAAAAATACCTATTTAGATGTTCCTCTAATGTTAGTAAATGGTTCTCATTTGTTTTGGTGTTTTTTTGCTCAGGAACCATTTCCAAGTATCTTTATAAGAATTAGCTAAAGGTATTAGTCCTCATTGCAGAGGTGTTAATGAACATAATCACAACATGTGTGCATTGATAATTCATGTTTAATGTCTGTTCAGTGTCTGAGGCAGATGGGTAAACTGATGACTGAATGTTGGGCGTACAATCCTGCATCTCGTCTGACCGCCCTGCGTGTGAAGAAAACACTCACAAAGATGTCCGAGTCTCAGGACATTAAACTGTGATGCTGAAGCGGCTTTATCATGCTTTCTGTGAAAGCTCAAACCGGCCGGATGTGTGGCACAGCGGGCAGCGATCTGACTGGCAATCGTTTATGGGCCATTGAACAAAACATTTGAGTAACATTCAAAGAATGTTTTGTGTCGGTGTTCCTCTCTGAGTCCGTCCTTGTAATATATGAATGTAAATAAAGAAAATGTTGTCTTGCGTTATCCTGTAAAACCGTTCAGGGTGTCGTGCCAGTCTTTGTGCCTTATTTAACATATACACATGCCAGTTTATGTATGTTTAACATTCCCCTTTAATAAAGTGGATTCCATCCTGAATGTAAACGCTTTATTCAGTGTTGCATATAAATATAATTTATTACTTGTTTAAAAATTCTTTCTTACATATTGTACAGAAACTTCCCAGAGGAGATGCAAGCGTTTGCAAATTACATCATGAACGTGCCAAAGAATAAGTAACATCCTCACTATAAATATAATAATCGTATGATAACTATGGAAAGCAACTGCTAGCATTTTAAGTATGTTTTATAAAAGATGCAGAATTTGCATAGACAGCTTTAGAAATTTGGACAACTTGTACAAGAGAAAATGACATTTTTAAACACTCAAATGGCTATTAATATTTATCACATGCATCCACCATTTCTCGGACACAGTGCTGTCTATGATATCTGCTGTTTATAGCAATCCACATTGACATATCATGTGTACGATATGAATTAGTTAAAATAATGAATCTTAAGATCAGCAATGGACTAAATAAAATGCCCATTCTTCATATCTGTAACTGCATTTTCACTAGTATTTGAAATATCAGCTATTTACGCCTTACTAGTAACATCGTTCCATTTTTATTAGTCAAAATTCAAATTGGACATATCAGCTATTTACGCCTTACTAGTAACATCGTTCCATTTTTATTAGTCAAAATTCAAATTGGACATATCAGCTATTTACGCCTTACTAGTAACATCGTTCCATTTTTATTGGTCAGATTTGAAATATCAGCTATTTACGTCTTCGTAGAAACATCGTTCCATTTTTATTGGTCAGATTTGAAATATCAGCTATTTACGTCTTACTACTAACATCGTTCCATTTTTATTAGTCAAAATTCAAATTGGACATATCAGCTATTTACGCCTTACTAGTAACATCGTTCCATTTTTATTAGTCAAAATTCAAATTGGACATATCAGCTATTTACGCCTTACTAGTAACATCGTTCCATTTTTATTGGTCAGATTTGAAATATCAGCTATTTACGTCTTCGTAGAAACATCGTTCCATTTTTATTGGTCAGATTTGAAATATCAGCTATTTACGTCTTACTACTAACATCGTTCCATTTTTATAATTCAAATTGGACATATCAGCTATTTACGCCTTACTAGTAACATCGTTCCATTTTTATTGGTCAGATTTGAAATATCAGCTATTTACGTCTTCGTAGAAACATCGTTCCATTTTTATTGGTCAGATTTGAAATATCAGCTATTTACGTCTTACTACTAACATCGTTCCATTTTTATAATTCAAATTGGACATATCAGCTATTTACGCCTTACTACTAACATCGTTCCATTTTTATAATTCAAATTGGACATATCAGCTATTTACGCCTTACTAGTAACATCGTTCCATTTTTATTGGTCAGATTTGAAATATCAGCTATTTACGTCTTCGTAGAAACATCGTTCCATTTTTATTGGTCAGATTTGAAATATCAGCTATTTACGTCTTACTAGTAACATCGTTCCATTTTTATAATTCAAATTGGACATATCAGCTATTTACGCCTTACTAGTAACATCGTTCCATTTTTATTGGTCAGATTTGAAATATCAGCTATTTACGTCTTCGTAGAAACATCGTTCCATTTTTATTGGTCAGATTTGAAATATCAGCTATTTACGTCTTACTACTAACATCGTTCCATTTTTATAATTCAAATTGGACATATCAGCTATTTACGCCTTACTAGTAACATCGTTCCATTTTTATTGGTCAGATTTGAAATATCAGCTATTTACGTCTTCGTAGAAACATCGTTCCATTTTTATTGGTCAGATTTGAAATATCAGCTATTTACGTCTTACTAGTAACATCGTTCCATTTTTATAATTCAAATTGGACATATCAGCTATTTACACCTTACTAGTAACATCGTTCCATTTTTATTGGTCAGATTTGAAATATCAGCTATTTACGTCTTCGTAGAAACATCGTTCCATTTTTATTGGTCAGATTTGAAATATCAGCTATTTACGTCTTACTAGTAACATCGTTCCATTTTTATAATTCAAATTGGACATATCAGCTATTTACGTCTTACTAGTAACATTGATATATCTTCATATCAATTATTACATTGTTACTAGTGCAAATACCCATTCTTGAGGATTGAACAACTAGTAAAAATGCTAATTTCTAATATTTGTAAATGAATTTTAACATATATATTTATCATACATATATTACCTTTTAATAAAACCCTAAAATGCTTTCTTACTAGCTACAATCACATTTGAAATGAACATTGCCATTAGTAAATAAAACGTAATATAAAATAAATTACGTTTACTAGTAAGAAGCACATAGTTGATATGTGAACTTGGAGTAAGAAATTCATTTTAGATATCCGAGTGTGTTTTACATTGTGAAATTCTACTAGTAAAAATACACTTACAGATATCAAGAATCACGTTTTTTTTTACTAGTTGAATTTATATAATTTCCGTAACACAATTACTGATATTAAAATGTGCATTTACACATGTAGTAATCCCAATACACTAGCAAAAATGTAATTATAGTTATCTATAATTCATATCCTGCACGTGATTAAATGTCAAAAGGACTTGCGATTATAACAGTGTTTCTCAACTGGTGGTTCGAGACGCCAAATGGGTTCTGGGACGGTAGGGGGAACAATTTTAATGTATATATATATATACATACATACCCAGACTATATTAAATGATTATTTGGTACTGGGTCATCACTCAAACAGAACCAGTTGAGAATCACTGCTGTATGTGACTGTTCACCTGTGTTCAGGACCGCTGTCATCTGAACATCTCTCTGATTCGCCAACGCTGCTGCACGCTCAAGGCGCAACAGTAAACTCGGGTAAGTCTCACCATCGCCACGAAACCCGGAGAAGCTTTGAAGCTGCACAAACAAAAGGATCTGAGGCAAATATCTGCAGATGACACAAAGTAAGAGCAAAACAGCACGTGCCTGTCATCACATCTGGACCTGATGATGTCATGAGGTTTTCCTGAAATAAGTGTCCAGTAATTCCTCCATGTTTTTTATCCCCAACCACGACGTGAAGATCTCAAGACACTCAAAGATCTTTAGTTCCTCTGGTTGTTGTTTTTTGTGTCTAAATTGTGATTACATACAAGTCACTATGCAACAAAATGCAATTAAGAAGAAAATGAGCACAGAATACTGTTAAACTTTACAGTTACAATGTTTTGAATGCACATATATTTACAGGAGGCGTGATGTCACCGTGATGTGTAGTTGCAGGGTCTGTCCACCGGATGGTGCCGTTAAACAATGCAAGGTTGTGGTGGCCAATCGCAAACCAGCACTCATAATCGAAAATAAAGAGAGATAATACATAAACAACGATATGAGAGTGCATTGAAATCTAAATAAATGATTATAAATAAAGGCAGTTTGAAATATATTCATGTAAAGGGTTCGTTTCCAAGGGAACAAACACTCTGATCAAACGTAAATCTTTCAATGCGCTTTAAGTCCTTCTGACATTTAATCACACGCAGGACATGAATTATAGATAATTACATTTTTACTAGTTAAAACGTCTGTAATTTTTACCAGCAGAATTTCTCAATGATCCGTCATTCACTCCTGTTCAAAATGCACTTACAGATGTATCTAGAATTCATTTCTTACTGGCTAAACTTCTAATTAAACATATCAGCAATGCACTACATACTTGTAAAAATAGTCCAGAGAGTTTTTACTTAAAGCCTAAAACTGCTAAGAGTACATTTTAGTAAAGAAATCTTAATATAAGATGATGTCACGTTTATTAGCGCATCCTTTTAAATCGCCCACAGTGATTGGTAGACAGGAAACTGCTATTTGTCAGGAAAGACACACACCAATATATATATTTTTTTTATATATATGTGTGTGTGTGTGTGTGTGTGTGTAACGGTCCTGCTCCGAGCGGGACTCAAACCAGCATCTGCAGCATGGGATGCGGGTGCGCTAACGAGGATGCTAAAGGCTACAGCCTCTAGCGTCAGTCGCTAGTGCACATCTTGAGTCACTACACTCACCCCCCCTAAACCTCACTCCCATCCGGGTCACGGCACCACTGTAACTGGTCCTACACGACCCATTCCCAGTGGGAATCGAACCGGCGTCTCCGGCACGGGAGGCGGGCACGCTAACAAGGAGGCTAAAGGCAGCACACATTGCACAGCTACCTATATATATATATATATATATACATACATACACACACACACACACACACACACACACACACACACACACACAGACAGACAGACACAGATAGACACAGATAGACACAGACAGACAGACACAGACAGACAGACAGACAGACAGACACAGATAGACACAAACAGACACAGACAGACAGATAGACACAGACAGACACACACAGACAGACACAGACAGACAGACAGACACACACAGACAGACACAGACAGACAGACACAGATAGACAGACAGACACAGACAGACAGACACAGATAGACAGACAGACACAGACAGACAGACACAGACAGACAGACAGACACAGACAGACAGACACAGATAGACAGACAGACACAGACAGACAGACACAGATAGACAGACAGACACAGAGAGACACAAACAGACACAGACAGACAGACACAGATAGACACAGACAGACAGACACAGACAGACAGACACAGATAGACAGACAGACACAGACAGACAGACACAGATAGACAGACAGACACAGACAGACAGACACAGATAGACAGACAGACACAGAGAGACACAAACAGACACAGACAGACAGACACAGATAGACACAGACAGACAGACAGACAGAAACAGACACAGACAGACAGATGGACACAAACAGACACAGACAGATAGACAGACAGACAGACAGACAGAAACACCGTGTAGCCCCACGATTGCCGTGATTCCCCATGAACGCCCCCTTTTTCTCTGCAGCGAGCACACATCCATAGGAACCTTTTTTAAAGGTCAATGTCAACATTATAACATTAAATACATCGGCTGTACCTTTAAAATACCTTTTTAGACGCTCAGTGTCATAATAATATTGTAATATTTTGTTTTGTTTTTAATGTGCATTGATAACAGCAGTCATGCTTTGGATAGTTTGTGATTCACTCTTAAGGATTTAGGAGCTGCTTTTAATGTTAAAATGCTTCATGAATTACTCTTAAAATTTTATGATTCCTAAAATGAGAAAAGACACGCCCCTAATTTTTAAGAGCTCCTCCTACATTTCCACGTTCCTTGAGATGTTTTGTGAATACGGGCCCAGATAAAGATGCTTATTTTATTGCTTTTTACTAGAAGAAATGTTCATTTCAGATATATGTAATATTACTGGAACTAGACTTTAACATCTGCTTGATGTCAAATACCAGAATTAATTAAGAGTAATTAAAGATATAAAATATGAGCATTTATCAGGGAGGCAAACTACTCACCTTTCAGCTAGTCACATTTTCTGAAGCTAATTTGCCCAAAATTGTTTGGTAAGATTTTCCTTATTAAAATCACTTGAAAGTTAAACACCTAAATAAAAAGGTGTTATATACAATAACAGATTAACCCTTTAAACTCTGGTGCATTTTTGGGCTGCTGCCTGCAATATTTCACACTTAAATTTAAAAGCTGGACAAACTCTGTGGACTAATTGCAAAAAAAATAAAAAAATACATTTTCAGAGAACATCACCAAAAAAATAAAAAAAATAGAAAATTATGCGTAACTAATATTGCATGCGTTTATAATATAGTGATAATTGCTTTTTTTGAAAAAACTTTTTTTGTTGTTGTCCTAACTTTGTTACATGTAACTCCATCTCCCTCCAAATAGTCTTATTTTATTCCACTAGATGGCAGCAGGTACTAGAAAATTAATTTTTCCTCCAATGTAGGTGGCGCTCTAACACATTCCATCACAATACACAGATGTGAACTGTAGGTGGCGCTCTAACACATTCCATCACAATACACAGATGTGAACTGTAGGTGGAGCTCTAACACATTCCATCACAATACACAGATGTGAACTGTAGGGGGCGCTCTAACACATTCCATCACAATACACAGATGTGAACTGTAGGTGGCGCTCTAACACATTCCATCACAATACACAGATATGAACTGTAGGGGGCGCTCTAACACATTCATCACAATACACAGATGTGAACTGTAGGGGGCGCTCTAACACATTCATCACAATACACAGATGTGAACTGTAGGTGGCGCTCTAACACATTCATCACAATACACAGATGTGAACTGTAGGGGGCGCTCTAACACATTCCATCACAATACACAGATGTGAACTGTAGGTGGCGCTCTAACACATTCATCACAATACACAGATGTGAACTGTAGGTGGCGCTCTAACACATTTCACCCCTCACAGATGTGCTCGTCCATAGACATTCAGTCTAAAGTTCAGTTCAAGCAACACCCTCATTATTTCATTGAATATCTCGGCCTCTGAGTGGACTACAAGCTCAATCTAGGTGTCATTAGAAAGCTGAGATCCTCCCCTCAATGATATATCATATTAATGTGAATATCAATAGTTGAAATTTTTTTGGGGATGATTTGTTTAGCATGCTTTTCCTGTGTGCTGCATATTTTATTCTGGGCATATAAGATATAACATTGGATTATTCACACATGCAATCTCACAGACAAGTGAACAATGGCTCATTTTATAGAGAAGATCCTAAAGTAAAAGCAGATATAAAGTGTTTGGTTATTTGGGGCTTACAGCAGCGGTCATTCGAGTATAAAAGAGACGCTTGCGTTTGATGACTTACAGAAATCATATTTCACTTTGTGATTCTTTTGAAAATCTTTTGAACTGTGTTATTAGTGCAACAGAATAACTGTACAGTCACATTCCTGAGAATGAGAGATTTCATTTGATATATGACTTGCCCATGTATGTGCTATATGAAGGAATTTTATTTTATATAAATATTTCTACCCCATTACCTCTAGGGGGCGCTAATTTTCAACGCGAATGTTTTGAGGACTTAATTTGTTATTTTATGTAACATAAATCAGAAGTGATGGTTACCTACGAAAAGTTCACATTCTAAGCTTTCAAATGATACCTCATACACATGACTTATGTATACGGAGACTTTAACGTTTTAAGCGTAAACCTTTTTTGCATCCCTGATTTGTACTCATCGTAATTCAATTGTTGATATCAGGAATAGGCATTTTCACTAGTGACAATGTAATTACTGGTATAAAATAACTAGCACATTGCGAAAATATGTGAATTTGGCATTTTAAGACAGACGTTTACAGATAGCTGTAATTGCGTTTTGAACAAGAGTGCATGACGGATCATTTGGAGGGCCAAAATAATAATAATTTTAAAAAAAAAGACGCAAACTAGTGCTAAAATAAAATACAAGAAACATTTATTGACTAATTCAGAGACCAACTTAAGATTTTATAGTTCTTTTTATTTAAAAAAACAAAAATTTCATTATGCATTTAATGCTTTATCTAAATATATGAATAAATATTACAATATTTAATTTAGAATAATTTGGCCTGATATCAATTACTGATAGAATAAACGAGTATTTTAACTATTGAAAATGTAATATCTATAATTCACATCCCGCACATGCTCAAATCAACTCCGTTCCGCTTGCCATAAATGAACGGAAATGTAACTTGCATTTTGAATGACTGAAATGAGTCTGATGTAGTGCCTGTTAGCCACTCCCATTTCCTGTTTTGATTATCCGATGTCCCAGAAAGGAGGGTGAGGGGGGCTGTAGGTCCAGTATTTGGACAGCAGAAGTCGCGTTTCCTAAGAAACTAATTTGACAAATAAAAAACTGTCCCAGGAGTAATACAGACGGGCGGCAGTCTTTCCTCTTCTTTATACTTTCACCTTTCAAGAATTAAACGGCATCAGACGTGCTTTTGCATGTTTCGAGCAGCTCACAGTGATTCTGGCAGCGATCTCGGCCGCCCGCTGTGACTCACGCTCTCACACTTCCCGGGAACTTCCTGCGCCCGACGCTCTGGACAGGTGTCAGTGCTCTGTTGCCATGGACACGATGTTCTCATGGCGACCCATCTCCTCCAGCACGGCGGCGAGGCGGTTGAGATTCCCGTCGGGGAAGTGCTGCGCCTCCCACAGGTCCAGAATCACACCGGTCGGACTCGACTTTGTGGCGAAGTAGTTCAGATACCTGAAACACACACAGAGACACTGAAATACTGTTTGTTTGTTGTTGTTGTCTAGAATGAATGTTGAAAATGATGCATGACAAAATCACAGAAAAAAGCAGCTTTCATTAAGCAAGACCTTCTTTTGAAGAGTTTAAGAATAATTGGCAAACTTTAATACACTTAAAGAGGAAACAGATGAATATTAATCAGCAGCTCTAACCCGAGTTAAGAGGTTTTATTTAAACATTTGCTTATTAACAATAAACAAAAACAAGAAATGACCTTCTCTGAATTCTTTTAGGGTTTCTATCGTTTAATATCTTTTTTGCTTTCTTGCAAAATGTCTAAAAATTCTTACAAGATAAAGTTTATTTCATCACACATTGATGTAAAATGACGATACAAAACAACCACTGAAACATTTTAAGAAAGCGATGATTGACAGAACCAGCCGGACTTCTGAACATCAGTCAGGAGCTGTTTTGAACTTTGACACACACACACACACACAGACAGTACACACACACACACACACACACACACAGACAGTACACACACACACACACACACAGTACACACACATACAGTACACACACACACACACACACACAGAGTACACACACACACACATACAGTACACACACACATACACACACACACACAAACAGTATACACACACAGACACTCACACACTCTCACACACACACACACAAACAGTATACACACTCACACACAAACAGTACACACACATACAGTACACACACACACACTCTCACACACACACACATAAACAGTACACACACACACACACACTGTCACACACACTCACACACACACATACAGTACACACACACACACACACACATAAACAGTATACACACACAGACACTCACACACTCTCACACACACACACACATAAACAGTACACACACACACACACTCTCACACATACAGTACACACACACACACACACACACACACACACACACACACTCTCACACATACAGTACACACACACACACACACACACACTCACACACACACACACATACAGTACACACACTCACACACACACACACACACACATACAGTACACACACACACACACACACACACACTCACATACAGTACACACACACACACACACACACATAAACAGTATACACACACACACACACAGCTCTGGAAATAATTAAGGGCACTGGAACATGATCAGTTTCTCTGGATTTACCATTTATGTGTGTGTGTTTGAGTAAATGAACATTTTAGTTTTGTTCTATAAAGTACTGACGACATTTCTGCCAAATTCCAAATACAAATATTGTCATTCAGAGCGTTTATTTGCCGAAAATGACAACGGGTCAAAATAAGAAAATAGAGGCCGTGATTTCAGACCTGGAATAATGGGAAGAAAGTGCAATGCAAGTTCGAATAATGAACATGAACTTGTTGGTCTCTTCAGTTATTCTATACCATAATATAACTATATACACTATTCTAAACTATAATCCTGGTCACACACACACACACACACACACACACACACACACACACACACACTCGTCACCTGTCCAGGTTCAGTTTGTGCGCCAGCATCCTCCAATCATTGCCGCGCGTTTGAGGAGCGTCGAGACTCCCGCACAGCTTCTGTCGGATGGACAGCGGGATCCGGAAGGCGTTCGGACCCACTAGTGCGGTGATGTTACTGGCTGGATCCAAGAGAGACGTGTCTATACACTGAGAGTCCTGCACGTGAAACAAACACACACACACAATTACACAACTGCACAATCACTGTTCAGAAAACAGATACACAACATCTGACCACACATCATCTTTGATTGGCAACCATATACAGTCTTGAACTGTTTTGTCGCATCCAAAATGTTCCAGCTGTTTATCCTCATGTCCACATGAATGGACGTTGTATTTTGGCTTCCCTATATGCCACACATAATTTAAATTAATATAAATCAACTGAATACTGTTCACAAGACTCTAGACTGTCACATGACACAACAGTATGCCGTTGATTTCTGTGAAGCGCTTTTACGGGTGCAGCGACAATATTCCCTCAAAAGCTGAAAAACATGTTATTTTGAATAACTTTCAACTCTATTACATCTGTGGGCCATTTAATTGCATTTTAATATAAATCTTGTCATTTACGTTTGTTGTTATCACTGTACAATACGGTTCCATTCTGAGTCCCGCCGTCCACATATGAGGACATGCATTTTTAGGATATTTCTTTGCTTGTTTATAAGGTGCTGCTAGTTACAAATCATAAAGTGAAATGGAAAATGCACACAGCAGTCACGCTCGACTCTCAGGAGGTTATAGAAACCCAAATGATTGACTTCAGCATTAAAACAGACAGAAAAGAGACTCGAGCTCCAAGTGTGAAATGTGACCATCATCAGGATTTAGGAGAATTATCTGAGGAGACACTCAAACAGTCAGTGGTGCTGCAGAAACAAGAGACAAAGTGAAAGGACGACCATCTGAGCGATGAGGATTAAAGGTTAACGGTAAATCAAAAATGTGTCTCTCTAATGCTCTTTTCTTTCTCACTTCCTGTCTTTAACGCCAAAATGTGAGCTGGATTTGACTGTGATAAGTGTCAAATGCAGAAGATCTCTGAATCAGCCGCATTTTTAACATTCAAGGCACCATTTAAAGACCGCTACGTCTTAAGCGTCAAGTATTAGATATTAGTGGTTTGGCGAAACGGCACGCACAATGAATAGGTTGGTCAAGTGCATTTCAACGTCCTGTTATATTTGTCAATATCTGTCAATCAGCATCGATATAAATGAAGACAGCACATATATGAGAATTTGGTCGTTTTAAAAGCGCAGTATGAAATGCATTAGAAGAATGTTAATATGGTCCTTTATGTGCATTAACTGCGTACTTTATGGCATATTTATGACAGCGTCATGCTCATATATATATATATATATACACACACACACACACACACACACACACACACATGGATAATGTGGTGCTCGTCAGGAATAATTGGATGTAGGCTGCATTTAATTATAATGAATGTAGATATAAATATAGCTGCAACCAGCAATTAACAGGGTTCAACCAATCAAGGGCCTTTAAGTACGTATGTAAAATATATTAGGCTTCATTAAGACAGTCTGTTAGCACCTAAAACAGACGTCATTTTTATTTCTGTAGCACTTTTCACAACACACATCATTTCAAAAGCAGCTTTACGGAAAATTCTGCATTAACAGTAAAAGCTGTAATTTAGTATTTAGTCTTCCAGTCATAATAGTGCGGTTTAAAAACAAGAACATGTGTTATATTATTTAAAAAAAAAAAAAAAAAAAAAAAAAATCATTCTTGAACTGTTTTGTCGCATCCAAAATGTTGACGGAGAGCCAGAGTTCCAGCTGTTTATCCTCATGTCCACTTGTGTGGACGTTGTATTTTGGCTTCACTATATAACACGCATAATTTAAATTAATATAAACCGACTGAATACTGTTCACAAGACTCTAGACTGTCATTTAAGAGTTAAAATTCTGCCACACCGAGTCACATGACACAACAGCATGCCGTTGATTTCTGTGAAGCGCTTTTACGGGTGCAGCGCCAACAGAAGTGCCTCTGGTGAGAAATCTCTTCATGTTTTATTATTGAAACCTGTTTGACTGTAAAGACGAGAGTCTCTAGTTTCGTTTGATATGCTGCTTTAATAAACTCATTCATTTTTCGCAAGTCAGCGCGCTGATAAACATGATGTCCACATATGTGGACAACGGGACAATATTCCCTCAAAAGCTGGAAAACATGTTATTTTGAATAACTTTCAACTCTATTACATCTGTGGGCCATTTAGCTGCATTTTAATATAAATCTTGTTGTTTACGTATGTTGTATTAACTGTACAATACGGTTCTATACATAAACATGATGTCCACATATGTGGATTTTGGGACATAATTCCCTCAAAAGCTGAAAAACATGTTATTTTGAATAACCTAAAACAGACGTCATTTTTATTTCTGTAGCACTTTTCACAACATGCATCTTTTCAAAAGCAGCTTTAAGGAAAATTCTGCATTAACAGTAAAAGCTGTAATTTAGTATTTAGTCTTCCAGTCATAATAGTGCGGTTTAAAAACAAGAACAAAACATGATTGTAAATTGCGCCTTAAATAAATAGAAAATAAAGACCCCAGTGAGCAAGCTCAAGGCGACAGAGATCCATTGCTATAATGTCCAGAGACATCATGTTGACCATTAGAGATATGATATTTGTAACTTTCCTGACAGTTATAGTGCCATCTATTGTCTGATCGCCACCAAATTTGGCACGTTTCCTCAGAATCTCATGTTGCATATATGTACTAAATTTGAAGAAAATCGGATGTATTGTTTAGGAGTTACAGGCTTTAGGCCAAACTAGGCCACGCCCATATTTTTTAATTACCCTGTTATAGGGACGCAAAATAAAAAGTTACATTGTGGCGGGGATAATTATTGATCTGGGCTGACCACAGATGCTTCCTGAACAGGTTTTGCAATCAAGTTTCATTCTGATCGGCCTTTGTTAACCTTGTCTAACAGCCGCTCAAAGTTGATTAGCCGATGGCGGCCATGTTTTTTCAAAATATGGGTCTATCCTCATAAATCTTAATGGCACCTTGCAACATTTTAAGTCGATCAGACAAATGGTTCCATAGTTAGAGCTATTTTAAGGTTTCTCATTTGTATAGCACCACCAATAGGCCCAGGTGCACAATGTGTCCTCAGATTGACCCCGTACATAAGTGTCCCAAATTTAGTGAAAATATCTCATTCCGTTCAAGAGTTAAAACCATTTATGTACAAGTGGCCACGGACACTTTGTACTTATTTGTGTCGATGAATCGCAAGTTCAAACTGTTTTTGATAATTATCGATATTGGGACCGAACGGTTGTGCACCATCATGGCCCGGCCACGCCCGCCTCGTCACACTACTCCCCTTCCTGATTCAGGCTGGGGCACTACAGGACTGACTTACTCGCCCCCCAAACTCTGGAGGGGAGACGCTGCCCTTCCGGGCGTTCTGTCAGCCGGTGGTCCACCCCACCTCCTGTGAACCTGGGGGAGAGACGAGGGGAGGCGTGGGGAGAAGGAAAGGACGAGCAGAGACACACACAGAGAGAGAGAGAGAATAACTTCCTCGCCGGCTCCCGGACACGCTGTCGCCCGGTCCTCAAACCGCTCCTCTGCCCTCTGGTGGACATCAGCTCGCTCCTCCCCCAGCGGATGGCAGCAAGTCCTCCGGCCCCTGGCGGACGGAACCACTCCTCCCCTTATTCGGCAGACCGCAGTGGTTCCTCTGGCTCACGGCGGCCGGCAGCAACCTATCCATCTTCAGGCAGATGGCCGCGGCTTCTCCCCTGGTGGAAGACAGCGGCAAGGATCCTGCGACAGCGAATCCTTCCTCCCGCCCAGGTTTCAGCACCACTGTAACAGGTAAAGGTGGGCAAGGAGGCGGCGGGATCCGGCTAAACAGTCAACTTTAATGCTACAAATGAACTTAAAACAAAGTTCGCTGCCACGTGCGCCTCTCCCTCTCTCTCTCTCTCTCTCGAACTGGCGCCTCTGGCTCCCCTTTATCTCGCTCTACCACTGATCAGCTGATTCAGTGCCGACCGTGCACCATCACGGCCCAGTCACGCCCTCCTCCTAGTCAAAATTGTGATTTGCGGCGTGTTATGTACTGACCTCAGACAGGGTGGTGTTGAGCTGGAAGATCTGTCCCTCTCCCTCCACCTGTCTCACACACAGCTTACAGCAGAGATCGACAGTATTCGCACTGAAACGTTCCAGTGTGAACGTACAGTGAAGATTACGCTGAGATCCGCTCCACACCTGCTGAAACGACAGCTCCTGAGAGACAAAGAGAGAGAGAATGATAAAGTGAAATACAATTACAAGTACTATTATAGCTATTATTGCTTACAGGATGTTCCCCGTTCGGCTACAGTGGCAAGAAAAGTATGTGAACCCTTTGGTCACGAGTGTAGAAAAACACAAAGTGCTCAAGTTAACAACACAAAATTATAATCGTTCATTTTTTTATGGAGCACATATCATTACATATTCATAGTGATGGGGAAAAAGTAAGTGAACCCTTGGATTTCATAACTGGTCGATCTGGTATGCGGTGCCCTTTTTACACCATATGTAGTGCTGCGTGTTATTCCAAAACGATCCAACCTTTTAGTTTAGTTTAATTAGTCCAAAAAACATTTTCCCAGTTGCTTTGTGGAGTGTCAAGGAAGTCTTTGGCAAACTGTTGGAACGCAGTGGCTTCCTTCATGATGTCCTGCCATGGACACCATACCTGTTTAATGTTTTCCATACAGTAGACTCATGAACAGAGATGCTAACCAGTTCCAATGATTCCTTCAAGTCTTAAGCAAGTCTAAGTAGCGCTAACCCACACCTCCAATCTCGTTTCATTAATTGGATGCCAGGTTTGCCAACTCATGACTCTAATTAGCTTTTGTTGACTTCATTAGCACATGGGGTTCACATACTTTTTCCAACCTACACTGAATGTTTGAATGAATGTTTAAGATTTAATCAGATTTTAAGATACATTTAAACAGGGTCTGGGTATCGCCGCGAGTATTGACGCTGACTATCACCCCTGGCGTTGCTAGTTTGAATCCAGGGCGTGCTGAGAGACTCCAGCCAGGTCTCCTTAGCAACCAAATTGTCCCGGTTGCTAGGGAGGGTAGAGTCACATGGGGCAACCAAATTGTCCCGGTTGCAAGGGAGGGTAGAGTCACATGGGGCAACCAAATTGTACCGGTTGCTAGGGAGGGTAGAGTCACATGGGGTAACCAAATTGTCCCGGTTGCTAGGGAGGGTAGAGTCACATGGGGTAACCAAATTGTCCCGGTTGCTAGGGAGGGTAGAGTTACATGGGGTAACCAAATTGGCCCGGTTGCTAGGGCGGGTAGAGTCACATGGGGTAACCAAATTGGCCCGGTTGCTAGGGCGGGTAGAGTCACATGGGGTAACCAAATTGGCCCGGTTGCTAGGGAGGGTAGAGTCACATGGGGTAACCAAATTGGGCCGGTTGCTAGGGAGGGTAGAGTCACATGGGGTAACCAAATTGTCCCGGTTGCTAGGGAGGGTAGAGTCACATGGGGTAAACAAATTGTCCCGGTTGCTAGGGAGGGTAGAGTCACATGGGGTAACCAAATTGGCCCGGTTGCTAGGGCGGGTAGAGTCACATGGGGTAACCAAATTGGCCCGGTTGCTAGGGAGGGGAGAGTCACATGGGGTAACCAAATTGTCCTGGTTGCTAGGGAGGGTGGAGTCACATGGGGTAACCAAATTGTCCTGGTTGCTAGGGAGGGTGGAGTCACATGGGGTAACCAAATTGTCCTGGTTGCTAGGGAGGGTAGAGTCACATGGGGTAACCTCCTCGTGGTCACTATAATGTGGTTCTCGCTCTCGGTGGGGCGTGTGGTGAGTTGTGCGCGGATGCCGCCAGAGAATAGCGTGAAGCCTCCACACGCGCCACGTCTCCGCGGTAACGCGCTCAACAAGTCACGTGATAAGATGCGCGGATTGACGGTCTCAGACGCGGAGGCAACTGAGATTCGTCCTCCGCCACCCGGATTGAGGCGAGTCACTATGCCACCACGAGGACTTGGAGCACATTGGGAATCGGGCGTTCCGAATTGGGGGAGGAAACAAAAAAAAAAAAGGGTTCACATACTTTTTTATCGCCACCATAAAAGCATTCAATGTAAATGCATTTAATATTAAAGGGTTTTTATATCGTCCAAAATGAGCATTCACACGCGTTCTAAACCATAAACGTTGCAAGAACATTTCCTGAATGTCGCTCTAACGTCAGTGTTCCGCTCTTACACACACATGTGCATCTACAGGGCAAAACTCAACTACAAACTCTCCAAACATCCTGTGCTGCATTGCATGATGCGACTCCACGCTGTACCTGGTATTTGGCGAGGAGTTTGCTCTTCCAGAGTGTGTGTGGGACGTCGTGCAGAGACAGACGCAGGTTGTGTGTGCTGTCCTTAAAGTTCAGAGACTTCGGTTCATCCAGTAACTTCCCACCCATCTGTTTCTCCATCTGAAGAACCTCCTGATGACACAAACAGGAAGTCAATCAGAGAAGCAGTCCTATCACACTTTGTGCTCATGTTTAAGTGTGTGTTTTGTTGTGTTTATATGTGTGTCTCTCACAGTGGTTGAGATTATATTCATATGCATGCTGACACCTACACTACATCTGCTGCTCACCAAAACACATTCAAATACATGCAAAAACACCCACTCACACAAACAATCGAAACGAGGGCATGCATAAAACGAACTGCTATGGTAACAGTGCTGAATGACTGATGGTGCATGTGACTGTTGACCTTCAGCGCGTCCTGCGTGTCGTCCAGACAGTAAACTCTGATGTTGTACTCCAGTACAGTGCAGCTGACGGGACCGAAGATGGCCAGTTTGAGTCTCTTGGTGGTGGCGGCGCTCACAGACTGACCCACTAAACTGTACGTGCCCAGCGTCTCCGTCAGGATGTGGCACGCCTCGTCGTCCATCTGAATGTAGCAGGGCGTCGTGAAGTTCTCCTCACCCACAACCACCACATCCTACATGAACGCAACTTTGTCAATGGACAACAAACTTTTTCTGATTTCAAATATTAAATATTCGGTCAATGGGACAATAACATTCAAATTGGCAAATTGACATAAAATAAATAAAATCTTAATATATATATATTTATTTTTTTATTTTTATATATTTAAAAAAAATATATATAATATTTTATTTTATAAAACATAAAAATAAAACAAATATATATTTTTAATATATATGTGTGTAAATATATATTTTTATTATTTTAGTTTTAAACAATATCAGATAATTTGACATTTTTTATGACAATGGCAAGATCATGTCAGTTCTAAAATTCTTATTATTTGTATTTTTCATTCTATATTTTTATTAAAAAAATATTTTTACACTCACTCACACGCACTCGCACGCACTCACTCACGCACGCACACACACACTCGCTCGCTCGCACGCACTCGCACGCACACACACGCACTCGCACGCACGCACACACTCGCTCGCACACACTCGCTCGCACACACACTCACACATATATATATATTTGTGTATAAATATGTTTAGATTTAGATCAGTGACATCATATCCTGTATTATGGATTCTGCATGTTAGTTATGCCACAATATGACTGACTCATTTGAACCCCCCCCACCCCCCCAAAAAAACAATTAGTTTCAATATGAAAAATGTATGAATTGAATAAAATCATGCCAACCCAGTAAATAAATTGTTTTATTTCCTAGAATTTCAGCCTTTATTTACTTGATCTCAGAACAATTATAAGACCGTGACATTTTTAACTTCAAGCACAAAATGTATTTAAATATCTTTAACTCAGAAATGGAAAATGTGTTGATTACAGGTGAAAGTTTGAATGATTTGGACATTATATCAGTCATTGGACACCTGCTCTTAACAAATCAGCAGGTTATTGATGCTAATCGTACAGATGCATGAAAGTGTGTGTGTGTGTGTGTGAGGAACCGTGTGACCTCTGAAATGGCGTTCATGTCAGTCTGTCTGCCTCGTTCATTACGGCGTGTGCGTGCAGCTGCGGTGCGTCTGCATCTATTAGCTGTAATCCTGACGCTCGTATGAGCGACACACTGTCATTCATTTCATCCCATTACGGACGAGAGAAAAGGAATTAAAATACTTCATAGTCGGCTCAGCCGTTAAACAGCGGCATTATTACTGGTCATTAGCCTCTTTAACGAATCCGGTGGGAGCGCCGGGATTTCAGAGCGTTAGCAAGATAATTAGCAAACAGGATGGGAAACTGGGCTAATGCTTCCAAAATGATTTATTTACTCAAGATCTCTGTTGATTCATCACAGCCAACATGAACGGCTTCTAACAGCATTAAAGGGACAGTCCACCCAAACTTGTGTCATCAATTAGTCACCCTCATGTTGTTCCAAACACAGTGACTATGTTCTGCAGAACACTCATTTTCATCCAAATAGTCCACAGCTGTTCGTGCATTTCGGAGGGAA
>JAVLUX010000038.1:1495000-1507500 GCA_032164185.1 Moxostoma hubbsi | reverse complement strand
AAGATGAGCCAGAGGCCCCAGTTGCGCGGCTATTGTGTGTATGTGTCCATGTGTTTATGTTTAAGTTCAGTTATGTTATTAAAATGATGCTGACTGTTCTGCGGGTTCCTGCCGCCTGCTTGCCTGTCCTGTGATCCTGTGATTGGTGCCAAAACCCGGGAAGGGGCAGCAGCCACGGCCTTCCTCCAGGGGATGGAGGAACCGCTGCCATCTGCCAGGAAGGGGAGGAGCCGTTACAGTCCACCAGGATCAGAGGACTCGCTGCCGTACACCAGAGGGTGGAGGAGTGGCTAAGGACCAGGCGACGGCGTGTCCGGGGACCGGCGAGCAATTTTTTCTCTCACTCTCCTCTCTCTCTTGCTCTTTCCCTCTCCATTCTCCCTCCCCTCGTCTCTCCCAGGGGTCCAGAGAGGTGGGGAAGAACAGCCGGCAGAAGGACGGCTGGAAGGTCTCCTCCACCCCCCGATTTAGGGATAACGTACTCCCCTCCCTTCCTGGAGGGGAGGTGTTGAACTTCCGGACATCCTTCTGCCAGCAGTTCTTCCCCGCCTCTCTGGACCCCTGGGAGGGACAAGGGGTGGGATAAGTGAGAGAGAGAAAAACTTGCTCGCCGGTCCATGGACACGCCGTCACCTGGTCCTCAGTCAGTCCTGTGCCCTCTTGTGGACAGATAGCGGATGGCAGCAAGTCCTCTGACACCTGTCGGATGGTAATGGGTCCCATCCTTCCCGGCGGATGGCAGCGGTTCCTCCGACTCCCGGCGGCCAGCAGCGGCGACTCTCCTGGTGGACTCCAGCGGCAAGGACTCCATGATAGAGCATCCCACCTCCTTCCCGGGTTTCGGCAGCAGTGTAATGGGGTTCACAGGACGGGCAAGCAGGCGGCAGGAACCCGCAGAACCGTCAACATAATTTTAATGACATAACTGAACTTAAACATACACACACACACACACACACACACACACACACACACACACACACACAGCGGCCACGTGCGTCTCTCTCTCTCTCTCGAACTGGCACCTCTGGCTCATCTTTATCCCCTCCCATCTGATTAGGACAATTCAGCACTGGTCGTGCATCCTCATGGCCACGCCCTCCTCCTCATTACACCGTGAAGCCGTGGTCACGCTAGATTTTGAAAGTGCGAAACTATTTCAGACACTGTAACAGACAGGATATGAGGTCACGTGGGATGGGAGAACCGGGCCAATGTTTGGAGGGTTTCAAGAAATGTGACGCTTAGAATTTGATAAAAGCTCTTACATTAAACTCACGTATTATTTGAGCTGTAAAGTTGTTAACTTTGATTTTACAGTCATTTTAGGGTTTACGGCTTTACGTCATTATGGCAACGAAGTTGTATGATTGGCTATAACTTCACACAGATGCGGTTAGTATTGACCCCGGAATCCAAAGAAGCTGTCCTTGAATTTCTTTGATTCATGACTTTGATAATATGCATAAACTATGTTATACAGAAAGTGACAAATCTGACTACACACTCCACCCACTCACCTCCCACTGGCCCAGCTGTGATTGGCTCTTCAGCTGTATGAGCCAGTCCTCGCTGTCTGCCTCGGCGCAGTGGTGCATGGTGATGATGACGGGTCGGGTGAGGAGAGCTCCAGGAGGACCGGAGCTGACCACTGGACTCAGAACCGTCTGTGTGTCGTCAACCTGAGGCCTTTAATCACATCAAAACCATCATGACTGATATCAACCACACAATCACACATGAGAGCTCTGTAATAGCTCAGTTGGTTACCTCATGCTCTCCTTCCTGTGAACGGTCACGTACATCTCATAGACACGTCCCTGAGGGATTGCACCTGCTGGCACCAACAAACTCACTCCTGTGGAGACACACACACACACACACACACACCATCAGTCTGCCATCCCGTGACCTCTGGCAGGCCCTGCGCCAGCCATGCCCAACAGGATGCCCGCTGGAGTGGCACAGAGCAGGAGCAAAAGTCCTATCAATGTCACACACACAGGCTCACTCCACACTCCATATCAATGAGTTCTTATGCACAGCAACAACAAATGTGTGAATTTCTAGTTTGATGAAATTCTCATTGATTTTCTTGTGTCCTTTATTTGAACTTTACTTTGAGCAGCAACTAAAAGCATCACCAGAGACTAAAGCAGCACTTGAGAGCCAAAAAAACAAAGTGAACTTGAAATCAAAATTCACTCTTTACTTATTAAAAGCAAATTCCTGGTCTTATTACACATATACACACACATGTAATATTTGTGGCGCACTAATCCCGTATCATGATGAATTATGGTCCCGTTGCCAATGGTCCCGTTGGAGTCGATGATGGGTGTCAGTCGTAAGAACGATCACCCTCTCACAGTGTCCTAATCTCTTTATATCCGACTCACTGTGGTAAGTCACTTTGAACAACTGCTTCAGCTAATTTATGAGCAGCCATTGGCAGCAAAGAGCCACTTATCACCAGCGCAACTCTCACGGGAACTGTAAAAATCACTGTGTGTGAGAGAAATCTATTGACCTGCAGAGACAGTTAGAGGTTGCCATCTTTTACACAAAGCTCAGTTGTGCAGTATTCGCCGACATCGCGTTGGTAAACGTGTCCAGCTGAAGACTTACAGGAAACACACAGCGGTCAGAGTTTCGGCAGTCTCTCTCATGTGCCTCTGGGTAACATAAGCTTGTATGCAGCACATGTGCTTTAAAATAATAATAATTGATCATTCAGTCAATTTTGTGCCAATATGTATACATTTTCCTGTTACTTTAATCATATGATGAAATGTCATGATCAAATATTCATGTGTCATATGTTGTTGGAAAGCTCAAATAGAGTAAAATACAACCAGACTATTTCTTTTACTCACAGATGCAAATATAGCGAGTAACAGCTAAATATATGTCTTTGACAATTATGTTGGTGTTGCTTATATGCCGCATTTTTTCTTATATCTTCATGAAATATAAACGGAACATAAAACATCACATATAATTATTTAGAGTCAGTGATTATCTTTCAAACGAGTCCACACACAAGATAATCAGATGTATAGATCATTAGATAATCCACATGAAGCACAATGTTACATATGACCACCAGGAGATGGCACCAAATACATGACACAGACTCAATGATGACTCAAATGACACAGAATGAAACTGAATGAGGTGATTATCTTTCAAACGAGTCCACACACAAGATAATCAGATGTATAGATCATTAGATAATCCACATGAAGCACAATGTTACATATGACCACCAGGAGATGGCGCCAAATACATGACACAGACTCAATGATGACTCAAATGACACAGAATGAAACTCATTCTGTGAAATCTCATGACTAAAATCATGTCTGCATGCTATGCAAACCTTTAGTCATTGTTGTGTTTGCATGTGTAATTAGTTCTTATGTACAATTATTATCTTTTATTTGTTTGGAGATGTTTTTGGACACTATGATCAATTATATTTGTAATGTTGTAACTTTTAATTGCTTTGTCGTATGAACACAGAATATTTCTGAGATACAGTTGACACGTTTGGGAACAAAAGCAGTTTTTTTGGAGCCACCTTATTTACACCCAGAGATAAATAATGTCAAATCAGAAAAATAGGGAAATGTTTTGGTTAAATTTTTGCTTCTTAAAATGAGGGTCTCAGGATGTGTCATAATCTATATCATTAAAAAAATCTAAAAAGTTTTCTTTACAATGATCCCAAACACTTGATCGGCTTAATTTACTTTAAATCCCACTATTATGCATTTCTTTCGATTTTGTGGTGAAATATGACCCTCACATGTTCTTGATATGTTTCATAAGTTTCACCCAAGTGGAGGTTACCGTGTAAGCCAATTATATGAGGTTATTTACATATAGAAGTCTTAAAGGTACAGTAGCACAAATGGTCTAATTGTATGGGTCTGAAAGAGGGTGAAGAAGCACAAGAAGCACAGACGCAGAGACCCGTACAGTGACTTATATGCACATACAGTCCCGTCACACACTGACCTGAGTTTGGAACGATCAGATGTCCTCCGAGAGAGTTGAAGGAACCGAATGCGGTGCAGGACGGGTCCCACGAGCGTGCCAGCGTCTGTGTGCGGCGGTTGATGGTGTCGCTGTCGATCAAGGTGTGCGGGAGTTTGGGCGACAGTTTTGACGAGATGTCGGAGAGATCCTCCTGAGGCGTGACCATTCCGGACGAGTTGTACACCTTGATCTTCAGGTTGGGCAGCGGGTCGAGCAGAGGAGAGTTCGTCATGGGGATTTTATCAGCGACGTTGTGGAGGGCGTAGACGGGACCTCTGTACATGGCGGCAGCTGACGTCAGATCAGGAGGAGCCGTGAGGAGATCGGCTATGGAGAAATAAGAGAGAGAACAAACAGAATGCATCAACAATGCTTCAGTGTAAGACTAATATTAATAAATGCACAACAAATATAACATTAATTGTTTATGCAAAAAATTCTAAATAAATAATTCATCTATATATATATTTTTTAATGGTCAAATTGATAGCTTGATTGGGAGTGACGCCCAATAAAAAGTGATATACCCATTAAAATAAGAAAGTCTTTAAATATGTAATATAAATAATATTATATAAATAAATAAATAAAAGCTCTAAAGGTGCGTTCACATACAACGCAAAGAAAATGTGTGTCTCGCATTGCTCGCGTGAGTTTGACCGCTGGATTATAAATGTGTGTTTAAACTGGCGTTCTCGCGAGTAACGCGAACCCGCGAGTATTCCCGCCTCTCTTCCGGAAAAGGACAGGAGGCGGGGCTTCTACGACTTGGTTCATAGTAAAGTTCAACCAATAGCTGGAATCAAGTAGACGCGCATATTTCCAGAACTTACCAGGTCGTCGAACTTCCTCGCTCACTTTCCTCCGAGTGACGTCTTTATTCGTCCGCTCTCTGTACATGTATGATGTTGTACATGTATGACGGGTATCCACACACACACACACACACACACACACACACACACACACAGCTAAAACAATTCATCCATTTTTCTAGATTTCTTCTGCAACTACGTCAGTGACATCCGGACGATCTCAATGCTGATTGGCTTTCACGACAACGCGTCATACGGATTTTCTATGCGAATTATGCAGTTGAAGCACTTTTGTGTGTTCGAGTCACGTCATTCTCGCCGCCCGGTGCAAATTTGCGTCTATTCGCATTTTTGCATTGACTTTCTATGTAATCACGCTGGCGCGAAACTCTCGCTTAGCGTTGTACATGAACGCACCGTAAGGATTTTTTCCCCTTTTTCTCCCAATTCGGAATGCCCAATTCCCAATGCGCTCTAAGTCCTCGTGGTGGTGTAGTGACTCGCCTCAATCCGGGTGTCGGAGGACGAATCTCAGTTGCCTCCGTGTCTGAGACCGTCAATCCGCGCATCTTATCACGTGACTTGTTGTGCGCGTTACCGTGGTGACGTAGCGCATGTGGAGGCTTCACGCTATTCTCCGCGGCATCCACGCACAACTCGCCACACGCCCCACCGAGAGCGAGAACCACATTATAGCGACCACGAGGAGGTTGCCCCATGTGACTCTACCCTCCCTAGCAACCGGGCCAATTTGGTTACCCCATGTGACTCTACCCTCCCTAGCAACCGGGCCAATTTGGTTACCCCATGTGACTCTACCCTCCCTAGCAACCGGGACAATTTGGTTACCCTATGTGACTCTACCCTCCCTAGCAACCGGGACAATTTGGTTGCTAAGGAGACCTGATTGGAGTCACTCGGCACGCCCTGGATTCAAACTCACGACTCCAGGTGTGATAGTCAGCGTCAACACTCGCTGAGATACCCAGAGCCCCACAAATTTGGTTGTTTGCTTAGTTTCTATTTTTGCTGCCCACACTGTTCTAAAACCAATCCGTATAGTTGCTTATTAAACATCAAATATGTTCTGATGTGCATTTGTCACTTTACACAGTATTGTTTTTATCTTACAGGAGGACACAGATGACTCCACACCAGAAACTTGCGCTAAGTCACAGAGCACAAGATATTTATTAATGCATTTAATATGAACTACTCACTAATATTTGAGGCATGATAAAGTTTTCTCCCTAATGAGTGTGTGTACAAAGTCGTCATTAATCTTTTTCCTCGTTACCACATAACTCTCGTTCAGTGTGCGGCAGACAGTGGCGTCCTCGGAGGGCATCGGGATTGGCTCTGTGCGTATGAAAGCAGATGGCATCTTAACAAATGAGCCAATGCTTCATAGGTACACACATGAATATTCATGAGCGTTCTGAGTGGGCATGGTGGCACACCGTGAGCTCTTCTGTTCATCGCGAGAGCTGTTGAACCCACGACACGCGGATCTGAGCTGCTCTTAAAACTGACACTACAAGCGCTCTCCTCTCAACGAGAACACTTACAGATCATTCACACCACCGGTTATGGAAACCATGGCAACTGATCGCCGCCTGTGGATACTGCCGGAAACGCTGAGACGCAAAGGTCAAGGAGAGGTCACATGCATTTGAGAGGCAAACAAAGAAATAAGCAGCATTTTCTATGAAATTAGTAGTATAAGAGAGGAAATGGAGTGTGTTCTGTCCACGTTCATTTTTAAATGGTTGTTTAAATGTAAACATGCATCAGGCGATGGCCAAATGTAATTCTGTGATTAATGTAGCCTATTGAAAGTGTAGTGAGTCGCTTGTTATAGAAAAATAAACCCCGCCAGGGACCTTGATCTCCCCAATTTGTAACGCCCAATTCCCAATGCGCTCCAAGTTCTCGTGGTGGCGTAGTGACTCGCCTCAATCCGGGTGCCTCCGCGTCTGAGACCGTCAATCCGCACATCTTATCACGTGACTTGTTGAGCACGTTACCACGGAGACAGTGAGTGTGGAGGCTCCACACTATTCTCCTCGGCATCCACACACAACTCAGCACACGCCCCACCGAGAGCGAGAACCACATTATAGTGACCACGAGGAGGTTACCCCATGTGACTCTACCCTCCCTAGCAACCGGGACAATTTGGTTACCCCATGTGACTCTACCCTCCCTAGCAACCGGGACAATTTGGTTACCCCATGTGACTCTACCCTCCCTAGCAACCGGGACAATTTGGTTACCCCATGTGACTCTACCCTCCCTAGCAACCGGGACAATTTGGTTACCCCATGTGACTCTACCCTCCCTAGCAACCGGGACAATTTGGTTACCCCATGTGACTCTACCCTCCCTAGCAACCGGGCCAATTTGGTTACCCCATGTGACTTTACCCTCCCTAGCAACCAGCCCAATTTGGTTACCCCATGTGACTCTACCCTCCCTAGCAACCGGGCAAATTTGGTTACCCCATGTGACTCTACCCTCCCTAGCAACCGGGCCAATTTGGTTGCTAAGGAGACCTGACTGGAGTCACTCAGCACACCCTGGATTCAAACTCAGGTGTTATAGGGTAAAATGTCATTTGTAAAGTATTCTGTTAGATTACTTTAAGTTCTGCGTGGATGCCGCCGGTAATAGCATGAACACGCGCTACGTCTCCGCGGTAACATGCTCAACAAGTCACGTGATAAGATAAGGCAACGGAGATTCGAACAAATTGGTTGTTGATTGTGTTATAATGCATTATAACTGGAGAAGTTTTAACATATTATAAGACATATGAGAAGTAATAAATGCATTATAATACACCTAACATGATCAATCCCAAATCACAGATAACTGTGCAATTAATAAGTTCACTGATTGTAATCATTATCGATCATTTCTGTGCATCACTTCTGAATGTTGGAGTGTCCGTGCCCACACAAAATCAACTTAGTTTCTTTGCCCGTGGTGTTGTGCGCCTAAAGTTTGGATGTGTAAACAGTGAAAGTATCGTAAGCGTATCCTCCTCCTCCTCTCCTGACTGTTTACACCTCACCTTTACTTCAACTGATGTGTAATTAACACTCAATGTGCCAGAGCTAATTACAGCCTCATGACAACATACAGATTGCCTTCACATCAAAGTGACAAGCATTCTAATGACGGTCACCTGACGCCTGTTTCCCTCATCCCTTCAAAGAGTGTCTTTGTGCCCGTCCTGATGCTCTGCCACGGAGCGCCGGCCGGGCATTCAATTATCAACATCTCCACTGCTCTTTTCACGTCAGAAAGACTTTGACATGCATCAGTTCTCAATCTGAAGCAGTCATGTCATCAACCCCCCTCCGCTCCGCATTCATCACCGGCAAAATGATCTGTCACTGCACTTTATCATTACAGTGACACTGACACATAACAAGACGTGTCATAAGTTCACGGACAAAAGAGAATGTCACTTGTGATTGGACGATAGTGACGTGATGCCACTTAAGGGACAGTTCACACAAAAATGAAAATTCTAATATTATTAATTCACCCTCATGTTGTTACAGACTCGAGCAAACTTGCTTTAGACACTGAAAGTGGTTGATTTATAATATATATAATAATTGATCACAGTGTCCAAAAACATCTCCAAACAAATAAAAGATAATAATTGTACATAAGAACTAATTACACATGCAAACACAACAATGACTAAAGGTTTGCATAGCATGCAGACATGATTTTAGTCATGAGATTTCACTGAATGAGTTTCATTCTGTGTCATTTGAGTCATCATTGAGTCTGTGTCATGTATTTGGTGCCATCTCCTGGTGGTCATATGTAACATTGTGCTTCATGTGGATTATCTAATGATCTATACATCTGATTATCTTGTGTGTGGACTCGTTTGAAAGATAATCATCTCATTCAGTTTCATTCTGTGCCATTTGAGTCATCATTGAGTCTGTGTCATGTATTTGGCGCCATCTCCTGGTGGTCATATGTAACATTGTGCTTCATGTGGATTATCTAATGATCAATACATCTGATTATCTTGTGTGTGGACTCGATTGAAAGATAATCACAGACTCTAAATAATTACATGTGACTCGTACCGAATATACGTACCGATACATTTTCCCGATACATTTTCCCATTTGCCCAAAAAATCGTCTGCTTGCATGTCAAGCGACTGACACAAGTAAATGACCAGTCACGGTTAGTTTTGTTGTTATGTGCCATCGTGTGTTACTACAATAATAGACCGATGATCAACACACTCATTTCAACGGTCCGCACATCAGAGTCGCGGCAGACGCGTTTGAGCTCATAATGTTAAATCACCTGTTTTATTCTCCCTCTCTCTCCTCAACAGCTCCCTGTAACTTTCAACCATCTTGTCTAATGACAAAAAGGCAAATATCACTAAAACTTATATCATATATGATCTGCAAATATGCACAAATCTCATTTAAACAGATGTAATAAACCAACCTCACAAAACTTGAGCAGCTCTTCAGCATCCCGTGGAGCGCTCATTTATTGACCTCTAAAGCTCGTATTCGATCAGCCTCACCTCAACAGTTTCCCGTCACTTTTATAATGATAAAAGTCAAATATCAATAAAACATCCATTATATATATACCATCTGCAAATATGCACATATCTCGTATAAACAGATGCAATCCATAAACCTCACGAAAATCCATCATTTTCTTCCTGTCGAGCGCTCATCTAATATCTTCCTCAAGCTTTTATTCCATCAGCCTGAATCAAAAACTTCAGGATCGGGATCAAAAGTTCTTCTAATTCATAAATCATGACGGTTAGTCCGTCAGGCCGTTTAAACCGTCAGGAGATTGTTGCTGGATGCGCACGAGCGCAAATTCAAGGCTGCCTAAGGAGGGTGTACACGGAGGTAGGATGAAAATAAGGTGCTTTTCAAACTGTTCGGAGATCAGTTTCCATAAGAGTTCCGTTCATTCATAACTGATGTCAGTTAAGCCATGAACTGATTAGGCAGCAACGTTGCAAGTCAAATGCCTACGTTTTCAGATGCAGCCCAAATTTAAAGTGCTTCATGTGTGCTATAAGTAAATGTCTTATTCGCTATGTACTGTATGTACAATTGGTTTGATTTGGTGTTTTTTGAGTAAATGCAATTGCTGGACTACTGGGTGTACTGGTATTTCCTTCTTCCTAATATATTAACAATTTATTCACGTGCAAATAATTTATTAAGCAAATTTATGCTTGTTATTTACTATATTAAATTGTGTGATATATCGGCATTGTATTGGCCACCCTGCCCTCTGGATATCGGCCATTAAAAACCCATATCAGTGTCTGCATGGGTCTGCATGTGTCTGCATGAGTCTGCATGGGTCTGCATGTGTCTGCATGGGTCTGCATGTGTCTGCATGAGTCTGCATGGGTCTGCATGTGTCTGCATGTGTCTGCATGAGTCTGCATGGGTCTGCATGGGTCTGCATGGGTCTGCATGTGTCTGCATGAGTCTGCATGGGTCTGCATGGGTCTGCATGGGTCTGCATGAGTCTGCATGTGTCTGCATGTGTCTGCATGTGTCTGCATGGGTCTGCATGGGTCTGCATGTGTCTGCATGGGTCTGCATGGGTCTGCATGAGTCTGCATGAGTCTGCATGGGTCTGCATGAGTCTGCATGAGTCTGCATGTGTCTGCATGTGCTGACCCACCTGTCCGAGCCGTCTTGATGTTGACCGGCTGGAATCCTCCGTTGAGCGCCGACGAATCCAGGATGTCAGAGTCGAAGTCTCTGTGGTTCTTCCGGTAGACGAAGAGCGCCACAATGACAGAAATCACCAAACACATGATGACCGCGATCACGATGCCAACATACAGTGCCACATCATCCGTGCTTGGGGCCGCTGGAGGCAGACAGAGACACAGACATGTTTTAGAGAAGGGTTTTGAGTGAAACGAGCACATACAGAAGATGAATCGTGGTTGATTGACAACACTTTATTAAAGACGTTTCAAATTAGGAGGACGATGTTATCTGGGGTCCAATATCCTCCTCGCTAATCGCTCAGGATATTAATAACTGGAATACTTCATTATATTCCTCTAAGTGAACAGAAACTTCCGGCGTTGCTTTAACAATGATGTATTGTGATAAAGTGCTGCCCAAACGCGCCAGAGATATCTTACATCATACTGATCGAGTAAGGATGAATCTGAGTTATATCTATATTTATGGACATATCTGCCGGAAAATGAGTCAAGAAAATGTCTTTTATTAAAAGACTAAAATATTACTAAAATAATTATGAAATTGTATTTAACATTAAGAAAATGAAACCTACATTTAGGACCATTTAGATTTATTTCGTTTTTTTTACATTGTGACATTATTTTCAAGACACTTAAGCATATTTTATTCCCCAATGGATATTTACTTTTACTATCCTCATTGTTTTCAATGATGATCCTCATTACTGTAATGCAATAATTGTATTTTTTTTATTTCAAAATACAGTTACATGCTTTTACACATTATTATTATTATTATTATTATTGACAATTGGGGGTAAAATGTGCATAACTGTCATGAAAATAATGTCACAATGTAAAAAATCTTAATGGACCTAAACTCAAATGCAAAATATATATACATACACACACATTTATATATATTTATATATTTTATATTTAAATCAAAATATAATGTTAACACTACAATAAATTTGTATTCGTTAATATTTGTTTATGTATTATATATCAATGCATTCCTAAAAAGTCTTTTTACATCATTAATTAATCTTGTTTAATGTCAATTTAATTTATCAAAAACACATTTTCATTTATATTTCATGTTAGTTACTAGTTATATACTGGTTAGTTAATAGTTAGTTACTAGTTATAGTAACTAGTTAGTTAATAGTTAGTTACTAGTTGGTTAATAGTTATATACTGTTAGTTACTAGTTAGTTAATAATTAGTTACTAGTTATATACTAGTTAGTTAATAGTTATATACTGTTAGTTACTAGTTATAGTAACTAGTTAGTTACTAGTTAGTTACTAGTTAACAGATATATACTGTTAGTTACTAGTTATATACAGGTTAGTTACTAGTTATAGTAACTAGTTAGTTACTAGTTAGATACTAGTAAGTTAGTAGTATAAAGTTATATTGCATTATTCCTCGGGTCTGTTGAATGCTTGATTCTGATTGGTTGACAGATGTTTTAAGGTGCCCGCCCACTTTTTCAGCTGTCTGGGTTCCGGATGTATTTTCCCCATTAATTTCTTCCACAGACTTCTAATAAAATCCTTCATTAACGAGTTGTGCGCCATGAATCAAACCAATCATCTCCGGGGAGAATCACAACAACACAAACTTTGTTCAGAGGCCAAAAAAGTATTTGAAAATGGGACATAAAGACAAACGGTACTTGCCGTCTTGCATGAGGGCACAAACTACAATCCCATGATGCATTGCGAATGATGTCGTTGAATAAAAACAATGGGAATATATAAAACTATTGATTTTAGGTTGTTTATAATAAATATAGAAACAATATATCCCGATATGTACAAATATATTAGTTGTTTAAGGGTGAAGAGAGACTGACTTGATTACATCATTTACAT
>JAVLUX010000038.1:1450000-1492500 GCA_032164185.1 Moxostoma hubbsi | reverse complement strand
AAGACAGGAGGAAATTGTTTCAGTGAATAATGAGGGAAGCTCTCATATCTCATTTGATATAAGAGTTTCAAACACAGGATGTTTTGCAGAATGTTCATGCTGGTCTTTTAAAATGCAATGCAAACATAACATGTCCAGAGGCTTTCAAGCTCAAAAAAGGACCATAAAAGTAATTTTATGCACTATATTCCAAGTCTTCTGAAGTCATTTGGAACAGAAAATCGAGTTCTCTCAAATCTGATGCATGTAAATGGATTTGTGGTGGTGTAGTGGGCTATAGCTCATAACAGGTAATCAGAAGGTTGCTGGTTTGATCTCCACAGTCACCACCATTGTGTCCTTGAGTAAGACACTTAACTCCAGGTTGCTCTGGGGGGATTGTCCCTGTAATAAGTGCACTGTAAGTCACTTTTGGTGGTGGTGTAGTGGGCTAAAGCACATAACTGGTAATCAGAAGGTTGCTGGTTCGATCCCCACAGCCACCACCATTGTGCCCTTGAGTAAGGCACTTAACTCCAGGTTGCTCCGGGGGGGATTGTCCCTGTAATAAGTGCACTGTAAGTCACTTTGGTGGTGGTGTAGTGGGCTAAAGCACATAACTGGTAATCAGAAGGTTGCTGGTTTGATCCCCACAGTCACCACCATTGTGTCCTTGAGTAAGACACTTAACTCCAGGTTGCTCCGGGGGGGGATTGTCCCTGTAATAAGTGCACTGTAAGTCACTTTGGTGGTGGTGTAGTGGGCTAAAGCACATAACTGGTAATCAGTAGGTTGCTGGTTTGATCCCCACAGTCACCACCATTGTGTCCTTGAGTAAGACACTTAACTCCAGGTTGCTCCGGGGGGGGATTGTCCCTGTAATAAGTGCACTGTAAGTCACTTTGGATAAAAGCATCTACCAAATGCAGAAATGTAAATGCATATATTCAAATATTGTGTATAATATCAGGTTTGATGTCACGATTATGAAATTTAGCTGATGATTAATTGTCAAACAAATAATTGCTATTATGCCGCTTAATTTTCAGACAGATAATTGCAATTACGCAGATTGTCAAACAAATACTTGCGATTATGTCGATTTATTGTCGAACGCATTATTGCGCTTGTGCCGCTTAATTACCGAACAAATAATTACGATTATTATGCTTGAGCCAAGCGATTAATTGCCAGACACATACTTGCGGTTACTTCGCCTGGTAGTCGGACAATTGATTGCGATTACGCCCGCTTAATAGCCAAACAAATAATTGCGATAGCGCCCGATTAATTGCCAAACAACTACTTGCGGTTATGTCGATTAATTATCTACCTGGCATTTGCGCTTATCACTTAATTTTGAATCTAGTTATTGCGCTTATGCCGCTTAATTGCAATTATTAAGATTGATTGTCAAACGGATACTTGAGATTATGCCGGTTATTTACCAAACAAATAATTACGATTATGTCCGATTGATTGTCGCACAAATCATTGCGGTTTTATCGATTAATTGCCTGCCTGGTATTTGCGATTATGCCGGTTATTTACCAAACAAATAATTGCAGTTACTCCGATTAATTGCCACCCCGAGTATTTCTGCTTTACGCCGATTAATTGCCAAACACATGATTGCGCTTGTGCCACTTACTTACCGAACAAATAATTGCGATTATTATGCTTGATTGTCAAACGATTATTTGCGCTTGTGCCGATTAATTGTCAAGCAAATTATTCCGGTTATGCCGCTTAGTTACCAAAAAAATACTTGCGATTATGCCGATTATTTACCAAACAAACAATTATGCTTATTCCGATTACTTGTCAAACAACTTATGCCACTTGGTTACCAAACAAATAATTGTGATTATTCTGATTAATTGTCTGTTTTAGGGCTTTCACGATTCATTGCCATATACATTTTTATATTATGATGCGTGTGTGCTTCATACACATTAAGACGTCATTTTACATATTTAACTTCAAATATAAAAATCTAATTATAAAATAGGGATATCAGATTTCCTATTAAGCCTTTAAAAATGTATAAATGACATGAAAAACAATGTTTTAAATATCAAAATATTTCAAAATACTCTCTTTTTCAAATCTTTAGTTTTCGTCAATTTTGGATTTACACAATGTTGTTTTTGGAACTCATTAAAAATATTTTAATAGAAAAATATATACGGTATAATATAAAATAGATATTTTATTACATTTATGTTATTTAATATTATATTATGAAATAGTCAAATATTTCGGTTATAGTTTCTTCACTTTCATTTTTTTGAGATTTCGTTTTATAATTTTATCAGTCCACAGAAATAGAGTTAATGTGCATCACCTCCATTACTGTATATCATTAACTCTGTGTGTATATAAACCCGTTATGTTTATATTTTCGCGCAAGTTTGGCGCAAACCTCTGCCGACGGCGCGCATCAGAGCACTTCTGAACAGGAGCATCTGGTTGGTGCTTTTTTTGGTCCGTTTTTGAGCTCGACGGCCCCTGGTTACTATATGCTTTCAAAGTATGGAAAAGAGCGGCGTTAACCTTCTTCAAAACTTCTCATTTTTTGTTCCTTGAAAAAACATCACATCATGCTTGAACTTTGCCTTTAAACTGAGACCTCAAAGTGGAAGTTCTGGTGTAAAATCTCATGGTTCAGCGTTGAGCAGCTCTGGTTCTGCACGGTGCTGAGCTCTGACGCTGCGTTTCGGGATATACGAGCGCATGAGGAACTGATCCCATCGATTGGCCTGTGATCTCAGGGCGCCAGGGGGGCAGAGAGAGGCCCAGTAACGGGGTTTGATTATCTGCCAGACTCTAAGCCCAGAGGTGGCCTGCCGTTTCTACACCAGAGGCACTTTGACACGGGCAAGGTGAGCCATCGCACACCCTCCGCATTTCAAATGAGCGAGAGTGTGACATGACCCGTGCAAACGGCGAGTAAATGTAAAAATCTATTTCTGGTCAGTTCACTGCCATGGATCCTCCCCTCATCTCCCTCCTAACGGAGCCGACTTCTGTATTATTCATAAACTTCATTCATTATCCATTATGTTCCTCCTGGATTGCAGGCGGCTATCTTTAACTAAGATATCAGGGTAAATGATGAGTCTACAGGGCCACAGAGCTGCTTGTGTTCTGGTCCGTATGGATGCAGTGAATCGAGCCGTAATGATGAAAGTCTTCCGATATCATCTAAACGCACCTCTCTTCCCATTCGCCGCACAACCCTTGCGTCCGGCCGTCTGCTGTTGTACTTTGATGATAAAGCGCTGCAGTCACCAGGGGTGAGCATTAAAATGTATCGCTTAGATGAATATGTTTCTTTGAACATGAGGCGGTGAAGGTGGACGAGCACATGTGGAAATGAAAAGGATTATTGAGTGGTTTCACTGGAGAGGCATTTGGACACTGAACGCAGCGGCCGGAGAAGAGATGCTTCACATCACCGGCTATTTTATTCTATCCTGTATTTTTATTAACATTACGGACACCTTTTTCTTTCTGTTTCTATTGATTTCTATTTTAATAAAGTGTGTTTGAGCTGATATTTCTCAAACATTCTGACGAGAGTTTGTTCTGAACCTTCAAGGCCATGTCTTTTCTCACTTAATTGATTCCCAAAGTATTCGGTTATGATGAGTTATCGAAGGTCCCTATACGCACCAACTCCCTAGGGGGGGCACCAGAAATTCCACCGGCTGCCCTTCCTCGCACGTTTTACGTTATTCATGCACCCGAATGCAGTTGCGGAACACAGACGATCACTTTGCGCTAATATCACGCGAACCCCCCCAACATCGCTTTGCGCTAATATCACGCGAACCCCCCCAACGTCGCTTTGCGCTAATATCACGCAAACCCCCCGAACGTCGCTTTGCGCTAATATCACGCAAACCCCCAAACGTCGCTTAGCGCTAATATCACGCAAACCCCCCCAACGTCGTTTCGCGCTCATATCACGCAAACCCCCCCAACATCGTTTCGCGCTCATATCACGCAAACCCCCCAACATCGTTTCGCGCTAATATCACGCAAACCCCCCCAACATCGTTTCGCGCTAATATCACGCAAACCCCCCCAACATCGTTTCGCGCTAATATCACGCAAACCCCCCCAACATCGTTTAGCGCTAATATCACGCAAACCCCCCCAACATCGCTTAGCGCTCATATCACGCAAACCCCCCCAACATCGCTTAGCGCTAATATCACGCAAACCCCCCCAACATCGTTTTGCGCTAATATCACGCAAACCCCCCAACATAGTTTCGCGCTAATATCACGCGAACCCCCCAACATCGTTTCGCGCTAATATCACGCAAACCCCCCCAACATCGTTTCGCGCTAATATCACGCAAACCCCCCCAACGTCGTTTCGCGCTAATATCACGCAAACCCCCCAACGTCGTTTCGCGCTAATATCACGCGAACCCCCCCAACATCGTTTCGCGTTAATATCGCGCGAACCCCCCAACATCGTTTCGCGCTCATATCACGCAAACCCCCCCAACATCGTTTCGCGTTAATATCACGCGAACCCCCCAACGTCGTTTCGCGCTCATATCACGCAAACCCCCCCAACATCGTTTCGCGTTAATATCACGCGAACCCCCCAACGTCGTTTCGCGCTAATATCACGCGAACCCCCCCAACATCGTTTCGCGTTAATATCACGCGAACCCCCCAACATCGTTTCGCGCTCATATCACGCAAACCCCCCCAACATCGTTTCGCGTTAATATCACGCGAACCCCCCAACATCGTTTCGCGCTCATATCACGCAAACCCCCCCAACATCGTTTCGCGTTAATATCACGCAAACCCCCCAACGTCGTTTCGCGCTCATATCACGCAAACCCCCCCAACATCGTTTCGCGTTAATATCACGCGAACCCCCCAACATCGTTTCGCGCCAATCACGCGAACCCCCCCAACATCGTTTCGCGCTAATATCACGCAAACCCCCCCCAACATCGCTTAGCGCTCATATCACGCAAACCCCCCCAACATCGCTTAGCGGTCATATCACGCAAACCCCCCCAACATCGCTTAGCGCTCATATCACGCAAACCCCCCCAACATCGCTTAGCCTTTTCTGCATATCGCGCCGTTGTTTTGTGGACTGTTCTGCATAACGTTCATTTAAGTTTATTGCGGCCCATTTCGCGGCCGACCCACCGGCCCGCTCCGTTCTCCAGATTACCAGTCCAACCCTGAGTTTGGTACAAGTTAAACTCAAAGGACTCTGTCCTTTTTTTTTTTTTAACTGATAATTCACCTCCCTGCCAGTAGGTGGCGATGTAAATGAAGAACATAAATAGCCAAAAACTAAGGAAGAATGTGAAAGTGGAGATTTTTAGAAAGATATATTGATCCGTTTCTCACTCACACCGATCATATCACTTCTGAAGACATGGATTAAACCACTGGAGTCTTATGGATTACTGCTAGGCTGCTTTTATGTGCTTTTTTGAGCTTCAAAGTTCTAGTCATAATTCACTTGCATTGTATGGACCTACAGAGCTGAAATATTCTTCTAAATATCTTAATTTGTGTTCAGCAGAAGAAAGAAAGTCACATCTGGGATGGCATACATTTAATATTCACAGATTAAACCCCATTGACTTCCATTGGAAGTGTCTCAATGGAACAGATGTGCGTTTTCTTTTAGTAAACTTTAAAGGGATAGGTCATACAAAAAGGGAAAATCTGTCATCATTTACTCAACCTCATGTATTTACTCGCCCATATGAATTAATAGTATAAACAAAGATTAAATGGAAGTGAATGGTGACTGAGGCTAACATTCTGCTAAACATCTCCTTTTGTGTTCCACTGAAGAAACAAAAGTCATCCTGGTTTGGAACAACATGAGGGGGTGTAAATGATGTCAATTAAACATTTTTGGTGAACCACCTCTTTGATCTTAAATGTAAACATATCTATATGTTAGTGAACAGAATGTCAAGACTGTAAATGTAACAGTCATGACAGAAAAGTGTTCTCTTTAGCTCTTGAGAGAGAGAAGCGGAGACGGAGAGGACATGTTCATTAAAGATAAACAACACAAGACTGAAATGAAGGAGGGAAAATGAGTTTGGAGAGACGTGCAAACACAAAAGGATGAAATGAAGCACTCACATGGATGAGGAAGAGCATTGCTCTTGTCTTTGCTTTCTGAGGACTTCTGATATAAAGAACCTTCAGGAGAGAGGGGGGGAGGGGTGAACGAAAATCAAATTTAACACAATCACAATGAACAAAATCAAACAAAGCAACATACTGTATACATAGACAATCATTTCCATTTTATTTTTCCTTTTAATTTTGGGATGAAATGTGTCCTGGACATGCATGTTTTGCATTTTATTCTCATTACTACAATATATATAAAAACTCATATTTTAAATTATTTTTTTTAATAAATATTTTTCAAAATCATATTTGAATTAAATAGAGTATTTATCAATAATGCTTCAATTAAATGCTGAATTAAAATCACTGTATTACAGTAAAAACAACTGTGAGCTACAGTAACGAGTGTCTAATGAGAATTAAAAAAAATAAAAAAAAGTGATGAGGGCAAAATGCGTTTAATAATCTTGAAAATAATGTAAAAAACAAACAAAGAATATAAAATATTACAATTTATGTTTTGTTTATTTTTGCCATGAAATGTGACCCGGATATTTTTGTTTTTCGTTTTATTCTCATTAAAAAAAAAATACAAAAATACAAAAAAAAAATCATGATTTTACTTAAATTGCAAAGTATTTATTTAATAATGCTTCAGTTGATGCTTAATTAAATCACTATTACAATGGGAAAAAAACTGTGAACTACAGTAATGAGAATCAACACTGAAAATAATGACAATTACAAAAAAAAATTAAAAAGTAAAATTTACAATTTCTGTTTTTATTATTTAATTTTTTTGCTGTGAAATGTGACCAGGATATTTTTGTTTTTCATCCTATTCTCATTACTACAATACAATAAATAAATATAAAAATAACAAAAATATTTAATCATGATTTTACTTCAATTGTATTTATACATAAGGCTTCAATTACTGTAATGAGAATCCATATCGTGAAAAAAAATGCAAATGTGCTAAATTGTCATGAAAATGTCAAAATAAGTAAATTAATTAAGTGGTTAAATAGGCTTCTTATTCTGTGTAAAATGTAAAAAACTAAATTATTTAGCTTTATTTAGCTTATTTTTAGCATACTATGATACTTGCACACTAGCATACTTGCACACTAGCATACTTGCACACTAGCATACTATCATACTAGCACACTATCCTACTTCCACACTAGCATAATATCATACTTCCACACTAGCATACTATCATACTAGCACACTAGCATACTATCCTACTTCCGCACTATCCTACTTCCGCACTAGCATACTTCCACACTAGCATACTATCATACTTCCACACTAGCATACTATCATACTTCCACACTAGCATACTATCATACTTCCACACTAGCATACTATCATACTTACACACTAGCATACTTCCATACTAGCATACTAGCATACTTCCACACTAGCATACTATCATACTTCCACACTAGCATACTATCATACTTCCACACTAGCATACTATCATACTTCCATACTAGCATACTATCATACTTCCATACTAGCATACTATCATACTTCCACACTAGCATACTATCATACTTCCACACTAGCATACTATCATACTTCCACACTAGCATACTATCATACTTCCACACTAGCATACTATCATACTTCCACACTAGCATACTATCATACTTCCACACTAGCATACTATCATACTTCCATACTAGCATACTATCATACTTCCATACTAGCATACTATCATACTTCCATACTAGCATACTATCATACTTCCACACTAGCATACTATCATACTTCCACACTAGCATACTATCATACTTCCACACTAGCATACTATCATACTTCCACACTAGCATACTATCATACTTACACACTAGCATACTAGCATACTATCATACTTCCACACTATCATACTTCCATACTAGCATACTAGCATACTATCATAGTAGGCCTTAACCATAAACTAGCAGCAGGTGGTATTCCTGCTTTAAGTGGGCGGGATATTTTCATTCTAAAGCCTTTGATCTGACAAAAAGTTGCATCGTGCAAAATGCTGTCATCAATATCTCTGGGCACTTGAGAAACACTTGTTTTTACATCTGCTAAACGTTTGTCTGCTTTTAGAAGGACATTAGCAAAAACTAATGTTTGTATTAACATTCGGTGGACACTGAAGATCTCACAGGAAACACAGAAACAAGTATTTGTGGTTGGACGAGACCGACAGGTAGATCAATGACATGATGGATGGAGTTTTATGTGCATGTAATCAGACATGACGGAGAGATCGAGAGAGATGTTGCTGTGGATCGGAGTATGTGATTTAAGATCAGGCCAGGATGAAATGTGCCGATTATCCAGTATATTCTGATATATAACATGGCATGCAAATAATACCATATCTATATACTGCCTTATTTACATGCTACTATAAGGTTCTTCAGAAATGCATACATGCCCGTATCCTAAAAACAGTGATTCTCGTATTATCATGGTGTTTTGGTCAATGGTGTTTTTGATTGGTGGTTGCTGTGGCCTCAAGTGAACTGGCTCCGTAAGGACATCCGGGCAGATATTGGGTTTCATACTACAAAAAGAATTTGCACAAGATCCAGTTTCTGTGTGAAGAAAAATCCAGAGTTTGCCCTTGTGTTTGTCGTGCCCTTTCTACAGATCGATAAGTCAAGAAAATGTCATCTGTCTGTACATTAAGTAAAGCCCTGAAAGGCAACATCATAACAAACGAAGACAGCCAAAACGTCAAATGCACGAATCGAGCGCACGATTCACAGCTGAAGCGCTAAAGGTTAAAACTATAGATGCAACAGAGAAAAAGCCCATCAAATTCAATCTGACTGCAGCTGACACCGCTCCTGAAACACGATTTGAGCACTTTACAAACTCCAAAACCAAATACATTTCAGCGCATTTACTGTGAGAGATCAAACGCAGATTTAATTCGTCCTGTGATGCCATTAGCGCGTAAATGCTTCCTAACGTCGCCGTGTGAACTGCAGGTTGAGCTGGACTGGAGTTCACATATCAAGTAAATCATTGGCAATGATATTTGCAATAATGTGAGCTTTCATATAATGTGGATTTGTGCTAAACGGCCAGTGGAGGAGTCATTAGCACGGACGTGAGTGCTTTCACCCTTTTAGCTGCTAGAATCAATCAGGGGGTGAGCATCTAAATCTACAGCGTTATGGGTTTTATATTCTTCAATCTGACACAGAACTAATGCTCCACAATGCATTTCACCGAGACAATGAGAAGATTCGAATGGCAGAGGAATAACTTCAATGACTCATTTCCTGAAAGCTGCTTAATGAAGTTAAAAACTCACATAAACTCATGAAATCATCAGACCGTTAGCATGGCATGAGTTCTATGAGATACCTTGAAGCACCATGTCAATATACTGTCCAATGAAGGTACCATCTGATGCCAGTGTTACCATCTGATATTTGTGAAAAAAACATTTGATTTTGAAAGACTTATTGTTTAAGCTGTGTATGTTCTTTAATGTCATTATATTTGTCCTATAATGGAAAATGCTATAAATGCTTTTCATGGGGGTCTGGGTATCTCAGCGAGTATTGACGCTGACTATCACATCAGGAGTCAAGAGTTTGAATCCAGGGCGTGCTGAGTGACTCCAGTCAGGTCTCCTTAGCAACCAAATTGGGCCGGTTGCTAGGGAGAGTAGAGTCACATGGGGTAACCAAATTGGCCCGGTTGCTAGGGAGGGTAGAGTCACATGGGGTAACCAAATTGTCCCGGTTGCTAGGGAGGGTAGAGTCACATGGGGTAACCAAATTGGCCCGGTTGCTAGGGAGGGTAGAGTCACATGGGGTAACCAAATTGGCCCGGTTGCTAGGGAGGGTAGAGTCACATGGGGTAACCAAATTGGCCCGGTTGCTAGGGAGGGTAGAGTCACATGGGGTAACCAAATTAGCCCGGTTGCTAGGGAGGGTAGAGTCACATGGGGTAACCAAATTGGCCCGGTTGCTAGGGAGGGTAGAGTCACATGGGGTAACCAAATTGGCCCGGTTGCTAGGGAGGGTAGAGTCACATGGGGTAACCAAATTGGCCCGGTTGCTAGGGAGGGTAGAGTCACATGGGGTAACCAAATTGGCCCGGTTGCTAGGGAGGGTAGAGTCACATGGGGTAACCAAATTGGCCCGGTTGCTAGGGAGAGTAGAGTCACATGGGGTAACCTCCTTGTGGTCGCTATAATGTGGTTCTCGGTCTAGGTGGGGCGTGTGGCGAGTTGTGCGTGGATGCTGCGGAGAATAGTGTTAAGACTCCACACGCACAACGTTTCCACGGTAACACGCTCAAACAAGTCAACAAATCTCAATGAGCTGTACCAAATTTATCATGTTTTTTTATTTTTGGGTCATGAAACGGAGATGCAACATATATTTAGGGCATGAAAAGTGCTGTGAAAAAGTATTTGCCCCCTTCCTGATTTCTTCTATTTTTAGGTATTTTTCATACTAGATCTTCAAACGAGACAACATTTATTGAAGCTAAAAAGTTATCCAACACTTATATCCCCCGTGTGAAAAACTAACCACCCCCTTAAACTTAATAGTTGGTTGTGGCACCTTTAACTGAAACCGAACGCTTCCACTAACCGGAGATCAGTCTTTCACAACGCTTTTGTGCCACTCTTCTTTGAAGAACTGATTTAGTTCAGACACACTGGAGGGTTTGAGCATGAACTGTCCGTTAAAGGTCCTGCCACAGCGTCTCAATCGGCCACTCCAAAACATTAATTTGGCTTTTTTTGAGTCATTCAGAGGTGGACTTCCTCCTATGCGTGATCAGAGTCTTGCTGCATAATCCAGTTGTGCTTGAGCTTCAACTCATGGACTGATGACGGGACGTTCTGCTTTAGGATTCACTGGTGAGAGCAGAATTCATGTTAAGTCGCCCTGAAGCAGCAAAGCATCCCGACACCATCACACTACCCCCATCATGCTTGACCGTAGGTATGATTGTGTTTGATTGACGGCAGATGCAACAGGACCCCCGTCTTCCAAACAGTTCCACTTTTGACTCATCAGTCCACGGAACATTCTCCCAAAAGCTTTGAGGATCATCAAGGTGTGTTTTGGCAAAATTCAGACGAGCCTCGATGTTCCTCTGGGTCGGCAGTGGTTTTCTCCTTGCCACTCTTCCATGGATGCCATTTGTGCCCCGTGTCTTTCTGAGAGTCATGAACGGTGACCTTTTATTGATGCGAGAGCCGCCTGCAGTTCCTTGGATGCTGTCCTTGCCTTTTGTGTGACTTCCAGGATGAGTCGTCGCTGCGCTCTTGGAGGAATTTTGGAAGGTCGGCCACCTCTGGGAGGGTTCACTACTGGGCCAAGTGTTCTCCATTTGGAGATAACGGCTCTCACTGCGGTTCTTCGGAGTCTCAGAGCCTTTGAAATAGGTTTTTAACCCTTCCCAGACGGACGTATTTCATTTTTTGGAACTTCTTTCGACCTTGGGACAGTGTGCTACTGGGTGCAACCTTTTAGCCACCTTCAGGCTGCTGAAAAATTTGACTTTAGTAATCAGGTCTGGGTGTGTCTAGTCCAGCTGAACCTCATTATGAATGCGGATTTGGAGATTTAAATCACTAAGGGTGGGACAGGGGGCAAATACTTTTTCACACATGCCCGGTTGGGTATTGGATAACTTTTTTGCTTCAATAAATAACATTATCATTTAAAAACCGTATTTTGTGTTTACTCAGATTGACTTTTGTCAGATTTTGTGTGATTTGTTTTACTTAGTAAACGATAGTCGTTCTGGACCACCGAAGTACAATGATACTAGCACCTGATCCCATCACGACACCACCACTGTAGCTGAGATCTAAATCTCTTTCTGAGTGAACTACAGGTTGATAATATTCAGGGATAAGAGTCTCCAGGAAATCATGAACATCAGGCACATTTAGACGGATGACTCCTGTGAGATGACACTAATCGTCCCTCGATTAATCCTCACTCATCATTTACATGCGGACACTCAAATGAAACTGGTAATTACATTCCTGATACTCATTAACGATATTTGATTCAATCTGCTCTGCATCCCTGCGACCCCTGGCCTTTTCATTTTCACGACCCAATCAAAATTAATATGAAACTCGATCGTTTATGATGGCAAACGACACGTTTCCTTCTCTGTCACGGAGCGAGCACGCTTCCCTCTCGAATGAAAACATCTTGTGCATTATTACAGCGTCTTATTTTCAGTCCTGCGGCACGTGCTGGCAGACGGACACGAGGGATGATGGGAGACCCAGGAGTCGTCGAGAGGAGGAGGATTAGGAGATACACACTGAACACATCGCTTCAGACGGAGAAACGTTTGGCACGTGATGGCGAGACCCGAGCAGAAGAGTTAGAAATCTCCTCTGCATGTATAATGACAAACAGCAGCGACTGCTGGACACAATCAACTTACTGTTTCAAATGATGGATGGACAAACAGAAAACGTGTTTTTTCTCCTTTATATTGAGTTGTGAGAGCAAATGTATATATAAAGGGTCAAATCACCTCAAAACTGTCTGAAATTGTCATCATTTATTCACCTGTGTGTGTTATTTTACATCCATGAAAACAAGAGAATGTCTTAATGATCACGTGTTTTTCCATACAATTAAAGTCGACAGATTTGCGTGAGAACAAAATGTTCCCATCTACTCTAGCGTTCACTTTTATATGCGTTCAGATTAAAAAAATGGCATGTTTAACGACATGAATATTCCGCAAAAATATGCGGAAAAGACGAGATTTGAGAGCTGTTGCAGAAAGGAAGATTATCAGTGAATAACTCAAATTTAAATTTGTTACTCAATTAAACTTTTGTCAAATTTCAGATTTAAAGTTGTAGCAAGGATCATGAAGGTAAAATAATGTCATATAACAAGTATCATTTCTTGCCCCTCCATATTAAATATTAGCCTTTTGATTGGAGGAAGAAAAAGCAGAATTGTCCATTGCATTCAAAACTCAGGAAATTTTTTTTTTAACTTTTTGACGGGGAAACTTTTTGCATACAAAAAGTACGCTAGTTTAAAACAAATTTTTTGGGGCCTGGGTAGATCAGTGGTAAAGACGTTAACTAGCACCCCTCGAGATCGAATCCAGGGCATGCTCCAGGGCATGACTCCAGTCAGGTCTCCTTAGCAACCAAATTGGCCCGGTTGCTAGGGAGGGTAGAGTCACATGGGGTAACCAAATTGGGCCGGTTGCTAGGGAGGGTAGAGTCACATGGGGTAACCAAATTGGGCCGGTTGCTAGGGAGGGTAGAGTCACATGGGGTAACCAAATTGGCCCGGTTGCTAGGGAGGGTAGAGTCACATGGGGTAACCAAATTGGGCCGGTTGCTAGGGAGGGTAGAGTCACATGAGGTAACCAAATTGGCCTGGTTGCTAGGGAGGGTAGAGTCACATGGGATAACCAAATTGGGCCGGTTGCTAGGGAGGGTAGAGTCACATGAGGTAACCAAATTGGGCTGGTTGCTAGGGAGGGTAGAGTCACATGAGGTAACCAAACTGGGCTGGTTGCTAGGGAGGGTAGAGTCACATGAGGTAACCAAATTGGGCTGGTTGCTAGGGAGGGTAGAGTCACATGAGGTAACCAAATTGGGCTGGTTGCTAGGGAGGGTAGAGTCACATGGGGTAACCAAATTGGGCTGGTTGCTAGGGAGGGTACAGTCACATGGGGTAACCTCCTCGTGGTCACTATAATGTGGTTCTCGTTCTCGGTGGGGTGTGTGGTGAGTTGTGTGTGGATGCCGCGGAGAATAGCGTGATGCCTCCACGCATGCTACATCTCCGTGGTAACACATTCAACAAGTCACGTGATAAGATGCGCGGATTGACGGTCTCAGACGTGGAGGCAACTGAGATTCGTCCTCCGCCACCCGGATTGAGACGAGTCACAACGCCACCATGAGGACTTAGGGCGCATTGGGAATTGGGCGTTCCAAATTGGGGAGAAAAAAGGGTCAAAATAAAATAAATAAATAATCGGACGTAACATACCAATGGAAATCCACCAGGAAAATAACTAAATCTTACAAACGACTGTGATTGGTGCATCTTAAACAGCGCTCAGAAAAGTAACAGGTGCCACGTGACAACACCATTTGCATGCGCCACTTTAGAAGAGGTGGGACAACAATTTACACATTAATAATTATAATAAGGACATATAATAGAAAATAAAAACCTAGTATAAAGTTGAATTCCAGTGGGTCAGAAGTTCACATACACTAAGTTAACTGAGACCACACCTTGTGACCACACAGTCATCATACCGCTCAGGAAGGAGACGCCATCATGTGACCACACAGCCATCATACCGCTCAGGAAGGAGACGCCATCATGTGACCACACAGTCATCATACCGCTCAGGAAGGAGACGCCATCATGTGACCACACAGTCATCATACCGCTCAGGAAGGAGACGCCATCATGTGACCACACAGTCATCATACCGCTCAGGAAGGAGACGCCATCATGTGACCACACAGTCATCATACCGCTCAGGATGGAGACGCCATCATGTGACCACACAGACATCATACCGCTCAGGAAGGAGACGCCATCATGTGACCACACAGACATCATACCGCTCAGGAAGGAGACGCCATCATGTGACCACACAGCCATCATACCACTCAGGAAGGAGACGCCATCATGTGACCACACAGCCATCATACCACTCAGGAAGGAGACGCCATCATGTGACCACACAGCCATCATACCGCTCAGGATGGAGACGCCATCATGTGACCACACAGCCATCATACCGCTCAGGAAGGAGACGCATTCTGTCTCCTAGAGATGAACGTAGTTCATGTGAAAGTGCAAATCAATCCCAGAACAACAGCAAAGGACCTTGTGAAGATGCTGGAGGAAACAGGTGGACGAGTATCTAGATCCACAGCAAAACAAGTCCTATATGGACATCACCTGAAAGACTGCTTAGCAAGGAAGAAGCCGCTGCTCCAAAACCACCATAAACAAGCCAGACTACAGTTTGCAAGTGCACATGGGGACAAAGATCTTACTTTTGGAGAAATGTCCTCTAGTCTGATGAAACAAATATTGAACTGTTTGGCCGTAATGACCATCGATATGTTTGGAGGGAAAAGGGTGAAGAACAGCATCCCAACCGTGAAGCATGGGGGTGAAGCATCATGTTGTGGGGGTGCAGCATCATGTTGTGGGGGCGGAGCATCATGTTGTGGGGGCGGAGCATCATGTTGTGGGGGCGGAGCATCATGTTGTGGGGGCGGAGCATCATGTTGTGGGGGTGTTTGCTGCAGGAGGGACTGGTGCACTTCACAAAATAGATGACATCATGAGGAAGGAACATTATGTGGATATATTGAAGCAACATCTCAAGACATCAGACAGGAAGTTAAAGCTCTGTCACAAATGGGTCTTCCAAATGGACAATGACCCCAAGCACACCTCCAGAGTTGTGGCAAAATGGCTTAAAGTCAAGATACTGGAGCGGGCATCACAAAGTCCTGACCTCAATCCCATAGAACATTTGACCCAAGTTAAACAATTTAAAGGCAATGCTACCAAATACTAAGCGTATGTAAACTTCTGACCTGCTGGGAATGTGATGAAAGAAATAAAAGCTGAAATAAATCATTCTCTCGACTATTATTCTGACGTTTCACATTCCTTAAATAAAGTTGTGATCCGAACTGACCTAAAACAGGGAATGTTTCTACCATTAAATGTGTGGAATTGTGAAATGGAGTTTAAATGTATTTGGCTAATGTGTATGTAAACAGCTGTGTGATTATTCTTTATAATTTCCCCTTTTATTTCAAATGGGGAAAAATAACAGCTTGTGTTTTTGGAATGACATGAGGGTGAGGAAATGATGAATTTTTGTGTGAACCGTTCCTTTAATGGCATGATTACGGAGGAATAACAGATGCAACCAGAGGAAGTTTTATTTTCTGTTTTAAACATTATGTGAACGCAGGAGAGGAATTATAAAAACCGCTTGTCAACACCTATAATTGCCTTCACAAGACAAACGTGGAGTTTCTCTCACCGACTCGTGCGCTTTTTAAATTAGGCTCCAAATCACAGTAATCACTGACGCCAAGCAATTATAAAACTTTCTGTAAGTACATTATAATCACATATTATTTTAAATATAGCTGCTGAACGCTGCTGAGTGTGTGTGTGTGTGTGAGAGTGTGTGTGTCTGTGAGTGTATATGACTGAGTGTGTGTGTGTATGTGTGTGAGTGTGTGTCTGTGAGTGTATATGACTGAGTGTGTGTGTGTGTGTGAGAGTGTGTGTGTCTGTGAGTGTATATGACTGAGTGTGTGTGTGTATGTGTGTGAGTGTGTGTCTGTGAGTGTATATGACTGAGTGTGTGTGTATGTGTGTGTGTGAGAGAGTGTGTGTGTGTGTGTGTGTGTGGTCATTACATTCAGATCACACAATCTATATTTACTCTGCGGTCGACACGAGCAACACAGTCACATATTATTTATGCGGACGTATATCATTACTACAACATCGAAATAACTCATCCCAATCTGATGACAAGAGTCTTCTACAGGACAGAAAACCATTTAAAAATATTTTCTGCACCAGCATCGTCATCTTGTTTTGCAGTAAAAATATCAAATTATGTTCTTGTTATTTTTAACTAATTTAAGAACTAAAGAAGAGTGAAAAACCACAACAATAAATAAATCAACTATTTCTATTTGATGATACTTGTTTGTATTTTGGGTGGTTACTGTGGCATTACTAAACGGTTCCTCAATGGTTACTGGACCATCTACGAGTCTCTATGACGTCCCCATCCCATTTTTAAAGTCCTTTTCTGCATATGACGGCGCCATTTATGGTCCGTTCCGCAAAATGTGGTGGCTCATTTTTCTTATCGCGGCCCATTCGGCACGTTTCGCCCGCTTGGTCTTCACGATGGTCAGTTTGCCCCTGATCGGCCCCAAAGTGCGTCGGCCCACCGGGAAAATGCCCGGTATGCCAGATTACCCGTCCAGCCCTGCTTGCAATTCACTAGTTTTAAGGATGTTTGGATATTCTGGACTGGAAAACAAGACAAAAATACTGTATAAGAAAGAGATTTGTGTGCAATGAAAGAGCGATGAGAGGGGAGCGAGTATCCGAGGATTATTATGGGATTTCTGGGTGGTGAAATAGAAATGTGTGTGTGGGCTATAGACTGCACGGCAGTGAGGCATGAGTAGTAGATGTGGGCTGGGACTCACTCTGCATACAGAGACCGTCTGTACAGTTTTTGGATTGAAGTACGCTCCCCTCACAGTCTTTCCCGCCGTTTTTGGGCGCGGGCGCACTGCATTCTCTTCTTCTCCAGTGCGTACACTCCGTCCCACACGTTGACCATTTACTCCACTCTGTCCACAGTCCATCAACTGGAATAGAGAGCAAAAAACTGGTTAAGAAAACCGCAGAACCGCTGGTATTGTTAGTATTGTTATTTTTTTATTTAGCCCCTTTTCTCCCAATTTGGCATGCCCAATTAGTAGGTCCTTGTGGTGGCGCGGTTACTCGCCTCAATCCGGGTGGCGGAGGACAAATCTCAGTTGTCAATCCGTGCATCTTATCACGTGACTCGTTGTGCATGACACCACGGAGACTCACAGCATGTGGAGACATGCTACTCTCCACGATCCACACACAACTCACCACACGCCCCATTGAGAGAACCACTAATCACCACCACGAGGAGGTTACCCCATGTGACTCTACCCTCCCTAGCAACCGGGCCAATTTGGTTACCCCATGTGACTCTACCCTCCCTAGCAACCGGGCCAATTTGGTTACCCCATGTGACTCTACCCTCCCTTGCAACCGGACCAATTTGGTTACCCCATGTGACTCTACCCTCCCTAGCAACCGGGCCAATTTGGTTACCCCATGTGACTCTACCCTCCCTAGCAACCGGACCAATTTGGTTACCCCATGTGACTCTACCCTCCCTAGCAACCGGGCCAATTTGGTTACCCCATGTGACTCTACACTCCCTAGCAACCGGGCCAATTTGGTTACCCCATGTGACTCTACCCTCCCTAGCAACCGGGACAATTTGGTTACCTCATGTGACTCTACCCTCCCTAGCAACCAGCCCAATTTGGTTACCCCATGTGACTCTACCCTCCCTAGCAACCGGGCCAATTTGGTTACCCCATGTGACTCTACCCTCCCTAGCAACCGGCCAATTTGGTTACCCCATGTGACTCCACCCTCCCTAGCAACCGGGCCAATTTGGTTACCCCATGTGACTCTACCCTCCCTAGCAACCGGCCAATTTGGTTACCCCATGTGACTCCACCCTCCCTAGCAACCGGCCCAATTTGGTTGCTAAGGAGACCTGGCTGGAGTCATTCTGCACACCCTGGATTCAAACTCACTGCAGGTGTGATAGTCAGCATCGGTACTCGCTGAGATACACAGACCCCCATTTGTTAAACATTGTTACATTGGCCCAAATTGGCCCAGTTGACAGCATTATTCAAGTGAGAAATATATTAGCGATTAATCGGCTGATTTTTTGCAACTTATTGGCATTGTTTGATAACCATGGCCACTTGGCCATTAAACAGAAGTGTTAGGGATGTTTTGGCAAAAAATAAAATACAAGTAAAAAATTGTGCGTTTATTACATTTCAACAATTTTGTGGACCACTGCTTTTTTATAAAATGAAAATATACTCTAATATAGTAGATTTTCTGATTACTCACAATCGTCATTTAAAAGATCCCGATTTCAAGATCAATATTTTACTTTAAAGTTTCCTTCAGTATTGGTCTTGTTGAATATTATATCTGTTAAATAAATAGCAATTGAACTGCATGTTTTCAATTGCGGCCCAGTTGTTAATTTTGTAAGTTTATTATTTTAAAAAATGGCATTTGCTCATTATACCTGGACACAGGGGGTTACAGGCCAGTTTCTGGATGGCTTGACCCTCACAGATGGCTCCTCCGTTCAGAGGCGCTGGATTGGTGCAGCTCCGGGTCCTCTTCTGGTAGCCCCGCCCACAGCGACTGCTACAAACCGACCACTCGGTCCACGTCGACCAGCCGCCGTTCACTATACAGAAGAAGAGAGGAGAACATGTATGTTCAGGCTTCATCTGAGATATTTTAGATGAATTAAGAGACACTTTATTAATTCTGTCTTTTTCTTGTGATGTGAATCATGAACGCAGCTTCACGATTGCTGTAAGCGGATAGTCACAGTATAGCGGCAGATTCATATTGTGGATGAGTTTAAGAGATTTAATCCTTCAATAAGTCAAACTCCCATTGGGACTTTAGGAAACGTTTAATGTGACTTGAACTGGTGATATTTTAGAGCATTTCTATCTTAATACGGCACAAGGCTTTGTTTGGAAAATGATGAAAAAGCATTACATTTTGTTTGTTTTCTTTCCTAAAAATGGAAATAAATGCATTTTGTCAGGAAAAGTAGTATAGTGTAAAATTTCAGCCCATTCAAAATCTGTGATTAATCGTGATTAACTACAAAAAAAAGTTTGATTACATCGCAAATACAAATTTTAATTGATTGACAGCACTAAAATATACAGTATATGCAGGCACACGCACGCACACACACTGTCTTTACTCTATATTGTCTTCTTAGAAAGTGTTTTAAGAAGTAACTGGTTATAAAAATGATAATTTAATGCTTATTTAATTTGGGGTTCATTTTGATGAATATTTTGCAATATGTTTCAAAAGATGCAAAATGGTTGAAAAAGTTCAACACTGTTTTTTAAACCATATGTAGAAATTTTGAATGAAAAACAATTCAAAGTATACGAAAAACATTAATTACAAGCAATAGGTATAAATTCATGAAAAGTTAAAAAATGTGACTATTTAAAACTAATAAAAACGATTGATATAAAATAAATATAAAATAATACCATTTCATTTGATTTGCATATAAACTCGGCAACTGCTTTCAACTGCTTTTATTTTCAGCACACTTAACATGTGTAAATATTTGTATGAATATAAAAAGATTGAACAACTAAGACATAAACTGAAGTTTCACAGACATGTGACTAACAGAAATGTAATAATGTGTCCCAGAACAAAGGGGGGTGAAATTCAAAAGTAACAGTCAGTATCTGGTGTGGCAGCAGCTGCGTTAAGTACTGCAGTGCATCTCCTCCTCATGGACTGCACCAGATGTGCCAGTTCCACCCACTCTTCCACCAAAGCACTTGCACGTTCCCGGAGATTTCTGGGGGGAATGACCCTAGCCCTCACCCTCTGATCCAACAGGTCCCAGATGTGCCTGTCTTGCAGAAAGTCACGCACAGAATGAGCAGTATGGCTGGTGGCATTGCCATCATGTCAGGATGAGTCTGCATGATGGGCACCACATGAGGGAGGAGGATGTCTTCCCTGTAATGCACAGCATTGAGATTGTCTGCAATGACAGCGAGCTCAGTCCGATGATGCTGTGACACACCGCCCCAGACCATGACGGACCCTCCACCTCCAAATCGATCCCGCTCCAGAGTACAAGCCTCAGTGTAATGGTCATTCCTTCGACGATAAACGCGAGTCTCACCATCACCCCTGATGGATTGTCCGTTCCTGGTGTAACTCGGGCAGGTGTTGTTGCCATCCTGTATCTGTCCCGCAGGTGTGACATTCGGATGTACCGATCTCTGTGCGAGGACGTCTCCCTGTAGCGCTGTCTCAGGAGTCTCTCAGTACGGACGTTGTAATTTATTGCCCTGGCCACATCTGCAGTCCTCATGCCTCCATGCCACATGCCTAAAGCTGCGTACACACTGCAGGTCGCCAGTGGCTGGCGGTGAAGTCGCTAGTGGGCGTTCCCACTACTGGTTGCCTAGTAACGTTTATAAATGACATTCACGGATGTCGTTCCATTACTGTTGACAGCGAATCGCTTTTCTTGCCGCTAAAAAACAAACATTTTGGAGGGAAAAGACTAAATATAAATGGAATCAGTACATAAAATGCTTTATATCAAAGATGAATGAGAAACAAGGCGTTGCTCTTTGCCATAGCGGCTGTTTATCTGCGGCGCAAATGCAAACGCCGGTCTGTCTGGGTCCACTAAACCATTCAATCTCGGAGTCAGACACCTTTCCACGCAGTACTTTTCTTAAAAATGTCCTTGAAAATTGGAAAATTAGCCTTTTGTTTCATTTACATTTATGCATTTGGCAGACGCTTGTATCCAAAGTGACTTACAGTGCACTTATTACAGGGACAATCCCCCCGGAGCAACCTGGAGTTAAGTGTCTTACTCAAGGACACAATGGTGGTGACTGTGGGGGTCAAACCAGCAACCTTCTGATTACCAGTTATGTGCTTTAGCCCACTACACCACCACCAAAGTGACTTACAGTGCACTTATTACAGGGACAATCCCCCCCCAGATCAACCTGGACTTAAGTGTCTTACTCAAGGACCCAATGGTGGTGACTGTGGGGATCGAACCAGCAACCTCCTGATTACCAGTTATGTGCTTTAGCCCACTACACCACCACCAAAGTGACTAACAGTGCACTTATTACAGGGACAATCCCCCCGGAGCAACCTGGAGTTAAGTGTCTTACTCAAGGACACAATGGTGGTGACAGTGGGGATCAAACCAGCAACCTTCTGATGACCAGTTATGTGCTTTAGCCCACTACACCACCACCGAAGTGACTTACAGTGCACTTATTACAGGGACAACCCCCCCCGGAGCAACCTGGAGTTAAGTGTCTTACTCAAGGACACAATGGTGGTGACTGTGGGGATCGAACCAGCAACCTCCCGATTACCAGTTATGTGCTTTAGCCCACTACACCACCACCACCACTTTTGCAATTCAGTTCAGAGTGTCGGCTATTGTTTGTAGATTTACACCAACATTTTATGAAAGATAAATGGCTTTGAGCAAACATTGCAATTCTGCTACTCTGGGTCACTCCGGGTAAAAACATGATTTATTCCTGTAGAAAAAACAAGTCTGTTCCTTGCATATAGCTATTGTATGACTTCAGAAGATTGGAATATAGATCATGAGTCATATGGACAACTTTTATGGAGCTTGTGTTATTCTTGGAGCTCGACAGATCAAAGCTTTCGGAACGTCGTCCTCAGACTGCGTTTAGGCCCGAGTAAGCAGGAGAGAGATTGTGACCCTTTGTCTCAAGGAATCCATCAAAGATTTTTGCCCTTTCACAGTTTCTCTTGGACTCACTGGAGACACACATGGGGAGCGTTCCGCTTAGAGATGTTTTCTTTTCCCGCTCGTCTGGCTGATAACACAGAAGCGTACAGTGATAATGGAGAGGAAGAAGTTAGAATGATGGCGCTGGGTTAATCCGGCCGCTCTCGAGACGCTGTGAGTGGTGTCGAATGACAACAGTAAAAGACTGGAGGTGAAACTCGACCGCAATGACATCATCATCATCAGCTTCTCCAGCACGGGAAAGAGCGAGGAGGCTTTCTGGAGTGTGCTGCATCTGTACATCTGCTTTCAGATATAAAACAAAATACATTGAGAAGAACGAGTCAGTCGACTGCCACGCAAACACTCCCACTTTAGAGAGTGTCACCCAAAAATACACATTGTCATTATTTATTTACCTTCATGACGATCCAAACCAGCACAACAGTACAAGAGATCAAAGACTTTTTTTTCCCCCAGTTATTCCAATTAACCCTTAATGGAAAATAATTCAGTTATATTCGCACTTCATTCAGCTTGTATCGGGACTTTACAGATTTCGTTTTTGTTTTTTAATTTAGTTGTGATGGGATATCAGTCCACTTTTTATTTAGTTAATTTCTGGAACACAATTCACTTTTTATTTATTTTTATTGTCATTTGTAATACAACAACAATAACAACAACAACAACAATAATAATAACGCAAATTTAATTATAAAATGTTATATATCACAGTTAGACTTTTAAGCTCTGAAGGGGTTTATAAAGATTTCCCGTTTCAGTGGCATACCCAAAATTAAAGGATTATTAAAGGATTTTTTTATATAAAAATAAAAAATAAAACAAAACATAGAGGGTTCACTGTAAAGAAAACTTTTTAATTATTTAAAATAATAATATTGCATTAATGGGAAGCTTGATATAACTAACCCGTCAAAACAGGAAGAACTCAAAGGTCTGTCAAAATAAAAGTCCCACTCAAATAAAAGCTCTATTCAACTGGATGTGTGAAAATGTAACAACTTTATAAATACGTCGCGCATTAATACTCATATTAATAATTATATCATATTAAATGGTTGTTTTAATATAATAATAATTATTAGTAATATTATCTATAAGCAATATCACAAATGCAAGTGTTTAGGCAGCATGAGGTGATTCAGCCATAGCAGCCTTGTGCCGCAGATAATCAGATTTTTTTTTAATTAATAATTTCATTAATACTGTGAAGATCTGTTGTGCATCTTTTCATTTGACCCAAAAAATAAAACAGCAATTATATATATTAGGGCTGCACAATTAATCGAAAAAGTAATCACTATTACGGCACGATTATGTAAACTGACGATTGCAGCGTTCAGTTTATGTCTGGTCCTGTTGTGTCAGTGGTTTCTATTTACAACGTGTTTTTGCAGCGGTTAAGTGTTCTAACCAATCACTAACATGTCCGTTGAGCAATGAAACGGCAACGGCCAATCAGAGCCGCTTACATTAGTCAACCGTCCTATCAGTAAAGACAACTGATCCTAATGCGCACGTTTTAACCCGTCTGAAGGCCCAGATGCTTGCTTTATGTTCTTGCTCTGTTCGTGGTGTCACAGGAAAATACTGAAGAAACATCACCTGACACTTGAAAAAAAGCTGTAGTATGGCGTAAACAGCGCAAGCGCATAAACACAGCGCGCACGTAAAATGTAAACCTGCAGAATTTGCAAATCACAAACTCGAGCACCAAAAAAAATATGATTGTGCACACAAATTAACAACTTGCGATCAGAAATAACAAAACCGCGAGTCACGTTAGGTCTCACACGCGGGCGCAGACCTAAACACACACGCGAGTTATTTTCTGCACGTGCGCAGATGAAATCTTTACGCACAAGTCAGCTTTGACACTCAGGGGCGGGGCCTAATCCTTTCTGTTAACAAATGCTATTGGCTGCTGACCAAATCCTGTATTGATTGGCTGCATCTCTTCCAATCTCTCGTGATTGGCTGTTGTTGGACGAGGACAGTCAAAAAGCGGGAACTTTTTTTCTTTTTTTTTTTTGACAAGAAAAAAACATACAAAACTCTCTTAGGTTAGAAATAAGAAATATAATTCAATAGAAACAATACAATTATTGTCAGTGTAAATGAAAGAAAAGCGTCCCCTACACAATACTGAACAACAAAAAGCAAACAAGGGGGTATTAGTTAAAATAAAAAGTCTCGAGAGCAAAAGGCTAGAGAAAAAAATACAAATATTAAAGAAAAAATTAAATAAATGCATCCTTTAGACGTGGCATACAAGTGGATATTTATCAAAGCAATTGTCTGGATATATCACTACACATCTTTCTTGCAATTTTACTAGACGTTACTTTTTCAGTGGGGAAAATACAATTTATAATCGTTCATAAACCATGAAAAATGCGGCTTCGAACATCTCCACTTACTACAATGAATATGATATTTACCATGAGAACAATCATATTAACCAAATCAGATAGGGATGAATCCACATTATCCATATAAAAGAGAATTTGTGATAATGTCGGGATGTCATCAATCTTAAATGACAAAAAAGCTTTTACCCATAAGACAAAAAAATTCACAGGATCTACTTAAAATTTAAACCTCTTTCTAAGAAACTCAGCAACCGGACATATTTGATAAATTATTTTAAAGTGAGTCTCTTTGACTTTAGGGGAAATGGGCCATTTGATGAATTTGAAATGTGGGTTATCTATGGACAAGGCAATCATATTTGTACACAATTCTCTATTATAATCCAAAAACATTAGTAAATAATTAATACATTTGTTATTACATTTAATGTAATGTAAATTACATTCATTAATGACTAGATTTGGTAAGGTTGGTGAAAGTCTTATTCTCACATACATCAATGTGTTTTGGATTAACTGTAATAATGGTAATGATTTACACATTTTATTATATTCTCTATAAGTGCGGTTAAGATTATACTTGAGCAAAAAGGCAATATGTTCCAAGAAGTTACCATTATCATCTAATATATCATATATAACACACTACCCGTCTCATACCAATCACTTTTAAACAATGATTTCCTATTAATTGTAATGACCCTGGAGAAAAGTGGGTAAATATAATTTTACAGTATTGGAGAAGTTATGTGTGGAAGTTTGATCATTTAATAGGAATCTTAGTTGCCTCAAAATCACATTTTAAAAGAAATTCAAGCCCACCTTTTTTATTAAATAGAGATCCAAGTACGTGAAACCACATATAAAGGTTGTGATAAGTTTGATTTCAACCATTTACTCTTAAATGCCCCAAACATCAAAGTCCAAGGGTTGATACCAAACTGTGATTTCCTAATATAATGGGTTTTATTTTACCAAAGGAGGGAACTGGGACGATTGGGAAGCGGATGATGGCAGACAGTAAAGAGGTTATGGTTTCTTTCTAAATATCTCCTTAATTTCTTGTAGCTGTAAGATGTTTTGTGCGTTTATATTTATGTGTGTTTTCTGAAAATAGGTGGAAATACAGAACGCAGCAAGGCGTTTAGTGAACTTGTTTAGAGGTACCCTGAACGCAACATTAATGTTAATGGGAACGTTAGTGTTTCACAAAATGGTAAGTGTAGATCGCTAGATGTCAGATAGTTCCCAGCTTGTTAGTGTGGTACTGCACGGGTCATCCGCTACTCATCAGCCTCTACATGAGTTCATTATATAGATGAAATGCTCTGAGAGGAAGCCAGTCCGGTCCTGGGACCCTTGGGGTTGGGAAAGCACAGGAGGGGCAGCAGAATATGGCCAAGTTATGAAATCAAGAGTACATTAACATTCTTATTACACGGCTCTCTGAAATGTTTGATTCTGATTTGTCAGTCACATATCGTCAGTATATAGGAGGAATTTAGAAAGAAACCATAACCTCTTTACTGTCTGCCATCATCCGCTTCCCAATCGTCCCGCTTTCTGTCCGTCCTCGTCCAACAACAGCCAATAACGAGAGATTGGAAGAGATGCAGCCAATCAATACAGGATTTGGTCAGCAGCCAATAGCATTTGTTAACAGAAAGGATTAGGCCCCGCCCCCGAGTTTGTGATTTGCAAATTCTGCAGGTTTACATTTTACGTGCGAACTGTCATGGCGCTCACACTGTTGTAATTCACTTGCGCGCTGTGTTTACGCGCTTGCGCTGTTTTGTCCAACATTTAACGCCATACTGTAGAACAAGAGCGAAAAGCATTTTGTAATTATTTTGGATTTATTGCATATTGCACCGCTCGCTTTTAAAATTACACCGAAAATGATCAACACGACAAAACTAAAACGCTCCCGTTCTAATCAAGGCACAGACGTGGTGTAAATAATTGATTTATTATGCTGATTAGACCGCTTTGTTTTTAATGAGAGCATTCGTGAGAGTGCAGGACACTGTCCGGAGCATCATTGTGCTCGTGTCCAACTGCAGTGATTGACAGCTGTCATTGTAATGGGAGAGTTTGTCGTGTCGCTCGATTTCTGTGTACAATTTAGTAAAAATGTAATGGTTATATTTTGTCATGTTAATAAGTAGGCCAATGAGCATTTGATTGGCTTAACTGTTCTATGTCTGCTTCATTGAATTCTACCCGCTCAACACCAGTTTCATGTACAACAGTAAAGAGAAGAGTCAGGAGGACTTATGGGAAGAACTGCAAAGAAAGACACTTTTGAAAAGGTTCGAGTGGGCAAAGAAACACAGACATTGGACAACAGATAATTGGAAAAGAGTGTTACGGATCTAAACCCCATTGAGGTTTTGTGGGATCAGCTAGACTGTAAGGTGCGTGAGAAGTGCCCGACAAGAGAGACACATCTATGCAAGTGCTACAGGAAGTGTGGAGTGAAAGGTCAAGTGCTACAGGAAGTGTGGGGTGAAAGGTCAAGTGCTACAGGAAGTGTGGGGCGACAGGTCAAGTGCTACAGGAAGTGTGGGGCGAAAGGTCAAGTGCTACAGGAAGTGTGGAGCAAAAGGTCAAATGCTACAGGAAGTGTGGGGTGAAAGGTCGAGTGCTACAGGAAGTGTGGGGTGAAAGGTCAAGTGCTACAGGAAGTGTGGGGCGACAGGTCAAGTGCTACAGGAAGTGTGGGGTGAAAGGTCAAGTGCTACAGGAAGTGTGGGGCGACAGGTCAAGTGCTACAGGAAGTGTGGGGCGAAAGGTCAAGTGCTACAGGAAGTGTGGGGCGACAGGTCAAGTGCTACAGGAAGTGTGGGGCGACAGGTCAAGTGCTACAGGAAGTGTGGGGCAAAAGGTCAAGTGCTACAGGAAGTGTGGGGCGAAAGGTCAAGTGCTACAGGAAGTGTGGGGCAAGAGGTCAAGTGCTACAGAAAGTGTGGGGTGAAAGGTCAAGTGCTACAGAAAGTGTGGGGTGAAAGGTCAAGTGCTACAGGAAGTGTGGGGTGAAAGGTCAAGTGCTACAGGAAGTGTGGGGCGAAAGGTCAAGTGCTACAGGAAGTGTGGGGTGAAAGGTCGAGTGCTACAGGAAGTGTGGGGTGAAAGGTCGAGTGCTACAGGAAGTGTGGGGCGAAAGGTCAAGTGCTACAGGAAGTGTGGGGCAAAAGGTCAAGTGCTACAGGAAGTGTGGGGCAAAAGGTCAAGTGCTACAGGAAGTGTGGGGCGATAGGTCGAGTGCTACAGGAAGTGTGGGGTGAAAGGTCAAGTGCTACAGGAAGTGTGGGGTGAAAGGTCGAGTGCTACAGGAAGTGTGGGGCGAAAGGTCGAGTGCTACAGGAAGTGTGGGGTGAAAGGTCGAGTGCTACAGGAAGTGTGGGGTGAAAGGTCACCTGAGTATCTGGACAAACTGACCGCTAGAATTATATAATTTGATTAAACACTATTTGATCATAACATTTAATAAAAACATTAACATGGAATCCAGAAAAATTCAAATGGAAAACACACATGTATCGGTGCAGTTCTTTTAAGTACGTCATATTCTGTGTAATTTCACCCAAAATCTGAAGCTTTTTATTGGTTGATTATAGTATAGATATCGAGGTACCAGGGCTGGCATCGTACCGAAGTCACAATTTTGGTATTAGAGCCACCCTAATATAGATGATGACACATTCTGCGACTCTCAGCCGAAGAAACTGCTGAAAAAACACATTATTTCATCTTAATTTTCTGATTTGACATTATGTATCTCTGGGAGTAAATAAGGTGGCTCGTGTTGATACGACAAAGCAATCAAAAGTTATACCATTACAGAGCATCACAGAGATTCTAAGCATTCCAACAACACCTATCTTGTGTTGGTCAAGCCTATAGATATTAATATATTGACAATTACTTTTTTGGTGGGCCAATCAGAGCTTTGATTTTGGCAGAATTTGGATTGTTTCATCTGATCGAGCTCATATCACTTCAGGTATCAGATAGTTATTCACTGATAATCTTAAAATATCAGCTCTCAACTTTTAGTTGCTCCTGTGTTCAATTAAATAATGATGTGTTTGGTTTAACATCATTGATGCCATGAGTCATATGGACCATTTTATGGAGCTTTGCATCATTGTCTTTTGTCGTATGGAAAACAGAAGCTCAGACATTCTGCCTAAAATCTCATTTTGTGTTTCACAGAAGCAGAAAAATAGTACAGCGTTTGAAAGACATGACGGTGAGTAAATGCTGAAAGAATTTTCCATTTTTGGCTGAACTATACCATTAAGCATGAAGAGGAAGGCGTGCGTTATCTCCTGTACGTCTTGCGCCATCACACTCGAGCGGGTCGCACTATTACCCTCCGAACCAATCGCACGACTCAACCGACGGTTGCCAGAGTCTTGCAGGCCGAATCGTTTGTTTTCAAGGTAGACTGGAGAGCAGCTGTAATTACATTGGCCTCAAAATGAGGAAGAGAAGTCAATTTATTACAGCATGTGAAATGAAAACATCTGCTTCCCAGCTTTAAGCAGATGGGGGGGTTTATCTGTGGGGAAAATGGTAAATGATCGCAGCAGGTGGGTTGTTTTCACTTGTTGAAGAGCTCTTGAAAGAGTCGTCTTCGTTTTACAATGGCGAAACAGATGCTGAGGTACGACTTCACAACGCATCACGCTCGCTGAAACTGTTGCGTTGAGATGTGTGGAAAAATGTACACAAGAGTTATTCTTTCAACACTCAAAGTGGCGTTTGAAAGCATCGGCAGGGGGGTAAAAAATGGCTCCAACTTGTCAGCGCGCCTCTCTGTTCTTAAGAGGAAGATTTTCCCTGCTCGAGGGAACTTCACGGCAAGATCCGACTAAAAGAATTGTCAGAAGAGAAAGACTGCAACACGCTGGAGGAAAATAAAGCGACTGAGCCGTTGGTCAAAGTGTCACTGAGATTAGCTGCAACGGTCTCTAATCATAAACTCACAGATCCAGTCGTTTGGATCCAAACATTTTCCATGATGCTATCAAAGTTAAAAACACCTCATCAGAACTTCCATTAGACTAACAGCAGGGGAAATGCTTTAAGCAGATAAAGAGGCAAGATTTGAGAAATATGTTCAGCTTTATGAGATTACAAGACCCACCGTAGACGATGACCGTGGCTGTGGTGCTTCGTCGTTTGGCTACAATGTTTTTGGCGACACAGGTGTAGTTAGCCGTGTCGGAGAGTCGGGCCTGTTTGATGATCAGATTGTGGTCGATGGTGATGTAGAAGTTTCGGTCATCTGCAGGATCAATAATGTCCTCATTTTTCAGCCATTCCACCTACAAAGACAAAAACGAGAACTGCTGTTATCCAATTCGCAGGATCCCTATATAGTGCTCACTGCTCCCTACTCACTGAGCATGATGCATCTTTTGAAGTTCACTTTATTTGACATAAATGTTCATTCGTAATACCCTGCAACGTCATCAAACACGGACAGTGCTTGAGTCACGCTCGTTAGGGGTTTCAAGTAAGATCACGACATACTCCTGCAAATGCATATAAATGTAATCTAAATTAACTTAATGCCATTTATTTACATGCATATTCTTTTGAAAAATATGCTGTATCTTTATACTAGCATATCGTATTAAAATGTATCTAATTCTCCACACTTGTAGCCCAAGATGGGCCCCCTGGTTGGCCCACGAGAAAAACAAAGTTATCAAAATTGCTGTCTTGACCAACACAAAATCGGTGTCGTTTGAAAGTGTAGAAGCTCTATTTTACAATGCATGTAGATATTATGACCAAAACTGAACAAGTGCTTTGAAATTTGGAAGAAAATCAGAAGTGTCCCATTTTAATAATTTACAAAAAAAAAAAAAAAAAAAAAAAAAAAAATTATATATATATATATATATATATATATATATATATATATATATATATATATATATATATATATATATATTGCAATACACATATTAATCATATGTGCAATCAATAAAAACATCCAACTGATCAAATATTCATGTGTTGTTGGAAAGATCTCAGAGTAAAATACAACCAGACTATTTGTTTTACTCACAGACAAAAATATAGCGAGTAACAGCCAAGTTTGACTTTGACATTCAAGTTGGTGTTTCTTATTTAACACGTTTTCACTTATAACATTAACAGAAGAGGAAGATCCATAGATTATCTTTCAAACGAGTCCACACACAAGATAATCAGATGTATAGATCATTAGATAATCCACAATGATGACTCAATGATGACTCAAATGGCACAGAATGAAACTGAATGAGATGATTATCTTTCAAACGAGTCCACACACAAGATAATCAGATGTATAGATCATTAGATAATCCACATGAAGCACAATGTTACATATGACCACCAGGAGATGCGCCAAATACATGACACAGACTCAATGATGACTCAAATGACACAGAATGAAACTGAATGAGATGATTATCTTTCAATCGAGTCCACACACACAAGATAATCAGATGTATTGATCATTAGATAATCCACAATGATGACTCAATGATGACTCAAATGACACAGAATGAAACTGAATGAGATGATTATCTTTCAAACGAGTCCACACACAAGGTAATCAGATGTATAGATCATTAGATAATCCACATGAAGCACAATGTTACATATGACCACCAGGAGATGGCGCCAAATACATGACACAGACTCAATGATGACTCAAATGACACAGAATGAAACAACGAGCACATCTCGTGCACTAATCTGAATAAAAATGGCAATACATTTTGGAATTTATTTTTGCCAATCTTTGTGTATTACTCTGATTGTTCATAATGACTGGTGGGTAAATTTCATTATTTCCTGTGAAGTATTGATGTACCCTTATTCCCAATAAATGCCCTTCCATTAGAACAAATACGCTCCATTCGGAAAGGAATCTCACTTAAGGTGGCTGAAGTCCAGATTGGAATGCACCTATAGGCTACTTTACGTACACGACAGTAAGTGAACAAAAACATCTGCCGAAATAAGTTCATGTTTCATGCATTGTTGTGTTTAATTCAAAGCTATTTGAACTAAACAAACCATTAATTGTTTGATACCATCACAGTAACACAAGATCACACATGAACCATGTACAATTTGAGCTTGTGGTGAATTGGCCAAACATTCATATTTTGAGTTGATTAATGTTTATTGCCAGTAACCCTGCAGATTTAAAGGCAGGTTTGTTCAAATTATATTTATATATACATTTCTTATTACAGTATGTGATGAGGAGAAGGGCGTGGCCGGGCCTTGAGGATGCACTCCCAGCACTGAATTGTCTAAATCAGATGGGAGGGGGATAAGGACCAGCCGGAGACAGGAGGAGGAGCCGCTACCATCCGCCAGGGGGCGAGGGAGCTCGCTGCCGGTCGTTAGAGGGCAGAGTCGTCGCTACCATCCACCAGGGGGCGAGGGAGCTCGCTGCCGATCGTTAGAGGGGCGGAGGAGCCGCTACCATCCGCCAGGAGGCGAGGGAGCTCGCTGCCGATCGTTAGAGGGCGGAGGAGCCGCTACCATCCGCCAGGGGGCGAGGGAGCTCGCTGCCGGTCGTTAGAGGGCGGAGGAGCCGCTTACCATCCGCCAGGGGGCGAGGGAGCTCGCTGCCGGTCGTTAGAGGGCAGAGGAGTCGCTACCATCCACCAGGGGGCGAGGGAGCTCGCTGCCGATCGTTAGAGGGGCGGAGGAGCCGCTACCATCCGCCAGGAGGCGAGGGAGCTCGCTGCCGATCGTTAGAGGGTGGAGGAGCCGCTACCATCCGCCAGGAGGCGAGGGAGCTCGCTGCCGATCGTTAGAGGGCGGAGGAGCCGCTACCATCCGCCAGGGGGCGAGGGAGCTCGCTGCCGGTCGTTAGAGGGCGGAGGAGCTGCTACCATCCGCCAAGGGGTGGGTGAGCTCACTGCCGTCAGCCGGGAAGCAGAGTAGCCAATGACATCTGCTGGGAGGTAGAGGAGCTCGCTGCCGTCCAACAGGAGGCGAGGTCCAGTGCCATCGCCTGGCGTCGCAGATTACAATTGCCCAGATGGCCGAGGACCAAATGGTGGTGTGGTTGGGGACCAGAGTGTTTATTTTTTCCTCACTCTCTCTCCGCTCTGTCTCTCCCCCTTGCTCTTTCCCTCTCCCTCCTCATCACACAAGTGTTGATGTCTGTGAAAATGGAGTTCCATAAAACACCAATATTGATCATGTTCCCTCTTAATCTCCCCTGAAAAAAAAAAAATCATACAGGCCTGAGAGTCACAATATGATGGAAAGTATTATTTTTTTTTTACAATATTTTCTAAGTGCTTGAAGGCACATTGACCTTTTTCTTATGAGTTTCCTGTTTCCAAATGGCCCTGATATTGACCCAGAGGTCACATCCTGAGAGCGAATGACCGTTTAAAACCTTTATTTGATTGTAAATCATGCAGATCGTCCACTCAGCCTTGAGCAGACAGAACAACAGACTGCGTCCAGTCCATATAATGCTCTCATTTCACTGGTCTCTCGAGTGCACTAAGACAGATGTCTGATATGTGCTGAGGAAGGAAGATAACCGGTGACGATTGACAAATGTTGGGTTTGCATGTTGTAGTATGGCAAGCTGAAATTACTTTTAATCATGTTTAGGAGATTTTCCATTTCCATTTTTACTAGGTCAAATGCAAATTCTTTATTAGCAACCGAATTACTACAAATGACAACGTGAAATTTTGATACATGCAGGTTTTCACTAGTAAAAACAAATAGAAAAATGGGATTTCAACAAGTAAAACACAATTCTTAACATCTGCATCAACTTAACTGCATTTAAATGATCCATCATTCAAAACGCAATTACAGATAGTATCTATAATACATTTCTTACTAGTTTAAACCGCATATACGCATATCATCTATGCACTTCTTACTAGAAAAATGAATTTCTGAAATCTGTAATGCAATTATAATTAGTAAGAAACTTAAGATATTGGTATTACGCTCCATTTCACTGATATCAGAAATTAATTTCCAGATATCTGAAATAACAAAAATAGCACTTAAGTTGCGGAAGCCCCTATTGTATCTGTTAGTATTCCTCTTTTTGGCAATCCATAATATGGTAAAAAGTTGTGAAATTTGGCATATTGATAGGACTTTTGGGACTCTAACTTGAATCCTCTAGTTCCACAAACTGTTCAAAGTTGCACTTATGTTTATGTTCATAACTTTTGAACCGTAATGGCCAACTAGATTTTCCACCATTTTGAATTTTCCCAAAAAATATTCTTGTACAAAATCCTAGGTCGTAAATCCGATTTACAAATTGTTTTGCATGTATCATATACAAGCCCTAACGTCACTTCATTTTCCTGTTCCTGAAGGCATGCTGCACGAGTATTTGTAGCTTACTAGCCTGCAAAGCATTTCTTATTCTTATACATTCATCGTCTTATCATTTGCCATTTTACCACATGCTTCGGGTTTTACTTCTTTTCCATGGTTTCATCTGTGTGTATTTTACTGCGCATACCCGCTTTTTTCCGCTTATCTACATCTCGTGTCTCGACTGTGTTTTACATGATTACATTAATCTCTGAAAAGCTCATTAGGAACCACATCAATCTCAAACCCTTGCAGCTCAAGAACAACAACAACAACAACAAAAATTGCAGTAAGTCATGGCATCCGCTCATGTTATTGCTTCCTGCATTACACGCCACATGTTTACTATAGCTTCTTCCGTCAGCAGTGAGGGGTTTAAATGGGATAAATGTAAGGAATTAGTCAAGCTGATGGAGATCAATGAGTTAGAGACACACATCCGAACGCTAGTGGAGTCCAGTGAGAAAGAGAAGCGGGTAGATACTGTTTCAGATGCGGGTAGAACAGCGAGCAACACACACACTTTGGTTCTGGCACAAGAGCACCCGCAGCAGGGCAATTGGGTGATGTCTCGGCAGCATACTCACTCTGGAAAGTGACACCACTCTTCCTTTCCTGATAGGTTTTCCAATTGATTCTCCTCACTGAGAATCATGTTGAAAGAGCCCTAATAATTGGTGATTCTATTTTAAGGAATGTGGAAATAGAGACTCCAGCCACATTTTTTTAAATGCGCAAATGCACCTTAGATCAAATTTACAAGTGCTGGCTAATGCTAAACCTCGATTTTCTAAAAATGTTATTCATGTCAGCACTAATGATGCCTGGCTTTGCCAGTAAGAGATCACTAGAGATAATGTTAAAGAGATGTGCGAACTTGTCAGACACTGTAATATGCTCTGGTCCCCTCCCTGCTCGTTGTAGTGACGAGGTTTATAGTATATTAGTGTCACTGAATGGCTGGATGTCTGAAGAATAAAATTTTTGGGTTTTTGGGGTAGACCTGACCTGCTAAAGAGAGACAGACTCCATCCCTCCAGGTAAGGTGCCGCTCTCCTCTCTGGTAATTTGGCTCTTAATAATGATAGTATTTGACTAAGTAAGGCCCAGGTCAGGAAGCAGACAAACTGGCTAATCCGAACGTCTGCTAGCTGCGAGACATCTACCAAAGCACTAATTGTAAATGAAATGACAGATCATAGTTTGGATGTGCTCTGTTTGACTGAAACCTGGATTAAACTGGATGAATATATTAGATTAAATTAATCTACTCCCCCAGGTTATTGTAATAAACATGAGCCTCGTCTGAAGGGTCGAGGAGGAGGTGTTGCTACAATTTACAGTGACGTTTTTGGTGTTCCTCGGACGACAGGATATACATTTAAGTCTTTTAAACTAATACTGCTTAATATGACACCGTCATATTCTGGTTTCCTTGGTGAATTTCAAAATGTTCTATCAGATATAGTAGTTGATGTAGATATAGCTTTATTTGTAGGTGACTTCAACATTCACACAGATAAACAAAATGACACATTGGGATTAGCATTTATCGATACTGTACACTCTGAGTAAGACAAAATGTGACAGGACCAACTCATCACCATAATCATATACTACATTTAATTCTCTCATATGGAGTTGATATTGATCCTATAGAAATTCTAACGCAGAGCGATGACATCTCAGATCATTACCTCGTCTCTTGTTCGCTGCGATCAGCTAATGTCACTCAATCTACACCACGCTATTGCTCAGGTAGAACTACTCTTCGACCACTAAATATAGCTTCACTAATAATCTTCCAGAATTGTCTCGCATACTCAGTAGCCAAAAAGTCTAGAAGAACTTGATGTAAAAAAGAATACAGTCTTCTCTAGCAATCTTGTTAGTGTTGCCCCTTTCGATTAAAGAAAATTTAAGAAAAAAGCCCTGCACCATGGTTCAATGATCACACTCATGCTCTCAAGAGAGCAGCTTGGAAAATGGAGCATAAGTGAAAGTGAAAATTAGATATATTTTGCGGTGCATGGAAGGACAGTATCTGCAGCTACTGAGAGGCACTAAAAGTTGCCAGGTCAGCATATTTGCGCAAACTCATAGAAAATAACCTTGAACCAGATTAATTTCTTTACTGCTAACATTTAAATAATCAGAAACAAAATTGCAACTATGCAATCAACAGTCATAGCACCTCAGAAAACAGTGTCTCAATTTTGCTCATGAGCAATTTCAAATCTTCACTGTCGTAGGTCAAGAAGAGCTAACAAAACTTATCAAACGCAAGCTACAACGTGCATGTTAGATCCAATACCAACTAAGCACTTAAAAGAGGTATTCCCAGTAATCTCAGAACCTCTTAACATTATTAACTCCTTGCTATGCTTAGGACATGTCCCAAAAAACTTTAAAATGGCAGTCATCAAACTGCTTAAGAAGCCACAACTTGATTCTAGAGAATAGGCGAATTACAGACCGATTTCAAATCTCCCGATTATGTCGAAAATACTAAAAAAGGTAGTATCCTCCCAACTATGTTCATTTCTACAGAGAAATGGTATATATTAAAAATTTCAGTCAGGATTTAGGCCTCATCACAGTACAGAGGACTGCACTTATCAAAGTTATAAATGATTTGCTCTTATCATCTGATCGTGGCTGCATTTCTCTTCTAGTGCTTTTAGATCTTAGTGCTGCGTTCGACACGATAGATCACGACATTCTCTAGAATAGGCTGGAGAATTATGTTGGCATTTGTGGACTTGCATTAGCATGGTTTAGGTCCTATTTATCAGCCCACTACCACTTTATATGTGCAAACGAGGAATTGTCAAATCAAACAAAAGTTAAGCATGGAGTGCCACAGGGATCCGTTTTAGGGCCGCTGCTTTTCTCTTACATTTAGGACCTACATGCTGCCCCTGGGAGATATTATCAGGAATCGTGGAATAAGTTTCCACAGTTATGCCAACGATACCCAACTTTATATTTCTTCTAACCCCAATGAAAATTCACAATTCTCCAAATTAACAGTTTATCAATGAAATCAAGATTAGAAGGCCAGAAATTTCCATCTACTCAATTCCGACAAAACAGAGGTACTAATGATTGGACCAAAAACCTCTAAAAATAAGCAGCTAAAATATAATTTTACTCTTGATGTATGAACTGTTAAGTTGTCTCCTACAGCAAAGAACTTGCGTGTTATATTTGATACCAATCTGTCCATTGAAAATCACATTTCCAATGTTTGTAGAACAGCATTCTTCCACCCGAGAAATATTGCCAAAAAACTAATTAATGCGTTCATGACCTCAAGACTGGATTATTGTAATGCATTACTGGGAGGATGTCCAGCAAGTTCAATAAATAAACTTCAATTGGTTCAAAAATTGTGCTGACTACAACCAATATGATCATATTAGCCAAATTCTATCATCATTGGCTACCTGTTAAATTTGATATTCATTTTCAAATTCCGTTAACTACGTACAAAGCTTTGAATGGTCTAGCGCCGCAGTATTTAAGTGACCTTCTGACATGCTAATTTCCATCACGTTCATTATGAGCACAAAATTCTGGCCTGCTAATTCCAAGAATATCAAAATCCACAAAAGGAAGTAGATCCTTTCCATACTTGGCTCCTAAACAATGGGATAGTCTCCCTAACACTGTTCGGGACTCAGACACACTCCCTCAGTTTAAGTCTAGACTAAAAACTTGTCTGTTTAACCAGACATACACCTAATTTATCCTCCAACACACAATTAGGCTAAATTAGTTGGGTCTGCTGGAACCAGAAACCAGAAACATCCATCATGATCCATAAATCTGCATTAAATTTTAAATGGCATCTACGCTAATATTATTTTTTTGTTTCCATTTTACAACTTTGGGATTCATATCCTGAGGTTACCTAAACTGTCCAGATCAAGCTCCGTTCCTGCTTGGCGTTGGACTCCACTGCTACAGGACACAGAGAGATGATGACAAAATACAGCTGGTGCCAGACATCACTTCAGTCTATTGACTTCAGAGGATGAGCTGATGCCAACTCCAACTGTAAGATATCAGACACTTCTTCTGCCACTGCCTGAACCTTAGACTTAGGATGGACCCCATCGAACCTCACCGAAATGACCTGCAAGTTGAACTGTGATGCACCTCATTAATCTCTGCCCGCATCATCTTTGTCTAATGATGGACTACACTCTTGAAATGGAACACATCGAGTATCATTTAAATGATACAAAACCCTTCATCAGCCAATTAACAAGGACAATGCATCAATGTGAACCTCTGCAGTTAATCCAGGGTGAACTTCAATGACATTAGTCATTAATCTAAATTTAAATAAAACTATTAAAAAAATATATTAAAAAAAAAACTATGGACCTTAATGCTTAATTTACAAATTTAAAACCATGACTTGCACTGCCCTATACATAAGTGATAGACCAAACCGATCTTAACATGTGAACAAATTAGGCCGTGAGCACGCCAAAACGTACGCGAGGCTGTATCTTCACAACGCTTTGGCGTATTGAAACAAAACTTGGTATACGTCGTAGCAATCATGATTTGAGGGTAGCTGCAGAGTTTTGGCACAGCACCACCTAGTGGTCAGGAGATTTGAAAAATTGCTATTTTTGCTTGTAACGTCTGCCTACTTTGGCCTTAAATTATGAGACAAGACTCCTTGGATCAACTGATTTTCATATGTCGGCCATTTTTAATCAAGTCATCAAATGCTCCATTACAAAACTTGGTATACATCATCAGCACCATGCCCTGATGGTACCTTTAAAGTTTGGGGCCAGAGCCACCTTGTGGTCTAATGTTATGAAACGTCCTGAAACAGCTCTCCTTAGATTTCTTGGGTCATGCCGAGTGCAATCATGTTACCCTACTTGACTTTTTCAAACTCCTCCAAGGCTGTAAGTCTGACTCACACAAAATTAGTTGCGAATCATCTTGGGACACTCTCGACAAAAATATATCAAAAGCTTTTCAATAGACCCTACGTTTCTCGTATAGCGCACCGACAAATTAGACGGCAAGACGGCAAAAAGCATCCAAGGCTGTATCCCGGCAACGGTTTGCCATATTGAAATGAAACGTTGTACGTGTCATTGTGACCACACCCTTACAGCGTCACATACATTTGGTGACAGCGCCAGCTATTGGTCAAAAGTTATAGTAGAGTTTTGTTTGCACACAGACAAACATATTCAATTGTCCTGGAACCATCAAACCAAACGTGTCAACACATTGGGATTTCCAAAACAAAGTGATTAAGAATGGACAGAATGTGAGGAAGACCTGAAAACTAGTAAACGCAAACCACATATAGAGAAATACTTCCTGATGATATACATCCAGCGCCCTGAAACTAGCAAACCGAATAGCGTCAAAGTGTCATATTTTTAAAAACATTTGGAAATGACCGCCGAGTCGGAAACCAATACACTAATTATAAACTAGAAAATGCAGACCACTTATAGAGAAACACTTTGATGATATACTTTTTCCATCCATTAAGGAATAGAATGATGAATTATTGCTCATAATTTGATTTATGCTGCCTCTAAAAATAACTCGATGGCTTCCTGCTGTCATTTGAAGGACTCGTCCGCTGGTAAAAACAAAGTATTGCATATGATGTGCAATTTTTCTTTTTATCGTCTTCCATTATTGTTTATAAATAGTTAATGACTTGGACGTTGCATGAGTTTGTGAGTGTTTGTGCATATGGGCTGAACGGCCACACTGGAGTATGCAGAAATGGACGTCCTGAAGTCACAAGACAAATACAAAAGCTTCTTTGTAACAGTGCGAATGATATTAAGTTTAACTGATTAAGTGTAAAATGATTGACGGGAACTTAAGACAAAAATATCAATGAGGATTGCCAACAAATCCACTGGGGACGGCGCATGCCAAAGTGATTAAAAGCATCACTCAAAGTACTAAAGCACACGTGCAAACACAACCCAAACAGGCCGATCGGATTGTGTGTGTGTGTGTGTGTGTGTGTGTGTGTTAATCACAGCTGTGTGATGGTTGGACGCTGATTGGTGCAAACGTTCCCCGCTGCTCTCGCAATGTTATTTTTGCCATCGGGTCCCCTGAGGGCCGCCCACTTCAGGCGTCTGTTTAGTCTTGAGAGATGTGCCTCCACTTTACTCAGAGTTATTTGACTTCTTAGGACACGAGCCCAACGCCAAACACAATCTGTTGGTTTCTAACAGGAAGTGATTGCTTGATCCGTGGCGCTCTGAAATGTGCTGGTTACCAGGAAACAAGAGAATGGAGCAGACAGGTATCGAGTTACCTAAAGTGATTTAGCGCTCGATCCGTTTAGTGTGCAAAGTGCCGGGCATCACGAGCGAGTCAGAGAGAGACTCGAGAGAGACTCTAACGAGCAACTGGCGTGACACAGTCGCTGATCGACTCCACGACTCGTGTGAGGACTGAAAACATTACAGAATAATTTTGACTCGTCCCTCCGGGGCTCCAGTGAGACACTTACAATTGAATTCAATGGGGTCATTAATCAGTAAGCATTAAAATAATCACCGTTTCAAAAGTATATACACACACACACACACAACATAAACAATGTGTGCTAACATGATTTTACTGTCATCACTTAATAAACATCTGTGTGAAGTTATCGCCAATTTAACAACTTCGTTGCCATGACGATGTAATGTGAACAAACCCTACAACGACTGTAAAAGTGATGATTTAAACAACTTCACAGCTCAAATAGTGCACAATTATTAATGTGTGTTTTTATACAATCATAAGCTTCACCATGTTTGTTCTTTTAAACCCTCCAATAATTGTCCCCGATGACTTCCATTGTGTGTGTCTCACTGTAACCTCCATTTTTGCTTCTTAGTTCTTCTCCAGGAATTACACTATTAAAAATACATTTTAAACGGGGAGTTGAAATAACATGGACTGATGGCTTCAACAGAAACACGCACCAGCGGTCTTTAACCCTTTAAGCTCTGATGGCTGATTCAGCGGCACACCCCAAATTAAAGTCTTGTAACAGAAAAATAAATAAAAGTGTTTGGTATCAGTGTAAGGAAAACTTAAAAAATAAATAATGATATAGATTATTATAAATTCTGCTAAAACTAAAAACTAAAAAATAAAATGCAGCCAAAAGTTTACTTTTTACTTATTTGACAATATCTGCTGAGTATAAATAAAAGGGCTACAAAAAAATGTTTGTTTCATTCCCGATCATGTCAACTGTATCCAAGAACATTTTTGTGTTGATGCGACAAAGCGATCAAAAGTTACAACATTACAAAAATAATTGATCAAAGTGTCCAAAAACATCTCCAAACAAATAAAAGATAATAATTGTACATAAGAACTAATTACACATGCAAACACAACAATGACTAAAGGTTTGCATAGCATGCAGACATGATTTTAGTCATGAGATTTCACAGAATGAGTTTCATTCTGTGTCATTTGAGTCATCATTGAGTCTGTGTCATGTATTTGGCGCCATCTCCTGGTGGTCATATGTAACATTGTGCTTCATGTGGATTATCTAATGATCTATACATCTGATTATCTTGTGTGTGGACTCGTTTGAAAGATAATCATCTCATTCAGTTTCATTCTGTGTCATTTGAGTCATCATTGAGTCTGTGTCATGTATTTGGCGCCATCTCCTGGTGGCCATATGTAACATTGTGCTTCATGTGGATTATCTAATGATCTATACATCTGATTATCTTGTGTGTGGACTCGTTTCAAAGAGAATCATCTCATTGTAATATAAATAATGATGTGTGATATTTTATGTCGTTTAGTTTTCGTGAAGTTAAAAGTGAAAACGTGGCATATAAGCAACACCAACATAATTGTAAAAGACATATATTTAGCGATTACTCACTATATTTTCGTCTGCGTGTAAAACAAATAGTCTGGTTGTATTTTACTCTATGAGATCTTTCCAACAACATATGACACATGAATATTTGATACATTTTATTTTTTTACCGATTACAATAACACGTGCAGTGCAATTTTTTAAAATAATAAAAACGTAACATGTCTGATTTGCCTCCAAATTTCAAAGCACTTGTTCAGTTTTGGTCATAATGTCTTTCAAATGACACCGATTTTGTGTTGGTCAAAAAGTGTAGCTATTAATATTTTGATACGTTTTTAGTGCTTAAAGCGTTAAAGCTTTATATGTCATAGTTAAATATCAATTCACCAATGGAAAAAATTAATAGGATGTTTTTTTTTCTGGAACCAGACGTTGTGCTCAATTAGCATGAGAAAGAATTGCAAT